>CM058229.1:25204578-25710511 GCA_030180135.1 Orychophragmus violaceus
TTTTTTTTTTTTTTTCGCCTTAAAAAAAAAAAAAATATTAATAAAAAATATGATTAAGAGACGCTGGGTGAGTATCCCCGCTGCTGATGCTCTTAGGATGATTTCATTAAAAATGATCTTCTTTATTTTTATTTAGCAAATTTTATAAAAATCAAAAACTTACCGCGAAAAATAACAAAAAGTGGAAAATACCACCGTTTACTTTTACTCCAACAATCATACCACTATATTTGGGTCGTCTCCAGTAATCTCCTTTACTCCTGCCGTACGGACGTACGGACGAACTACTGCCGAATCATACTTGGACATCCTTTTGGGTAACCGTGTGATTTGGGTCGAAGTCTCCAGTAATCTCCTTTACTCCTGAATATGTAGAAGAGTCGGGTATTTTTTGTTATTTAAAGCGTTCTTATTTAGTAGCCAACCATATTTGATTAAAATTCTTATTAAAGAAATCAAATCCTGATTTTCCATTCAAAAGATGAATCTTTCAACCACTGTACTACCATAAATTAATTAGAATGATAATTTTATTAAAATCTTGCTGAAACTTTTGATAAGACTCAAATGATTTAATCACAGGGGAATAGACAAATGGCCTATCATTTATTTTTTTGTCAAGATTAATTGGTTGAAATTAAAACTGTTAGGTTACAATAAAGGAGGACAAAGCTTCCTCTACTAAACGATCTCAAATTAAGTATATTCTCGACACGAGAAATATAATGAAAAGATAGCAGAGAAAAAGAAAAAGCAAGGTTCCTAATATCATTTAAGATGCCTACGATTTCCATAATCTCCTACCCTTTAGAGAAGCCGGTAATGAGGACATTAAAATCCGAACAAACTTGAAGACGATGAAGATTTGAGTTCGTCGACATGGTCATCCCTTCTTCGATGGCAAGAGCTTCAACTGTTAAAGCTGATCCAACAAACTTCCTGGCCAGCGATCCCAACTGATTTTGAGCTGAACCAGTAGGTACGAGAAGCCATCCCATTCCGTCGAATTTGGTATCTTTCAATCACACACCATCTGAAACAGAACAGGGAAAGCCGGATCATGTCGAGGAGGAGGACATGCTTTGCGGACTACTTTTTTTTTATTAGGAGTTGGGCTGATTCCCAAGCTTTTGCATCTACAATTGCCTTTAGGATAGATTCCTAGGCTGAGTAGAATTTTCCGCCAAAAACTCTCTTGTTGCAAGGTGACCAAATCTGCAAAATAAGCCAAGGGTAAAGCGGAGCAGTAGCAAGACCTGTTGGCGGCAAATTGGACCAAGATTTACAGCATAAGACTAACTGTTTAACATTCATTATCGCATCTAGAGAGAGGGGGTCCAAAGAGATAGGGGCAGAGCTCCGTCACTCCTGGCATATGGGTAGTGAATAAAGATGTGGTCTATGCTTTCCATTGCTCCACAGAAGCTACAAGGCGACACCTCTAAAGCTGAGAAGAGAGCCTACCGGTAATGCATTGTTCACAGCGCACCAAAGGAGATGGAGCAGATTTGGAGGAGAGACAACCTTCCAAATGTTACCATACTAGTTGAAGCTAGAGGCTGGCAGGGGATGCGATGAACGCTTGATCAAATTATACCCAGTTTTGGTCGTATAAGAACCAGACTTCTCGTTTACCCAGATTCTGCGATCTAGAAGTTCTTGCGAGTTTGGGATGATATATCGAATAAGGTCCACATACAGAGGTAAGTGAGTGGGAATATCTTGAGTATTCCACTTATTGCTCGAAACGTTGAGTAGGTCCGCCACCATCAAGCGAGATTGATGTTCATTTGGTGGGCCGATTGGTGCTAGAGTTTGGAGGTGGATAGCCAAGGTTCTTGCCATAGATTAATGGATTTTCCATCCCTCACAATCCACCTTTGTCCCTTCTTAATCAGGTTTAAACCGGAAAATATTCCTGCCCATCAATGAGAGCCATTTAGTCTCGTGGAACTGTCAAAGAAGGAAGAATTTGGAAAATATTTTCCCCGGAGGACTTGACTAAGCAGTGATTCGGAGTCTTATAGTATGTGCCAGCTTCGTCAGCAGAGCTACATTGAAAGATTCGATTTCTCTAAATCCCAAACCTCCTTTTCTCTTAGGAAGTGTAAGCTTATCCCAAGCAATCCAAGCAATTTTCCTCTTGTCCGGGGAGGAATCCTTCGTTTTGCATTAGTCTGTCGTTCCAACCGCCCACGTTTTGCCATCCATCGTCACCCCAACTGTGATAACCCGTATCCAAAATACGGTCAACAGGCAGCAGGAAGTCAACCAGGGGTAAAATTGTCATTTTACCAATATCGGGGGTAAAATGGTAATTCTACCAAAAGTCGAGACGAAAGCCGAGACGGGCCGAATATTCTTATATTTTAATATAAAGAATGTTCACAAGACCAGAGTTGGAGAAATCGGAGCAGAAACATGTTTTTTATCGGTTTGTCGGGAATGGAAACCGACAAAACCAAAGGAACTTCAAAAATTCATAACCGGAGCTACGGGTGTCCGTTTGAGGTGATTCAAAATGCTAAATTCATCAAATAGCATGGAGAATCTTTTTGTAGAGGATTGAGGATTTATGGGATCATCCAGAGATATTCTAAAATATTAAAACCGAGAACCATCAAACCGAGCATTGGAGTTAATGGGGATTAGTGGCTGGTTAAGGGCTGTTGGGATTATGTCCTGAAATCACATTGTACTCACTCTAGAGATAGTTGTATTGTCGAGATCGGACAATTCATGTGATACTGGGTAATCATAATGTTTTGCTAGAAACCGCTTATGACAAATGAGTTGTAACTCATTTCCAGTATCGTGTGAACCTACAGGGTCACACACCTAAGCAAGTTGGACATAGTCCATATGGGATTGATCATTGGCATATGATCTGATCGATGTGTATTGGATATACATCGAATATTAGTTTCAAAGAGGTGTATCGATCGACACCATTGGGTGCGTCGGTCGATACAGGACGTGTGTCGATCGACACCACTAAGTGTGTCGGTCGACACAAAGGCGAAACCGAGACTGATTTTTCGGTTCACTTTAAGGTCGATATATAAACGCGTTTTGTACATTCGACCTAATTAATCGTGTGCGCCGCCTAGTGAGTATTTTCTCAGAGAGAAAACACAGAAACCTCAAGAAACTGAGTTCCCAGGAGATCTGAGCCCCGGTACTAGCATCCCGGCAGATTCCAGCTTGTGTGCGTGTGGACTATCAGTAGAGGCGCAGAACAAGGTAAACACGAGATCAGATCCTTGATTCAATTAACTAGACCCTATATCCTAGGCTATCTGGAACTCGAGAGGATTCTGAATCTGGTAGAATTGGCTCGAAGTTCCATCAGTGGTATCAGAGCCTTAGGGTTTTATCATTGAATCAAACCTGTTTATTGAATTTAATGATTTAGATTCGCAAACTAGGTTGTTTGGTTAGAACATGTCAGATCGATTTCGATCAAGATCGAGTCTGTGTTTTCGCACAGTGTCGATCGACACACTAGGTGTGTCGGTCGACACAGAACAGCGAAATCGACAGATTCGGCGGCTAGGGTTTTTCGCGAAGAAAAACCGAAAGCCTACTGTGTCGATCGACACAGGTTGAGTGTCGGTCGACACAGAACAGATTCGGTCGACACATACTTAGTGAATGGTTAATTGGTTCAATTGGATTGGACCGGTTATCATGCTTGGTTAAGTCCGAATAGATCGGTTTAAATTGGATGAATTGGTTCAATTAGATTGAACTGATTATCTCAATTAGCATAAACCGATGGTTTGAATCAGTTTGATTGGATAATACGGTTCAATGGAATTGGACCGGTTATCGCAATTAGTTGAAACTGGTTAAAACGGTTTAAATTGGATGAATTGGTTCAATTGGATTGAACTAATTGTCCCAATTAATATAAACCGAATGGTTAAGATCAGTTTGATCTGATAAGTCGGTTCAATTGGATTGGACCGGTTATCAAAACTGCCTTCGGTTAAGGTCTATGTCGACCGTCACACACGGGTTGTGACGATCGACATGACCGGTTCGATGAACCGGGTTAATTGGATTAACCGGTTATTGAAGTCCGGTTTTGTTTGGTGGTGTCGATCGACAGACAAAGTCTGCATCGATCGATACAGTGCTCGAAATTCTGGTTATTGGACCTTGAATTTGCAGAAGCCAAACTCGACCTAAACCTTGATCAAAGCTTAGCTTCAATATGGTCAACTGTCAAGACTCATTTCGTTGTGTGATGGTCTAGCCAAGAGCTTGGTGTCCACAATTACGTGAGTAAGGCAGGTAGTTATGTTGATGGATTTGCAGTGCTAAAACATCAACAATTACATGACCTAAGAGATTGATTTGCTAAACTTTTGGGTTTAGTTTCTGAAGGAATTTCTAGCAGATCCTAATCCAATTAGGCAATCCTGGTCTGAATTCCAAGCCTAGGATCTAGGGTTCATGTAATTAAATCAATGGGATCTCAGAATTACCTGGTGATTAGCAGCGGAAGATTTGCAGATAATCGAGATCTAGAGCGCCTCAAATGCAGCGCCTCTACTGGTATCCACACGCACACAAACTGAACATTAGCATCGGTCGATACCAACCCAATCGCAATAAACCATTCTTAGCGTTTAACCATCATTAACCAAGCTCGATAACCGGTCCAATCCAATTGAACCGATTCATCAATCTCGCGAGGTTTGTGTCGACCGACACAACTCTTGTGTCGATCGACACTAGGCGAAACATAAGTTTTATTCGGGTTTTCGCCCTGTGTCGATCGACGCCGGATTGGCACCGATCGACACCATGCGAAAAACCCTAAATTTTGTTCGGGTTTTCTCCCTGTGTCGATCGATGCCGGATTGGCATCGATCGACACCATGCGAAAAACCCTAAAACATTTTTCGAACAAAACCCTAAACTAGGTTACTTTGATCAAAACGAGTTTTAGCATGCTTGTATCAATCATACAGAGATCCAGATTCAACCAATCTAATCAACATGCTACAGATTCAATGGAAACCTAAAGCTCTGATACCACTGAAGGAATTTCTAGTAGATCCTAATCCAATTCGGCAATCCTGGTCTGAATTCCAAGCCTAGGATCTAGGGTTCATGTAATTGAATCAATGGGATCTCAGAATTACCTGGTGATTAGCAGCGGAAGATTTGAAGATAATCGAGATCTAGAGCGCCTCAAATGTTGCACCTCTACTGGTATCCACACGCACACAAACTGAACAGGAGGGATGCTAGTGCCTGTAGAGATCCAATCTCTTCAAAGGTTTCTATTCAAGTTCTGGTGGCTGTCTATTAGGTCGAAAAAAATCAGTTTAGGTCGACCATATATCTTATATATGTCGACTTAAACCATAACGGAATTAACCAACGATTAAACCGAATTAATCTGGTAATCCGCGAGTTGCATCGATCGACACACTCTTTGTGTCGATCGACACTGCCCCAGAATATTGATATCGAATGCATATCAAATATGCATTCACTAGATCATTACATTAATGATCAACCTCGTCTTTAACGTCCAGTTTACTTAGGTGTGTGACCCTGTAGGATCATATAACACTAGCAATGAGTTCTCAACTCATTGATCATAAGTGGCTTCTAGCAAAGCGTTATGACTACCTAGTGTCATATGATTGTCTCGTCTCGACAATACGACTTTCACTTGGAGTAAGTACAATAGATTTCAGGACATTCCCAACAATCTCCCACTTGTACTGGAATCATCTATTCCTTCAATCCCTTCGTCACTATATCTCGATCTGGCATAAGGCAAGATCTGTGTCACCCTTATTTAGCCAAGATCGTGTTCATCGAACTCCGATTTATACTGACAAGACAAACGACTGACAATCACCTCGTTTGAGTGTGGCCACACATTTCTCAGTATCAAATCTTCGATGGGCCCTGAGATATTTATCTCGTGTTATATAGGAGGGACAAATCCCATCTTGTTCCATCCCTGTCTCTTCACACGCTTCATGATACGCCCAATCAATGCCTTTATAGTCACCAGTTACGGCTGACGTTTGACAAGGTTAAAGCGGACCAATTCACATGTAAGAAAACATGATGAACTCAGGTCTAAGGACTATACTCTATAGTCGTAATGAAAACTCTCATGACACTTATATAACTATCCCGTAGAGTTCTCATCAGTGGGTCATGTCCGATCCTGTGTTCTCCAACACATATCTATGTGATTGACTTTAATACTCTTATTAATGACTCCATGAAACTTAGTCATCAGTCACCTCACATACTAGTCTCACGTGGTTGTCAATGTCCCACTTTAACAACCTTGACCAGGGACCAATATAATTTATGTCATTTATTATCTATAGGGTTTCACGATCAAGTCACATACTTGATGACCTATAAAATGTCATAAATTACTTTGGGACTATTATTTAATAACCATTATTAAATAATACAGATGTCAGATTTCAATAACATAATCAAATTATGTTTATACGAACATCATATCATAACTAAAATTAATAACAATTACTCCCACTAAAATTAAGATCACATCTTAAGACATCTAATGCCTTTAGCAGTATCCTGACCCTCATTCGCCCTTGCTCAGCGTGTGTCGAAGGACACTGCATCTTGCTAAGAGTAATACCAAGAGTCATTTGCACGAAGCTCTTCTTGGAATCCTGCATACTGGACCTGTGCAAGGCCTTATCACTATAAGTATCTTGACACAATCCAATTAGCTTATCCAATCTATCTCTATAGATTCTTATTCCAAGAATGTATACAGTTTCTCCCATTATTTTATCGAAAAATAACTTTCGAATCAAGTCTTAACAGACTGAAACAATGGAACTTCATTTCCGAGAAGTAGTATGTTTCAACATACAATACTAGAAATGCAATTGCGCTCCTACTGGTCCTCTTGTAAACACACGGTTCCTCTTCATTCATGACGAAGTCAAACCTTTTGACTGCTTTATCAAAACGAAGATTTCAACTCCGAGATGCTTGCTTCAATCCATAAATGGTTTGATGAAGCTTGCATATCTTCCTAGCTTCATTAGGATCAATGAAAAACTTCAGGTTGTGTCATGTACACATCATTTTTCAAGAATTCTATTAAGGAAAACTGTTTTCACATCCATCTGCCAGATCTCATAACCATTATGAGTGGTGGTTGCTAGGAGAATCCGAATGGACATTAGCACGGTGTCTGGGATTAGGTTTCTTCACAGTCAATACCATGAATTTACTTGAAACCTTTTTGCCACCAACCTAGCTTTGTACATCTGAATATAACCCTCCATGTCATCTTTTCTTCTTGAAAATCCATTTACCACTACAAAAAAGTCAGCATTAATAGCAGATTGTTATAGCACGTTTTACCGAACTGCTATCGTAGATGAGTTTACAAAAATTAATATTGTATCATAGCATTTCATAAACGCTATGTCATAATTTCACTAAGCGGGAAACTGAAATCACTTAATCCGCCAAACACTTTCTAAAATTTTATACTTTTGGCTCTCATTATACTTTGTAAAATAATCGAAAACTCAAGACCTAAATAAACTTAACCAAAATACTCATTTCTTCTCGTCTCTCTTTCTTTTTTGGCACCAGCTTCTCTGTCTCTCTATAACCCTAAACTACCAGCCTCCTTAATCCCAGATCTAAGTCGCGGAGGGCTTTTGCAAGTCGTGATTGAAGCAATCGAGGAGCTGTCTCAGCTATCAGATTCGATGAAACAGGCTGCGTCATGGTTACGGACGAAGATCCCGATGAGACCTCTTCTTCTAAAAGCCCGACCACTGTCTTAATGTTGTAGCCTTAGGAAATATGGTGAGTTCCTTGCTCTGCTCCACGATTTTTTTGTGTTAGATTTTATGCTGTGTTGGAGTGGTTAAGCTTGTATGCTATCTTAGTCTTAGATCTCTGATTTTTACCTTATGATTATACCCTCTTAGTCTTAGATCTCTGATTCTCATGTTTGTTATGTGTAGTTGACTAACGCCCCCATCTTGATGTTTCAAACTGTAGAGGATTTGAGCTTCTTTTGTTTATTTTAACGCTAAGTGTGGGTTTTAGAAGATGCATGTCTTGTGTTCGATGAAATGCCTAACAGAGATGTGGTTGCTTGGACTGCGATTATATATGGCATGTGCAGAATGGCGAGAGCTAGAGAGGTTTGGTATATCATTGCAAGATGCATTGTGTTGGTTCTGATGATGAAAAGCCAAATCCCAGAACATTGGAATGTGGATTCCAAGCTTGTGCAAATTTGAACGCTTTGAAGGAAGGTAGGGGTCTTCATGGATTCACAGTAAAAAATGGTTTAGCTTCTTCCAGCATTGTCCAGTCTTTTTTCATTGTATACAAAATGTGGGAATCCAACAGTGGCTTATTTTTCATTGTATTACTTTAACTGTTTTTTGTTATGTTTTTGTAAATCTTCTCTATTTTCTCAGAACATATATCTTATTTTTTTGGGTTTTTTTGTTCTTGATTGGATGCAGGGAAAAAAGGCAAAGCAGTGTATTTCAATAACCCTATATGGCCAGGTAGATCGCCTCTTAATAGTCTTTTTTTCTTCTTCTCAGCATCTTATAATACCTTCAGATTCATATTGTCTTTGTGTGAGGTTCTGCTGGGTTTATATGCTAATGTTGACATTTGTGAGATAGACAAGATGGTAATAATTATATATCAGATATTCACATTGTGTTACTAATTATCTCTCAGATATTCACATTGTGTATTGCATCTATTATATATTGTCCAGAAGGTACCACTGCCTTTTCTCTGTTTTGGCGCATGCTTCTTTCTTCTCTGTTTGGGTTGTTGCTATGTGGTGATTGTGCAAGTGAAAGAATGGTTTTGGTTAGTTGGACAGAGATGCAATGCCCTTTGTCTGGCCAACCGAGCAGAAAAAGTTGCCAAAGTGGGTTTTATAAAGTCTTTAATTAACCAACTTTTTTTGACATTAAAGAGTTTTGATATCCATAGTTTGGTTTGTGTGTTGTTTCAGGTGTGTAAGCCACCTCCACCATGAGTAAGCTATTGCAAGCATTAAAGTTTTTTAGTTTCTCTTCTTTGTTTGTGAATATGTTACTTTTTCAGGTTGTTCAAGTCTACAAGTCAGAGACATTGAAGCAAGCTAACGAGGACAAAGAAAAGTGAGCTGATGAGAACAACAAAGCCTATGAAGATAACGAAGTGAGCGGACATTTTTGGCTCAAAGGTAATAACAGATGAATAGCTAGATTCACACCTTACAGCTTAGAGCTAGATAGAATCCTTAGGAGTTCATTAGTCTTTTGGTTTTGTTTGTATAATGTTACTTTTACATTGTGTAAGACTTATCGGCATTTTACGATGTTAGTATATGTAATTATGTAAGACTTGTTTTTGATTAATGTAATATTATTGTTATGTATGTTGATGATTTATGAGATAAAAATTATGTAAATTAAATTATAAATATTTTGCAAAACAAAATTCAAATAAAAATTATATATATATATTCTAATTAAATATATTTATATAGCGATAAACATATGCTACAATATTAAATACAATAGCACTAAACATGTGTTATAAGAAAATAGATCCAGAAGTGCTATAATAGAACGAATGTATGATAGCATATCAAAAACGCTATCGTATGGGTACCATCTATTATAGCTGCGGATGTCATAGCATTTGTGAAAACGCTATGTATGACATATGATAGCATAATTTTCGCGCCGTCAATGAACATATTTGTTGTAGTGTACTCACAATGGCTTCTACACCATCGGGTAAATCAACCCAAGTCATACTTGGTTCTGTGACATGGATCCCATTTCGGATTCAGCGGCTTTCAGCCATTTTCGGAGTTAAGGCCCATCATTGCTTCTTCAAAATTCGCAGGCCCGTCACTTTCAATGATCAGTAGATCACGACAATTGGTTACGAGAAATCCATATTTCTCGGGTTCGTGACGGATCCTTTCGGATCTGCGAGCTTCAGTTTTCTGTAAAAGTCGCGCACACATATCTCATATGTATACTTTTACCACGACCTAATTAACCAAGATTTAAACCGTAGTTAATTAAGTCATAAACCAAAATCAATATTTGGTTCGCGATCTGTGTCGATCGATGCAACTTTTGTGTCGATCGACACTTCTTCAGAAACTCGCCATTTAAATGTATATCGAATATACATTCACCAGATCCTTTATAAACTCTAGGCACCACAGGTGCAGGTTCTACAACTCTTTGTAGATCCAACTGCTGCTCTTCCTCATCAGGTTGAGCAGTCTCCTGTGATTTTCGAATTTCTTCGAGTTGTACTTTTACTCCCACTGTTCTTCTTGGAAAGAAAGTCTTTCTCAAGAAAACATAGTTCCGAGCAACAAACAATTTGTTCTCGAACTGGTTGTAAAAGTAACATGCCTTGGTTTTATTAGGACAACCAATGAAGTAGCACTTATCAGATTTGGGTGTGAGCTTATCAGAGATTAAACGTTTTATATAAGTCTCGCAACTCCAAATCTCCATGATGGATAAATCAGAAACATTTACATTCCACATCTCATGTGGTATCTCTGTAACTGATTTTGATGGAACTCTATTTAAAGTAAACTCAGACATTTCTAGAGCGTATTATTAGAAGGATAATGGAAGATCTAAGTGACTCATCATTGATCGAACCATATCTAATAAAGTCCGATACATGAGGAGTGAATTGTGAAACACTTTCACAATCTCTCAGATGATCACTAAATTCTTGACCTAAGTATTCACCTCCATGATCTCATCGTAGAGGTTTAATACCTTTGCCAAATTGATTTTGTACTTCATTTTGGAACTCTTTGAACTTTTCAAAAGATTCTGATTTATGTCTTATAAATAAGACATAATTGTACCCACTGAAAATATCAGTAAAGGTAATGAAGTACTGAAATTTTCCTCTAGCATTAGTGCTCATCAGCCCATATACATCCGTATGTATAAAGTCCAATAAGCCTCTGGCCCTTTCATTTTTGTTCGTTCGCAACCTGTATCGACCGACGCACCGTTTGTGTCGATCGACACTACCCTTTTTGAAAGGGGCCTTCGTCATTTTACCCAATAAACAAGATTCACTTTACTCATTATGATTCATAATCAGATGAGCCCAAAAGCCCATCACTATGGAGCCTCTGAATCTAATTCTCGTTTATGTGGCCCAAAACGACAATGCCAGAGAAAGAGTTTGATTCGTATCATTTGACTTGAATCTCTTGGTATTAATATTATAGTTAGGCACATTCTGGTTTAGAACACAAAGTCCATTCTCTAATGGATTGCTACTATAAAATATATCACTGTAATCAAATGAATAACACTTATTCTTAACTTGAAAACTGATATCCTTCCATATCCAAACAAGGAATAGAAATACTCTTTCTGCTCATAGCAGGTACATAGTAGCAGTTTTAAGTTCAAAACATGCCATAAAAGGAAAAACAAATGAAATACTCCTACGGTTAATGCAGCAACTCTTGCTCCATTCCCACTCATAGGTCCACTTGTCCTTTCTCCATAGTCCTACTTTTGCTCAGGCCCTGCACATTTTCACAAAATATGAGTACCACAGCTGGTATCCAATACCCAATAAGTAGGACTATAAGAAGTAACATTTACTTCTATAACATAATACCTGAAGAAGAAGTCTCGTACGTCTTCTTCAGCTTCTCACAATCTTCCAAGAATTTATTGCAGTTTCTTTTCAAATGCCCATAACCATTACAATAACGACACTTAACATCTTCAGAAGGACTGGTTTTAACCTTAGGAACATGGCCAGACTCGCTTGGATTCACAATCGAGCTCGTCTTGCCATCACCTTTGTTCTTACCAAGTTTCTTAAACTTTTTACCCTTTTGTACCATAAGGACATTTGGGGTGTCCTTCTTGATGTTAGGTTCAGCAGTCTTAAGCATCCCATGCAATTCAGTCAACGTCTTCGTCAAGTTGTTCATGTTATAGTTCATAACAAATTGATCATAGCTTGACGGCAGTGACTGTAGAATGATGTCAGTAGCCAACTCTTGGCTAATGGGACAATCCAGTTTCCCCAGGTTATCAATATAACCCATCATCTTAATGACATGAGGACTAACTGGTTCGCCCTTTGGTAGCTTGCACTCAATCAGAGATCTAACCGTCTGGTATCTCTGAGTTCGTGCCTGCTCCTGAAACATACTTTTCAGGCCAATGATCATCTGTATTGGCGACTCCACGTACTCATATTGCTTCTGCAATTCCGAGTTCATGGTAGCCAACATGAGACAACTCACATCCACCGCATCATTAGAATGCTTATCCCAAGCATCCTTATCTGACTGCCAGGCATTGGCTCGGTACTTCTTGGGGAGAACTTTCTCAAGGACATAGTCCTTTTTCTCCTGTTTGAGAACAATTCTCAAGTTCCGATACCATTCAAGAAAGTTGGATCCATTTAACTTGTCCTTCTGAAGGACGGACCGCAGGGAGAAATTGTTACGAAGGTTTGTGCTAGACATAGCTGAAAAATAAGGGAGGTTTTAGTTATGATGTTCAAGAAATGAGAAGTCTTAACTATTAAGAAAACTTGCATTATATTCAAACAGTGTTTCCTCAGATGAATATAATGATCCAAGACCCTTACTTCACTAAACTTGAGTGAGCCACTAGCTATCACCCAAATTTTAGCTATCTAGGTAAGCAACTCTTTGCTAGTTATATCCAATATAACTCTTGGTTGTGGATTGACATCTCATGTCCAATCCACCTGATGTCTCTGAGCCCAAAACGATTTTTATGGCCCAGTCAAGTAAAACCAATCTCTTCAGTCATGTAATTGTGGATGTCTTGCACTGCAAGTCCATCAACACGATTACCTCCTGTCTTACTCATGAAATTGTGGACATCTTGCACTGCAAGTCTATCGCACAATTAGATGGGTCTTGACAGTTGACAAGATTGGAAAGACATCAAGTATCACTTGATATTTGGTTGAGGAACGGAAACATTTAAAACGTTCAGTTTTATTATGTTTTAATTCTTCTAATTAAATGATTTGTCTTGGTTTGGTTATGTGATTTCAGGTTCCATAACCTAAACCATCGACTCTTGTGTCGACCGACACTACTTTAGTGTCGATCGATGCTGATTAACCAAAACCAATCTGCGATAACCGATCAATCCAATTGACCCGGTTTTGAGTACCGGTCAGTGTCGATCGATGCTACATTAGCATCGGTCGATACCAACCCAATCGCAATAAACCATTCTTAGCGTTTAACCATCATTAACCAAGCTCGATAACCGGTCCAATCCAATTGAACCGATTCATCAATCTCGCGAGGTTTGTGTCGACCGACACAACTCTTGTGTCGATCGACACTAGGCGAAACATAAGTTTTATTCGGGTTTTCGCCCTGTGTCGATCGACGCCGGATTGGCACCGATCGACACCATGCGAAAAACCCTAAATTTTGTTCGGGTTTTCGCCCTGTGTCGATCGATGCCGGATTGGCATCGATCGACACCATGCGAAAAACCCTAAAACATTTTTCGAACAAAACCCTAAACTAGGTTACTTTGATCAAAACGAGTTTTAGCATGCTTGTATCAATCATACAGAGATCCAGATTCAACCAATCTAATCAACATGCTACAGATTCAATGGAACCCTAAAGCTCTGATACCACTGAAGGAATTTCTAGCAGATCCTAATCCAATTCGGCAATCCTGGTCTGAATTCCAAGCCTAGGATCTAGGGTTCATGTAATTGAATCAATGGGATCTCAGAATTACCTGGTGATTAGCAGCGGAAGATTTGAAGATAATCGAGATCTAGAGCGCCTCAAATGTTGCACCTCTACTGGTATCCACACGCACACAAACTGAACAGGAGGGATGCTAGTGCCTGTAGAGATCCAATCTCTTCAAAGGTTTCTATTCAAGTTCTGGTGGCTGTCTATTAGGTCGAAAAAAATCAGTTTAGGTCGACCATATATCTTATATATGTCGACTTAAACCATAACGGAATTAACCAACGATTAAACCGAATTAATCTGGTAATCCGCGAGTTGCATCGATCGACACACTCTTTGTGTCGATCGACACTGCCCCAGAATATTGATATCGAATGCATATCAAATATGCATTCACTAGATCATTACATTAATGATCAACCTCATCTTTAACGTCCAGTTTACTTAGGTGTGTGACCCTGTAGGATCATATAACACTAGCAATGAGTTCTCAACTCATTGATCATAAGTGGCTTCTAGCAAAGCGTTATGACTACCTAGTGTCATATGATTGTCTCGTCTCGACAATACGACTTTCACTTGGAGTAAGTACAATAGATTTCAGGACATTCCCAACAGTTTCCTCAACTAAATATCAAGTAACCTTGAGGTCTTGCCCAATCTTGTCTACTGTCAAAACTCGTGTCGTTTGTTGGATAATCTTGGAGTCCTTGGTATCCACTGCAACATGAGTAAGACAGGTGGTCATTGACAGACTTGCAGTGCAACTGTCAGTGATCACAAGACAGAAAAGATTAGTTTTACTTGACTGGGCTATCGGAAGTTCTGGGCCCAGAGACATCAGAGTGGATTAGACATAGTTTGTCTCATCCACGACCAAGAGTTGTACTGGGTGCAATTAGCAATGATTTGCTTACCTAGATAACTAAAGTTTAGGTGATGGCGAGTCGCCCACTCATATTTTAGTGAAGTATGGATCTTGTATCATTATATTCATAGAGGAAACATTGTTTGAATATAATGCGAGTTTTCTTATTAGATAAGATTTCTCATCATATTCATAACTAAATCTTTGTTTTTCTTGGATTCCAGCTTATGTCTATGACTACTTTCTCGTTGCGATCCGTCCTTGAGAAGGACATGTTAAATGGATCCAACTTCCTGGATTGGTATCAGAATCTGAGATTCATTCTCAAGCAGGAGAGCAAGGACTATGTCCTTGAAAAGGCTCTTCCAGAAAGGCTTGGGACCAATCGCTCGCATGCAGCATATAATACTTGGAATAAGCATTATATTGATGTGGTAGATGTGCGTGATCTGATGTTGGCCACCATGAACTCAGACTTGAAGAGTCAGTATGAGAACATGCAGTCGCCAATAGAGATGATCACCAGCCTGAAACTGAAGTTTCAGGATCTGGCACGAGTTGAGAGATTCCAGATTGTGAAGTCTCTCAATGGGTGCAAACTACCAGAGGATGCTCCAGTAAGTCCTCATGTCATTAAACTGATGGGTTACATTGATAACCTGGGAAAACTGGAATGTCCTGTCAGCTTAGAGTTGGCCACTGACATCATTCTGCAGTCATTGCCGTCAAGCTATGACAAGTTCGTTAAGAACTATATCAAGAAAGGTTTGACGAAGACGTTGACTGAGCTGCATGGCATGCTCAAAACAGCAGAGCATGACATCATAAAGGGTAAAAGATTTGAGAAATCTTGTGTTGGCAAGGGTAGAGGCAGGGCCGTCCAGATTTGGAATCAGGATAAGCCTGTGTCATCTTATAAGCCCAAGTCAGGCCCATCTGGTGTTAGAAAATGCTTCTACTGCGATGAGTCAGGGCATTGGAAGAGAGATTGCATTAAATTCTTGGAAGATTCACAAGAGATGAAGGAGATGTATGGTACTTCCTCTTCAGGTATTGTGTTATTAATTCAAGTTCTACGTTAGTATTGGATACTAGTTGTGGTACTAATATTTTGGAAATATGCAGGACCTAAGCGACAGTAGAACGTTGAAGAAAGGACAAGTGGAACTGCGTGTCTGGTATGAAGCAATGGTTGTTGCATGAGCCGTAGAGATTCTCCACTTGTAGGAGCCTTTCATACTTGGTTTTAGAAATTAAGTAATTACTACTATGTATCTGCCTTGTGCAGAAATGTCTTTCATTTTCTTGTAAGAATTTGGATGTTTTTCATTTTTATAAAAGACAAGTTTTGTTCTTTAGATCTTAATGAAATATTCTATGGTAGCACCCCATTTGGAATGGGTTTTTATATCTTGAACCAATGTACGCTTGTACACATAACATAAATACCAAACACTTTAAGTCTGATGACTTGAAGTCGATTTTTCCTTAGCATAGTCATTTAACCACACAAAGTGAAGCGGATTCAAAAGTTCCATAGTTTTGGACTCATTTGATTATTAATCATTTGAGATATGAATTCTGTTCACTGGGCCAAATGACTAAGGCCCTTTTAGTAGAGCTAAAGGAAACGGGCCAGAGGCTTATTGGGCCTCACACATACTGATGTATGCGGCCCGATGAGCATTAGTGCAAGAGGAAATCTTATGTACTTCATTACCTTATTGATGACATCAATAAGTATGGCTGTGTTCATTTGATGAGACACGAGCAGGAACCCCTTGAGGAGTTCCAAGATGAAGTGTAGAACCGATTTGACAGAAGTATTAAGATCCTCGATTGAATCACGGAGGAAAATACTTGAGTCAAGAATTGGGTGATCATCTAACAGAATGAATCGGATATTATTAGATATGCTCCGATTAATGATGAGTCACAGGAATCTTCCATAATCATTTAAGAATACGTTCTAAAATGTCTATGTTTACGCTAAATAAGTTTCTATCAGAATCAGTGAAAAACACCACATTGGATGTGGACTGGGTGATTTCCAAATTTGTTTTTCTGATTAATTGGGATTGCAAGGTTTGTGTAAGACAGTAGTCAACAAACAAACTTGAACCCAAATCTGATAAGTTCTACCTCGCTGGTTGTCCTAGGGAAACCAAGGCTTAGTGCTTTTGTTGTCCGGAACTGTGTCTTTGAGAAAGATCACACTTTCAAAAGGAACAGTGGGAGTAAAAGTACACATCGAAGAAATTCGACAAACACAGGAGGCTGCTCAACCTGTTGAGGGAGAGCAGCGATGAGATCTACAAAGTGCTGTAGGATCTACACCTGTGGAGCCTAAAGTTCGCAGATCCAAAAGGATCTGTCACTGACTCGAGAGTGATTTCTCGTAACCAATTGTCATGATCTGTTGATCATTGAAAAGTGACGAGCATGCGAAATTCTAAGAAGCGATGGTGAGCCCCAACTCCGAAAATTGGCTGGGTATGCATGTTAGCTTCACCAATCCATTTCTGGATTGAAGCAAACATCTTGGAGTTGGAATCAACATTCTGATAATGTGGTCAAAAGTTTTGACTTGATCAGAAAGAAATGAAACCATGCGTTTACAAGAAGACTAGTGGGAGCGTAATTGCAATTCTTACACTGTATGTAGATAACATACTTAATCTCATAAACGACGTTCCGACGCTAAAGTCTTGTCAAGATTTGGGTCGGAAGTCAAGTTTAACAATTGACATGGGAGAAGGCCGTGAAAGTTCTTGGAATAATGATCCATTGGAATGGATCAGAAAGGCTAATTGGATCGTGTCAAAATCTTTATGTTGATAAGGTATTGGACAGTTCCAATATGCATGATTCCAAGAATGGCTTCATACCAAAGGTCTTATGACAATAATCTTAGCAAGATGAAGTGTTTTGAACACTAGCTGAGCTATTATTAATGAGTGTGATTGCTAATGCTGATGCAATAGAATCCATCATGATTGCCATATTTTGCGCTCATCTAGATGCAGCTTACGCATAAAGCATGACGAGAAAATACCAAAATGTTCCGGTAATAAGTCACTGAGCGGTTACCAGAAATATCCCAAGTGTTTGAGGAACTCTAAGGATAGTTTCGTGGTGAACTGAGGAAGTGACGAACCAAGTGAAAGTAGTTAGACGGACAAAGACGATTTCCGGTTCCCACTTGGTTATGTCTCTTTGTCTGAATAGCGGTGCTATCTGTTGGAAAGGCTCCAAGCAGTGGACCGTAGAATAGTGCTTTTATCTGAATAGCGGTGTGGTTTGTTGAAATTGTTTCAAACAAAACACCGCAGACTCTCCCACAACCTAAGCACCAGATTTATTCTGTTGCTGTAGGTATAAGATATCTGAAGAGATGATCTTGATTCTAGTGGGAGTAATTCTAGTTATGTTGTAATCTTTACATAGACATGCTATGGTAGTGTTTATGTAAGTCAAAATGACATCGGTATTATTTAATTATTGGATAATTAAATAATGGTCCCAAAGTACTTTATGGTCATCATATAGGTCATCAAGTTGAGGACTTGATCATGAAACCCTATAAGTAAAAGATGACATAAATTATGATTGTCCCTAGTCGAGGTTATTGAAGTGGGGCAGCAATAACCGCGTGAGACTAGTATGTGAGGTGACTGCTGGACGAAGTTTCATGGAGTCAATGATATGATTATCACAGTCAGTCACATAGACATATGTTGGTGAACATATGATCGGACATGACCCGCTAATGAGAACTCCACAGGATAGTTATATCAGTGTCATGGGAGGTTTTCATTAGGACTATAGAGTATAGTCCTTAGACCTGAGTTCATCATGCTTTCTAGCATATGAATTGGTGCGTTTTGACCTTGTCAAACGTCGTTCCGTAACTGGCGGCTATAACGGCATTGCTTATGCGTATCATGAAGTATGTGTAGAAACAGGGATGGAACAAGATGGAATTTGTCCCTCCTAGAACGGGAGATAAATATCTCAGGGCCCATCGAAGATTTGATAATGAGAAAATGCATGGCCGTGCTCAAACGAGGTGATTGTCAGTCGTTTGTTTTATCAGTATAGATCAGGAATTCGATGAACATGATGTTGGCTATAATAAGGATGACACAGTCTCTTGCCTTATGCCATATCGAGATATAGAGACGAAGGGATTGTAGGAATAGATGATTCCAGTACAAGTGGGAGATTGTTGGGATTATGTCCTGAAATCACATTGTACTCACTCTAGAGATAGTTGTATTGTCGAGATCGGACAATTCATGTGATACTGGGTAATCATAATGTTTTGCTAGAAACCGCTTATGACAAAGGAGTTGTAACTCATTTCCAGTATCGTGTGAACCTACAGGGTCACACACCTAAGCAAGTTGGACATAATCCATATGGGATTGATCATTGGCATATGATCTGATCGATGTGTATTGGATATACATCGAATATAATTTTCAAAGAGGTGTATCGATCGACACCATTGGGTGCGTCGGTCGATACAGGACGTGTGTCGATCGACACCACTAAGTGTGTCGGTCGACACAAAGGCGAAACCGAGACTGATGTTTCGGTTCACTTTAAGGTCGATATATAAACGCGTTTTGTACATTCGGCCTAATTAATCGTGTGCGCCGCCTAGTGAGTATTTTCTCAGAGAGAAAACACAAAAACCTCAAGAAACTGAGTTCCCAGGAGATCTGAGCTCCGGTACTAGCATCCCGGCAGATTCCAGCTTGTGTGCATGTGGACTATCAGTAGAGGCGCAGCATCTGAGGCGCTCCACAGATTTCGTTTACTTAACCCTATTCCGCTGCCAGAACAAGGTAAACACGAGATCAGATCCTTGATTCAATTAACTAGACCCTAGATCCTAGGCTATCTGGAACTCGAGAGGATTCTGAATCTGGTAGAATTGGCTCGAAGTTCCATCAAGGGCGGTCTAGAGGTGATTTTTGGGCAACAAGGTTTAATTAATCAAGAGCAATTTATGGTGAAAATAGAGAGAAAGAGACGTGGAATGGTGAGGGGTGAAGAAGAAGTTCTTTGAACTTGAATTTTGTCATGTGACAAATATGTGTCACCAAGAGAGGAAAAGAAAGGGTTGATGCATTGAACTTTCTATGCTTTCTAGCACCCTAACGTGGCTGAAGTAGAAGAGAAGAGGCGTGGCATATTTTAAAGAGTAGAAGAGACTTGTTCATTGTATCATCATATTCTTTTAACCATGTGATACATTCACTTCACCTTCCCTTTGTTTACGTGTCTTGTTGATCAAAAGGATCAAGACACTTGTCTGCATAAGTGTCTCCATCTTATGCCTCTCCTTGTAGTATATATAGGACTCTTTGGATGTGTATTTGATAACACAAACCATCGAGAGAAAGAAAGAAAGAAGAAAGAGAGAAAGAGAGAAGAATAGCGTGAGAATAAGAAGGAGAGGAGAAGCGTAAGAAGAAAGGAGAAGAAGAAGAAGAAGAGAGAAGAGAGAAGAAGAAGGAGCGTGAAGAGGAGGGAGAGAAGAAGAAGAGGGAAGCGTGAGGGAGAAGAAAGGAGAAGAAGAAGAAGAGGTGAAGCGTGAGGAAGAAGGAAGAAGAAGAAGAAGAAAGAAGAGGAGGAGAAGAGGAATCCGGAGGAGGAAGATGAAGAAGAAGAAGTGAAGCGTGAGGAGAAGAAGACCGGGGAGAGAGAAGAGGCGTGGAGGAAGAGAGAAGAAGATGAAGCTTGAGAGAAAAGAAGAAGAAAAAGAAGAGAGAAGAAGAGCGTGAGAAGAAAGAGAGAAAGAGAAGAAGAAGAAGAAGAAGAGAAGACCGAGAGGGAAGAAGAAGGAGAGAGAGAAGAAGAGGTGAAGCATAAGAGAGGAGAGAAGAAGAAGAAGATCGGAGGAGAGAGAAAGAGGAGAAAGAAAGAGGAGAGAGAAAGTAGAGAGAGACGTGAAGATAAAGAAAAGAGAGAGAAGGAGGCGTGAAGGAGAGAGAAGATGGTCAACGGTCGGTCAACGCCGTGGTCAACGCCGGTCAACGCGTTGACTCTGGCCGGTTCTTGAGTTGCGGTTCATCTACGGGTATTCGGGAAGCCTCGGGGTTCGTGTTCGGGTATTCGGAGAGGTTCGAGAGTAGTTCGGGGTTCGAGTCGGGTCTCTCGGGATTTACATCTGCATCGAGCCGCCATTTCCGTGCCTATCTCACTGTGAGTCGGCTCACAGACCTTTAGTTACATATAGACCGGGAACCGTAAAACCGTAGATTTAGGATTGCATACCCGATAATTAAAATGATTGGTTAATACTAATAATTGGACGTTAATGATAAACCGGTTAGGATCAGATAAGCACGCTATGGTTAAAGAATTAAATGGTAAATCAATTGTGTGCCGCTAGGTTGTTAGTATCGATTGGGTGATGCATTCATATAGACCGTTTGTTTAGGACCGTATATGCATATATATATTGTATAAGAACGGTATGAAATGAATCTATATACGGGAATTATGACGAGTTAAAATACGGAAGTTAAACCTGAACAAACGTATAGAATATGAATGGTATCGGGGTTCCCGAGATTAAATGAATTAAGTTAATGAGGGTGAGACGTCGGGGAGTCTAGTAAGCTACTAGCTCTAAACCGACGGATCGGGGAGTTAATAAATGATGATTAGGTGAATGGTGAACCGTCTACGGGTCAGCGAGCCGCTAACCTAAGGTAGCAGGCGTAAATTGGTTAAAAGATGATAGCAACCCTAATAGGCCTGTTGTGTGTTGTTGTGTGTTGATTGCGTGGTTGTATTTGTTGTGTGGTTGTGGTTGATCTTTTGTTCAGGCCTTTAGATTATCTCGGTGTTGGGCCGAGCAATCCGTGTAGATACTTTACCTGGTCATGGGACCGGTTAAGTCGTAACCGCTGACTCGGTAAGGTGCTGAGTCAGGGGGCGGCGTGGTGTGCGTGAGTAGACTTGCGGGAAGCGGTATTGAGATGATTGTTGTTATTGATTGTGAATGATTGCTAGAGTCCAAGCGAGTCTGCGTGTTTACATTTCTGCACTAGGACTCTAGGGTGCGTTAGTTCCCTCAAGTCTAGGTGTGCGTATACGTTCTGGTACTTCCGACCCGATTGGATCCTCGGGTTTGGCCTAATCGGATCATGGTGATCCGGTTATGGTGTTAACCTACTGGGTGACGCCGGTAGGTGTGCAATTCGGAGAATACGGGGTCATGTCCTAGGGCCGGATTGCATGGAAACTCAGGTTACCGGGGGTAACAGGAGTCACCGCGTATCGATAGACGGAGAACGGTGTCATATACGTGGGACCTTGTGTGCGCGTATTGGAGTCGTGGGTTAGTTACCATGTAGGTAACGATGTAGACCCGTGGAAGTTACCGAGATCGTAGGGCCCAGTGTTGTTTTGTTATTTCTTTTGCTGCGCGATAGGTAGATCGAGTCCAATCGAGGACATGTGCCGCAGTGCCTTCGATTTCCCTAATTCTCTTATCTTGGCTTGATTGTGTGTGTGGGTTTATCACGACGTGGTAGTGCGTGATCGACCGTTTATTCCTGCTGATTGTTATTTTGGGTTTTGGGGCGGGAATCTGTAGTTCTAGATAGATTAGAATCTATTAGTGGGGAGCCGGTTCACTGGGTGATCTTAGATCGCTCATTATACTTTTTTGTGTTTTCAGGTTTAGCTGCGACGGACGCGGGAGGTCCTCGGTGTGGTTTCGGGTTGCTTGTGACGGGATTTGATTCGTGATTGTTTTGGGTGTTTTCTCGGTTTGGCGTTATTGTTATTTCGCGTGTTGATTTCTTTGTATATTTGACTTGACGATTGTTTGTGAAATTATATTAAACGTTGTGTTCAACGTTGATTACTCATAAATGAAATTGTTTCCCTGATATGAGGTTTAGTCCGAACCGACACAACTCATCGAAGTAGTGCAAGTGGTACCGCTTGTACTATGGAAATGAGGATAGCGAGGTCAAAGACGGATTGGTGCGAGCCTTTGTCTCAAACCGATCTATTTTTGGCTTCGTCCTGTGGCGAACTTTTCCCGTTCGACTTGCTCGGGTTCGATCGGTCATGTTCTTGTTTGATTGGTGACCGGTCAGCTCGACGGTCAGCGGAGAATGGGAAAGGGGCGTTAGAGAAAGGTGGTATCAGAGCATGGTTCTGCAAGGATTTCGAAACATTTCATTTTTGAGTGTTTTCCACGTTTTATCGAGTCAAATGTGTCACACAAGCAATCATTAGGAAATCGAGCCGCGTCCGTTAAACCCGGGGTTGGGATGGGAAAGTAGAATTTCATATTATTTGTACTAACTTATCTTTGAGTTTTGATTGCAGTCGTGCAGCAGTGTGTCCTGGGTGGAGCGGAGGTGTGTGTGTGTGTGTGCGCGGAGCGGTTACTGATGAACGTCATGAGTCAGCAGGGATCAGTCGACTCACATCAAGGACAGTTGGATCAGTTTCAGGGATACCCAGCATCGCTATGCCATTCACGAGGTTCTCGTACATCGGATCGTCCACCACTTCCTTTGCGACATTTACAGGATTCTAGAGCAGCAGCAGATAGATGAGCAGGTAGCTATGCTCGAGGATGTTTTGGAGCAGCAGGTCGGACCTCATCACCAGCCGGACCTACGACATGGATCACCTCGTACACCGTTCGACATGGTCACGTCACCAGCATTTTCGGAGTCACAGTTCGAGTCAGTCTCGCCACCAGCCGAGATGGTAGAGGCGCCGCTAGCAATACCGGAGTACAGGACGTGCAGTGCGTGTGGAGTGCAGAAGTTTCACTTGTATTGGTGTTCTCGACCAGTGGACCCGTTTCTTCGAGAGCCGTACCATTCAGTACCGGAACCCGACCACTGTCCGTGATGTAGTCACGAGGGTCACGGAGTATCGACTTGCCCGATTTCCGGATCATGACCGTGTATACCGATGGAGAGCCATACCAAGAACCAGTACCAGAGGGTTACCGAGCGGGACCCAGCCGCAGAGATCCCGAGCCCAGTCAGCCGCCCGTTGTTCAGTTATCGGTCATTCAGCCGTCCAGACCCGAGCCAGTGAGGACTTGCCAGTTGTATAGAGCGATGTGGTGGTTACGATTATCAGACGTCCGTATGTTACTGTGGAATACGCCCAGCGTCCGTTCCAGTCTATCAGTTATGTGGCCGCGCAGGTCACGTTGCTCATCTTTGCCCGATAGCCGAGCCACAACATGTCGGAGCACCATCTTGAGACACACACTCACCACACCCTCCCGGCGCACCTGCCAGCGGATACTTCAGCGAGCCGTTTTGCCAGTGGTGTTGGGCATTTCGGTCTTGCTGGAGGCGTTAGGTTAGGATAAGGAGTAGTTAGGCCAGGTAAGTGGGGGCACTAACTCTATTCTTGTCTTGTAGATAGATCGGCGGATAGGCGACTTTGCGTGTCGTCTTTGACTTTTCTGATGTATAGCGGCGTCGTATGGGTTTTGGATATGATGATGGTCTTATGTGTGTACTCTGATCATAACCATGTACTGAAAACCTTATGATGTATGATGTATCGTTTTATGTACGTGGTGGATGCAGAGTGTTCAGCTGATCGTTTTAAGTCGCATAGTAACTGTTTGCACGATTGAGATGGTTCTGAAAGCAAACAGATTACGATGTGAAACTAAATGTTGAGCGGAACTAACGACCGTTCATCATGACCTGAACCCGGACTGACGATGCATCCGACCGATCATTAGATTGCGTGATTTTGTGTGTGGTAATTTCTTGTTTTCGTTTTCTGTTGATTGATTGATTTGTTTGTGCGGTAGTTGATAGGTTAATCGTTTTGGGTCTTAGCGACCAGTGGTTTGTTAGTTGTTCGGAAATTTGAGTAGTGATTTATCGCTTTTCTTCAGTTTTGTTAAAAAGGTAAAGTGTTGATTTTTATTTTTATTTTACTTCGAGTTGAGCCGACTTGAGGACGGTTGTGTTTAACCGTCGATTCACGAGGGAACAGACTTATAGTGTATTGTTATTTAATCACGAGTAACCGTCGGGTACGTGATTAAGTAACCATATTTCTATGGGAAAGTGATATCGGGGATAGATCGGGATGAAACTAACTGTTTCAGTGAATTATTGTATTGAATGTAGGACGAAATGGCGACGCGATGTGAATCCGAGACCGAACCCGAACCCGATTGCGAGATGAAGTGTCAAGACATCGTGAGACCAGTAGATCAGACCGTGAAGCAGTGGTAAACATCGTCAGTGGAAAAACCTATCCGGTTATCAAGCAACCGACAGGAAGAAGCCGAGAAGTAGGATGAATTAGTAAAGAGATTTGGGAAAGAAGAATCAGTGATGTTGTTGGAATCAGTCAGAAAGGCGCAAGTGATCAGATTCTTGAAGAGTGTCTCAGAAAGAAGGATAATAGTCGCAGTCAGGAGGACGTGGAGGTCGAAGCAAAGTGGGGAAGCCGAGGTGTGAATCAGTGTAGAGAAGCCAACCAGGGTTAAGTTGGGGATCGAGACCGATGAAGTCAGTTAAGAGTAAAGCGGATTCGGGTATCAGTGGTATTCAGCGGTGTTCGAGTGTCGAAGTGTCGAAATAGAGCGATGAAGCAACTTGCAGGGTTCGGAACCGATTTGAAGTCTGTTAGTGACGGAGAATTCGGGGACGAATTCCTGTAAGTGGGGAAGAATGTGATAACCCGTATCCAAAATACGGTCAACGGGCAGCAGGAAGTCAACCAGGGGTAAAATTGTCATTTTACCAATGTCGGGGGTAAAATGGTAAGTTTACCAAAAGTCGAGACGGAAGCCGAGACGGGCCGAATATTCTTATATTTTAATATAAAGAATGTTCACAAGACCAGAGTTGGAGAAATCGGAGCAGAAACATGTTTTTTTATCGGTTTGTCGGGAATGGAAACCGACAAAACCAAAGGAACTTCAAAAATTCATAACCGGAGCTACGGGTGTCCGTTTGAGGTGATTCAAAAAGATAAATTCATCAAATAGCATGGAGAATTTGTTTGGAGGTTTGAGTATTTATGGGATCATCCAGAGATATTCTAAAATATTAAAACCGAGAACCATCAAACCGAGCATTGGAGTTAATGGGGATTAGTGGCTGGTTAAGGGCGGTCTAGAGGTGATTTTTGGGCAACAAGGTTTAATTAATAAAGAGCAATTTATGGTGAAAATAGAGAGAAAGAGACGTGGAATGGTGAGGAGTGAAGAAGAGGTTCTTTGAACTTGAATTTTGTCATGTGACAAATATGTGTCACCAAGAGAGGAAAAGAAAGGGTTGATGCATTGAAATTTCTATGCTTTCTAGCACCCTAACGTGTCTGAAGTAGAAGAGAAGAGGCGTGGCATATTTTAAAGAGTAGAAGAGACTTGTTCATTGTATCATCATATTCTTTTAACCATGTGATACATTCACTTCACCTTCCCTTTGTTTACGTGTCTTGTTGATCAAAAGGATCAAGACACTTGTCTGCATAAGTGTCTCCATCTTATGCCTCTCCTTGTAGTATATATAGGACTCTTTGGATGTGTATTTGATAACACAAACCATCGAGAGAAAGAAACAAAGAAGAAAGAGAGAAAGAGAGAAGAATAGCGTGAGAAGAAGAAGAGAGAATAAGAAGGATAGGAGAAGCGTAAGAAGAAAGGAGAAGAAGAAGAAGAAGAAGAGAGAAGAAGAAGAAGGAGCGTGAAGAGGAGGGAGAGAAGAAGAAGAAGAGGGAAGCGTGAGGGAGAAGAAAGGAGAAGAAGAAGAAGAGGTGAAGCGTGAGGAAGAAGGAAGAAGAAGAAGAAGAAAGAAGAGGAAGAGAAGAGGAATCCGGAGGAGGAAGATGAAGAAGAAGAAGTGAAGCGTGAGGAGAAGAAGACCGGGGAGAGAGAAGAGGCGTGGAGGAAGAGAGAAGAAGATGAAGCTTGAAAGAAAAGAAGAAGAAAAAGAAGAGAGAAGAAGAGCGTGAGAAGAAAGAGAGAAAGAGAAGAAGAAGAAGAAGAGAAGAACGAGAGGGAAGAAGAAGGAGAGAGAGAAGAAGAGGTGAAGCGTAAGAGAGGAGAGAAGAAGAAGAAGACCGGAGGAGAGAGAAAGAAGATAAAGAAAGAGGAGAGAGAAAGAGGAGAGAGAAAGAAGAGAGAAAGTAGAGAGAGAGACGTGAAGATAAAGAAAAGAGAGAGAAGGAGGCGTGAAGGAGAGAGAAGATGGTCAACGGTCGGTCAACGCCGTGGTCAACGCCGGTCAACGCGTTGACTCCGGCCGGTTCTTGAGTTGCGGTTCATCTACGGGTGTTCGGGAAGCCTCGGGGTTCGTGTTCGGGTATTCGGAGAGGTTCGGGAGTAGTTCGGGGTTCGAGTCGGGTCTCTCGGGATTTACATCTGCATCGAGCCGCCATTTCCGTGCCTATCTCACTGTGAGTCGGCTCTCAGACCTTTAGTTACATATAGACCGGGAACCGTAAAACCGTAGATTTAGGATTGCATACCCGATAATTAAAATGATTGGTTAATACTAATAATTGGACGTTAATGATAAACCGGTTAGGATCAGATAAGCACGCTAGGGTTAAAGAATTAAATGGTAAATCAATTGTGTGCCGCTAGGTTGTTAGTATCGATTGGGTGATGCATTCATATAGACCGTTTGTTTAGGACCGTATATGCATATATATATTGTAGAAGAACGGTATGAAATGAATCTATATACGGGAATTATGACGAGTTAAAATACGGAAGTTAAACCTGAACAAACGTATAGAATATGAATGGTATCGGGGTTCCCGAGATTAAATGAATTAAGTTAATGAGGGTGAGACGTCGGGGAGTCTAGTAAGCTACTAGCTCTAAACCGACGGATCGGGGAGTTAATAAATGATGATTAGGTGAATGGTGAACCGTCTACGGGTCAGCGAGCCGCTAACCTAAGGTAGCAGGCGTAAATTGGTTAAAAGATGATAGCAACCCTAATAGGCCTGTTGTGTGTTGTTGTGTGTTGATTGCGTGGTTGTATTTGTTGTGTGGTTGTGGTTGATCTTTTGTTCAGGCCTTTAGATTATCTCGGTGTTGGGCCGAGCAATCCGTGTAGATACTTTACCTGGTCATGCGACCGGTTAAGTCGTAACCGCTGACTCGGTAAGGTGCTGAGTCAGGGGGCGGCGTGGTGTGCGTGAGTAGACTTGCGGGAAGCGGTATTGAGATGATTGTTGTTATTGATTGTGATTGATTGCTAGAGTCCAAGCGAGTCTACGTGTTTACATTTCTGCACTAGGACTCTAGGGTGCGTTAGTTCTCGCAAGTCTAGGTGTGCGTATACGTTCTGGTACTTCCTGTTGGATCGTTTAGTGTCTCCTGATTCAATTCTCAGATTGATTCATCCTACTAAACATGCAGATCTAGGTTCTCTTGATTAGAAACATAATAGATCTCACCTGTTACCTTGTTTATGCAGCGGAATGGAAGGTACGGGTCAGAGATCAGCAGAACCACCAAGAGATGGATCCTCCAAAGTCTCACACACGCACGCACAGGAAAGTGGCTGCTAGACCGAGCAAGAAGGGAGGCGCAGAGAGAGAGAGTTGGCGGCGCAGAGGGTTTGGAGAATTAGAGAGCTAGGTCTGATTTTATTCATTAAAATCCCTTCTAGTTCTCATGGGCTTTTGGGCCCAATTCTCAGTTCTGATTAAATCCCTTGGATTTAATCAGGCCATTTAGTCTCTCTAAGCACAGTAAATGCCTAGCACTTTTACCGTACTTCTGCTAAACCGTTCCTTCGTATTTTCCCGTTAGCTTAGGCGTGTGACCCATATGGGATCATATAATAAAGGCAATAAGTCCAAGACTTATAGATCATGAGCGGACTCTAGCAAGCCATCATGACCCCCAATATTATATGACTTATGTCTGATCATTGACATACTCTTACTTTCTAGAGACAATACAGAGATTACTGGACATAATTCCAACAATCTCCCACTTGAACTGGAATCTCTGTATTCATAATCCTTTTGTCTCAATATCTCGATTAGTCATAAGGCAAGATTAGTGTCATCCTTATAAAGCCTAATCTTGTTCATCGGACTCTGATTTGATACTGACAATCCAAACGACTCGGGAAAGTCCGTTTGAGCATGGCCATGCATTTTCCAGTATTCAAATCTCCGATTGGCCTAGAGATATTCACTCCATTTATATTGGAGGGACAAATCCCGTCTTGTTCCATCACTGTAAACTACTCATTTCATAATACACCCAAACAAGGTCCTTATAACTATCGCTCAACGACAGCATTAGACAATGATCAAAGCGCATTAGTTCATGTGCAGTCACATGCATGCGAACTCAGGTCTAAGGACTATACTCTATAGTCGTAGTAAGAATCTCTTATGACACAGATATAAATATCCTGAAGAGTTCTTATAATCGGGTCTTGTCCGGTCGTATGTACCCTACATACACCTATGTACTGACTTTGATGCCGTGCATCTATGACACACTGAGACTTTGTCATAAGTCACATACCAATCCAGTCTCACACGGTTGTTGGTGTTCCAATTTCAACAACCTTCGACTAGGGACATGATGATATAAGCCATCTATCAAATATAGGGTCTCATGATCAAGCTAAATGACTTTGATAACTCAAGATCAAGTCACTTACTTCGATGACCTATAAAATGGTTCATATCACTTTGGAACGATTATTTCATCACAGTTAAAATAATCTTGAAATAATAATTTCATTAAACATCATAAAATGTTTTACAAGAACATATCAAAAACTAAATAAAGCCCTCAAACTCCCACTCAAATTTAGATTACATTTCAATGTCTCTAATGCCTACAGCTTCAGTTAGGAACTCGAGCTTAGGTCTTGGGAGTGGCTTTGTCAATGGATCAGCGACGTTATCATCTGTCTGAACTCGGCTGATCTTGACTTCCTTTCTATTAATGATGTCACATATCAAGTGAAATCTTCTTAGAACATGCTTGGATTTCTGGTGTGATCTTGGTTCCTTTGCCTGAGCAATAGCACCATTGTTATCACAAAACAGTGCCAGAGGCTCAGCCGCATTTGGTATCACACCTAGTTCAATAATGAACTTTCGTATCCAAACAGCTTCCTTCGCAGCTTCTGAAGCGGCGATATATTCAGCTTCTGTAGTGGAATCAGCAACGGTGTCTTGCTTGGAGCTTCTCCAACTGATTGCACCGCCATTCAGACAAAAGATATAACCGGACTGTGACCGGAAATCATCTTGGTCTGTCTGGAAACTTGCGTCCGTGAATCCACTGACTTTAAGCACATCACTTCCACCGTATACCAAGAACTTGTCCTTAGTATGTCTTAGATACTTCAGGATATTCTTGACGGCAATCCAATGGTTTTCACCTGGATTTGGCTGGTATCTACTCGTCATGCTCAATGCATAAGCAACATCAGGACGAGTACAGATCATGGCATACATGATAGATCCTATTGCAGATGCATAAGGAATATTCTTCATGCGCTCAAGCTCAGCAGCCGTCGTAGGGCTCTGCTTCTTGCTTAGCGTTGTGCCATGTACCATTGGCGTGAAGCCCTTCTTGGAATCTTTCATGCTGAATCTTTGTAGGACTTTGTCAATGTATGAATCTTGACACAAGCCTATCAGCCTTCTAGATCTATCCCGGTAGATCCTGATTCCAAGAACGTATGCGGCTTCACCCATGTCTTTCATGGAAAAACAACTTCCAAGCCAGTCCTTTACCGACTTTAGCATTGGAACGTCGTTTCCGAGAAGCAGTATGTCATCGACATACAGAATAAGAAATACTATCTTGCTCCCACTAATTTTCTTATACACGCATTGTTCTTCTTCGTTTCTGATGAAGTCAAATTGCTTGATCGCTTCATCAAAACAAAGATTCCAGCTCCTCGATGCTTGCTTCAATCCATAAATGGATTTATGAAGCTTGCATACTTTTCCAGCATTCTTTGGATCTATGTAACCGTCAGGTTGTGTCATATACACATCCTCTTCCAGAATACCATTCAGGAAGGCGGTTTTCACGTCCATCTGCCAAATTTCATAATCATGAAAAGCTGCAGTTGCTAGTAGAATCCGAATAGATTTCATCATAGCCACTGGGGAATAGGTTTCATCGTAATCCACACCGTGAACTTGTCTGAAACCTTTTGCCACCAACCTGGCTTTATAAATCTGGACATTTCCATCCACGTCAATCTTCTTCTTGAAGATCCATTTGCACTCGATGGCTTTTACACCAGCGGGTAAGTCAACCAACGAAAACACTTGGTTGACCGACATGGAGTCCATTTCGGAATCAGTGGCCTTACGCCACTTAGAGGAATCTGGGCCCATCATGGCTTGATTGAAGTTCGATGGTTCATCACCATCAATAATCAGAAGATCATGACAGTCAGTCACGAGGAATCCTTGATATCTCTCGGGTTCGTGACGGATCCTCCCGGATCTTCGAACTTCAGGTACTACAGGTTCAGGCTCTACAATTTCTTGTAGGTCCTCCTGCTGCTCTTCCTCATTAGGTTGAGCAGTATCCTGTTCATCTTGAATTTCTTCAAGCAGTACCTTACTCCCACTGTCTTTCTTAGAGAGAAACTCCCTCTCAAGAAAGTTACAATCCCGGGCAACAAAAATCTTGTTCTCGGAACGCAGGTAGAAGTAATAAGCCTTGGTTTCCTTCGGATAACCAATGAAGTAGCATTTATCAGACTTTGGTGTAAGCTTGTCTGAGATTAATCTCTTGACATAGGCTTCACAACCCCAAATTCTTAGATAAGACAGCACTGGAGCCACTCCAGTCCATAATTCATATGGTGTCTTTGCTACTGCTTTCGATGGCGCTCTATTTAGAGTGAACACTGCTGTTAGCAGAGCATATCCCCAAAGGGATATTGGAAGGTCTGTGTGACTCATCATAGATCGAACCATATCCAATAAGGTCCGATTTCTCCTCTCAGACACACCATTCCATTGAGGTGTTCCAGGAGGAGTGAGTTGGGACACGATCCCACACTCTCTTAGATGATCACTGAATTCTTGGCTTAAGTATTCTCCTCCTCGGTCGGACCGAAGAGCCTTAATGCTTTTGCCAAGTTGGTTCTGTACTTCATTTTGGAATTCTCTGAACTTCTCAAAAGATTCAGACTTATGTTTCATCAAATAAACATATCCATACCTACTGAAATCATCAGTGAAGGTAATGAAGTACTGATAGTTTCCTCTTGCATTTGTGGACATTGGGCCACACACATCAGTGTGTATCAAGCCCAATAAGTCACTGGCCCTCTCGTTAGGTTTATTAAAGGGGACCCGTGTCATTTTGCCCATCATGCAGGATTCGCATTTCTCACATGACTCAAAGTCAAATGAGCCAAGAAGTCCATTCGAATGGAGCCTCTTGATGCGTTTCTCGCTGATGTGCCCTAAACGACAATGCCATAGAAACGTTCGGTTCTCCTCATTAGGTTTGAACCGTTTGGTATCAATGTTATAAATTGGCGCGGATTGATCAAGTATGTAAAGCCCATTCGTAAGAGGGGCACAACCATAGAACAAATTGTTGCGATTGAAGGAACATAATTTATTCTTAACTGAAAAATCATAACCTTCCAAATCCAACAAAGAAATTGAAATAATATTTCTGCTTATCGCAGGTACAAAATAACAATTATTGAGTTCTAAAACCAATCCCGAAGGTAAAGACAACAAGTATGTGCCTACAGCTAGTGCAGGAACTTTCGCTCCATTCCCAACTCGTAGCTCTACTTGTCCTTGCTTCAGCCTCCTACTGTTGCTGAGTGCCTGCATATTAGTACAAATATGAGCCCCACAACCAGTATCCATAACCCATGAGGTATTATCAGAAGTAGTTGTATTAACTTCTATAACAAAAATACCTGATGAAGAAGTCTCGAGAGTCTTCTTCTTCAATTCCTTTAGACCTTCTTGGAATTTCTTACATTCTCTCCTCCAATGCCCTGGTTCTTTACAGAACCTGCAGATGTCAGTAGGCCCAGCCTTAGACTTGGGCTTGGGCTTTGGCGTGTCCTTGTCCGAGACTTGGACAGCCTTAGCCTTTCCCTTATCCTTAGCAGAGGATTTCTTAAAGCCCTTGCCCTTTTGCACCATAAGCACATTGGGGTCCTTGGCGGTTTTCCTCAAGTTGGGCTCTGCAGTCTTGAGCATTCCGTGAAGCTCAGGCAATGTCTTACTCAAGCCATGCATATTGAAGTTCAGGATGAACTGATCATAGCTTGCAGGTAAAGACTGCAGAACGATCTCGCAGGCAAGTTCCTGGCTGATAGGGCAGTCGAGTTTCTGAAGATGATCGAGATAACCCATCATCTTCAAGACATGAGGACTCACTGCCGCATTTGCAGCCAACTTACAGTCTAAGAGGTTCTTAACTGTCTGAAACCTCTCAGTCCTTGCTTGCTCCTGAAAAAGCGATTTCAGGCTTGCCATTATCTCGATGGGTGACAACACACTCTCGAACTGCATTTGCAGCTCAGCAGTCATTGTCGCCAACATCAGGCAATAGACATCATTTTCATCTGACGAATGCTTTTCCCAAGCATTATGCAGAGTCCTGGCGGCATTGTTAGGAGGCCTCTCGGGGAGGGGATCACGAAGGACATAATCCTTCTTCTCCTGCTTGAGGACCAGCCTCAAGTTCCTTGACCACGTCAGGAAGTTCGTTCCAGTCAGCTTCTCCTTTTCGAGAACAGACCGGATTGAGAATGTGTTTTGAGTGCTTGTAGTAGTCATAGCTGAAATATAAGATAAAAGGTTATTAGTTAATATGTTCAATATGATTAATCTCGTATTATTCTTAATATGATTAATCTCGCATTATATTCAATAACATCAGTTACCCTCAATAGAATATAATGATTCCAAGATCCACATATAACTAAGATTAAAGTGGGCCACTGGCCATCACCCAACCTTAGCTTATATCGGTAAGCCCTATATCGGCTAATTATATCCGTGATATAACTCTTGGTTGTGAATCTGGGCCCGAGGCCCAATCCACTCTGATGTCTCAAGGCCCGGGACTCCCGATGGCCTAGTCAAGAAAACCAGACTATACAGTCATGTAATCATTAATGTCTGGGACTCCCAATGACATTTATGAATCACAAACCGTCTTACCCACGCAAAAGTAGACACCCTCACACTGTAAGGCCATGAGTACAATTGAATGGGCTTCGACAGCTGACATAGACTGGACAAGACATCCAACGCTTGATATTGTTTGAGGTTCGTAGGTTTATTAAAATTTCATCCCAAAATAGAAGATTACTATTTTTGGAAACTTTCCCTTTTGGGAAACCTACTAATTTTGGAAACTTTCTAAAATTGGAAACTTCCTAAATATAGAAATTTCCTAAAATCCAAAACATGCAAATCTAGAAACTTCTAATTTAAGAAACTTTCTAATTTCAAAATTTTGGAAACTTATTAATTTAAAAAATCGATTTTATAATTTTATAAAAAAATTTTTAAATTAATTCTGAAGAAAAGACTCAAATAGTTGGCCCAATTGTTTTAACTTCTTGGCCCGAGGCCCAAGAATTGGTCTATGTCCAAGACATAACCCAATTGCCCAATTAAATGACATAACCGGTCTGGTTCATTAAAATTGGTCTAACCAAAATTAATTACTACGACGACCACAATTGTCAGCCGGTTATTTACTAAACCGGATTTTCTCAATTTATTTGGTCCAACCAAATCAAATTAGAAAACCACTGGTTTAGGCACTAAATCCAATTTTTCGACTTTGGATTTCTTATCCCGGTTTAACCAGAACTTAATAAATTTATTAAGTCTGTTTATTAAACCAAGACGATTAATTTTAATTAAAATTTTAAACCGAGCCTTAAACCGAACCGAACCAATTGATCATGTGAACCGATCACGACCTAGCCGTGAGCTTCACGCGATCACGACAGCCGCAAGCCAGCACGCGTTTGATCCACGATCGGGACGGCTGCTGGACGGGACGATCGTTCGGGATGGCTCGAGACGCGGGACGGTGCTTCACGCGATCGCCGAGCAATCGGGACAGCCGGGCCGTGCGTCGGGACGAGACGCGAGCGTGTGTTGATCCAAGCGATCGATCGATCCTTGCGATCGGTTCACCGCGTGTCACGTCTTTGATCGTGTCGTCGACACAAGCCGATCCAAGATCGGTTTGTTCATCCAACGATCCGGACGTGTGATCCGAAACTGATCAACACTCCGACGCATACCAATTCATATAGATTGGATCATGCGATTTCTTGTTTGTTTAGGTTTTAATTCTTTGTTTCTTAAGTGTTTTTTTTTTTCTTATCAGTAGATTGATTCAAAAACACCTCTTTAAACAATCCTAAACATGAATCTAAACAAGAAAAACCACAGAACCAATGGCTCTGATACCACTGTTGGATCGTTTAGTGTCTCCTGATTCAATTCTCAGATTGATTCATCCTACTAAACATGCAGATCTATGTTCTCTTGATTAGAAACATAATAGATCTCACCTGTTACCTTGTTTATGCAGCGGAATGGAAGGTACGGGTCAGAGATCAGCAGAACCACCAAGAGATGGATCCTCCAAAGGCTCACACACGCACGCACAGGAAAGTGGCTGCTAGACCGAGCAAGAAGGGAGGCGCAGAGAGAGAGAGTTGGCGGCGCAGAGGGTTTGGAGAATTAGAGAGCTAGGTCTGATTTTATTCATTAATATCCCTTCTAGTTCTCATGGGCTTTTGGGCCCAATTCTCAGTTCTGATTAAATCCCTTGGATTTAATCAGGCCATTTAGTCTCTCTAAGCACAGTAAATGCCTAGCACTTTTACCGTACTTCTGCTAAACCGTTCCTTCGTATTTTCCCGTTAGCTTAGGTGTGTGACCCATATGGGATCATATAATAAAGGCAATAAGTCCAAGACTTATAGATCATGAGCGGACTCTAGCAAGCCATCATGACCCCCAGTATTATATGACTTATGTCTGATCATTGACATACTCTTACTTTCTAGAGACAGTACAGAGATTACTGGACATAATTCCAACACTTCCGACCCGATTGGATCCTCGGGTTTGGCCTAATCGGATCATGGTGATCCGGTTATGGTGTTAACCTACTGGGTGACGCCGGTAGGTGTGCAATTCGGAGAATACAGGGTCATGTCCTAGGGCCGGATTGCATGGAAACTCAGGTTACCGGGGGTAACAGGAGTCACCGCGTATCGATGGACGGAGAACGGTGTCCTATACGTGGGACCTTGTGTGCGCATATAGGAGTCGTGGGTTAGTTACCATGTAGGTAACGATGCAGACCCGTGGAAGTTACCGAGATCGTAGGGCCCAGTGTTGTTTTGTTATTTCTTTTGCTGCGCGATAGGTAGATCGAGTCCAATCGAGGACATGTGCCGCAGTGCCTTCGATTTCCCTAATTCTCTTATCTTGGCTTGATTGTGTGTGTGGGTTTATCACGACGTGGTAGTGCGTGATCGACCGTTTATTCCTGCTGATTGTTATTTTGGATTTTGGGGCGGGAATCTTTAGTTCTAGATAGATTAGAATCTATTAGTGGGGAGCCGGTTCACTGGGTGATCTTAGATCGCTCATTATACTCTTTTTGTGTTTTCAGGTTTAGCTGCGACGGACGCGGGAGGTCCTCGGTGTGGTTTCGGGTTGCTTGTGACGGGATTTGATTCATGATTGTTTTGGGTGTTTTCTCGGTTCGACGTTATTGTTATTTCGCGTGTTGATTTCTTTGTATATTTGACTTGACGATTGTTTGTGAAATTATATTAAACGTTGTGTTCAACGTTGATTACTCATAAATGAAATTGTTTCCCTGATATGAGGTTTTAGTCCGAACCGACACAACTCATCGAAGTAGTGCAAGTGGTACCGCTTGTACTATTGAAATGAGGATAGCGAGGTCAAAGACGGATTGGTACGAGCCTTTGTCTCAAACCGATCTATTTTTGGCTTCGTCCTGTGGCGAACTTTTCCCGTTCGACTTGCTCGGGTTCGATCGGTCATGTTCTTGTTTGATTGGTGACCGGTCAGCTCGACGGTCAGCGGAGAATGGGAAAGGGGCATTACACCAACCTTGGCCTAATTCAATTATCTCAGGCCATTCAAAAATAATCCGCGGAATGATTTCGAAAAGACTAAACTTTCAATAGTCCAGAAGCAATCATCACACATACCATGCCCTTTCACATTGTCATTGAGGTAGTTTAACCAATATCGATGAACTGCGCACGGGCAAGTCCTTAATCTCCCCACATCAAATTCATTCCTTTTCCCTCCAAGCTCCATCAATATTGGGACAGTCCAGGTGTATTTCTCAAAGTCCTAACGTGCCTCCTAAGAGCACGTACATCAACCCGAGAAAGAAAAGGGATAGTTGAATCCGTATCCAAAGTGGGGGAGATAGACCGACGAATTACTTCGTAGCAATAGACAGCCGATTTGTAGCCCTTGACGGCGCATTGCTTGATCCTTAGAAAACCTTCTGTTCTTCCCTCGGTGTACATGAAATCGCTGATTCCTCTAAAAAATACCGCGGAAGTGTTATTCGAAGCCAAGCATGAATTGTATAAATTTGTAATTTCGTTGCATGCTACCTCTGGGGGACTTCCTGGACAAGATCAATCTGAGAATGAGTATCCACGTGGTTAGCGTCGTCCCTAAGAGTCCTGCATACTTCTCGAACCTTGAAGTGTTCCCTGATATTCTTACTAGCATTCTTCGTAAGGACCTTCCTTCTTATTTCGGCTGGCAGATCCAGAAGATTTAAACTGCTCCTTTTGATTTCGCGTTTTAGTTTTTGAAAGTGTTGACAGGCCGTATGCACTCGACATCATATTTATACATGTCGGATAGTGCGCAACGCTTCAATTTCCACGAAAGGACGTTATGTTTCATCTCTTGGCTTTACCCCGACTGGACGTAATAAAATAGCTATCCACTATTTTTCTATTCACAAAGTCATATATAGTTATATTTTCTATTACTTCGACTATCCACGACCCCATCACTTCTGATTAACTCATATTTTAAGAACTCCTCGTCGATGTCCTATCGTTTCACAATAAATTAAGCCGTCAAACCTGTTAAAACAGAAAAAAACGAAATCGTTATCTTTATTAATGCAAAACACCATTTCATACGAACGGTTAAAACTAAAACGGTCAAATCAATTAAATTCTTACAGTTTTAGAGTTACAACGCAAGCGGCGCACGCCTACTCATAGACAATAAAAACACATTTAATTTTCCTTTCTTGGTACAAAAATAAATATCTACTACTTCGGTTTAAATTATACTCTATACAAAAACTATCCACTTATGATTAATCCTACCTTGCGTATCAAATCTCATCCACTGCTTATTTCGTAAACTTTACTGATTTTGTACAACCGTTTAATCCATCCACCCTATCAACCTTTTTCATCCATTAATCTGCGTTTTTTCTTTCTTTTTTGCTTTTTAGCTTCATTCAACTCTCACCCCTACGAATCACTAGTCTCTAAAACGTCAAATCAAACATCGGGCAGTGTGTGTGAAACCATTATACATCTACGTTTTAAAAACATAAAATGTGCATTCAAATAAAAAAACCCAGTACATTATGTCGTTTAAGTAACATATAGATATATAAAATAAATAAATTCTAAAATATTATTTATATACATGCGTTTTTAAACAATATATATGACTCTAACATATTTATATATTAAATTCTCAGATCTCTTTAACTATAAGTGAATGCCTATCCACCATTAATTTTAGTTCTCTCTCTCCTATCCATATTCATTTTAATTTTTTTTCAATGCATTATGCATTTTAAGGTATGTTTTTTTCAATGCAATGGTTTAACTCATACACATTGCCTTTATAAGAAATATATGTCCACCGGTGACAATGTCTCCACGCCCTGAAAAGAAAACTTCGCTCATCGATGAGCGACTCAAATCTTAACAACGCCTTCCCTCCACCCCCAAATCTTTTCGAGATTAAAGCGGTTTGCAGGACCCTACGTGATGACTCTGACCACATGGATACGCTGTTCCAGATTGATCTCATAAAGACACACCATGACAGGTTGTGGATCATCAATATGCAGAAAGCATGTTTCCGTGCCAACAATCCCACCGCTATCTTCTTGAAGGCAATCTCCGATTTTATGTATACAAATGAAAGAGAAGTTTCCTTTCAATGTATCAAATAGTGTGCGATTCGTGGTGTCAAGATCGCTGCTTACTGCTACGAAATTATCCGTCGCTCCATCTTCCCTGGTCTGGAAACCGATTCAACCATCCCTCTCCTCTCCTGATCTGCTATTCGTGACCTTAGGAGACATGTCAGAGAATTCCAGAAATCGTGACCATACGATTTACATCATCTTCTTACTATGTAGGGGGCGGGTACTCTTTATTTATTTACATTTTTTGTTTTTTTATTGTCCACTGAGGCGACGGCTCCAATTTTATGATCTTATTATCCACCAAAACACTACATTGTTCTACTCGTTTTCTACATGTCATTTTACTCCTACCATCCACAATAGATGTATACCATCAGTTGCTTCCTAGCTATCTACATTATGCTGATCATGTTCAATATGCAGCATTTCGACGGGGTTGTTCTTTATAAGTAAAATCTGGCTACTCATTTCACTGCTTCACCATCTCAAAAAACAAAAACCTCGCTATTGATGAGCGACACAAATCCTGAAAACGTTTTTCCACCATCCAACAATCTCCTCCACCTACCCCCTGCATTCAGGAGATTAATATTGGCTAAAAACGCCAACGAAAATATCCGTGAACACTATAAAATCAGAGCCGTCTGCAAAACGCTTCGTGATGACGCTGACCACACATATACGTTCTTCCAAATTGATCTTATCAAGACTCACCACGATAGGCTAGGTATCATCAAACTGGAGAATGCATGTTTCCATGCAAACAACCCAACCGTAGCGTTTTTAAAGGCCTCAGATTTTATGTATTCAGATAAAAGAGAAGACGCCTTCCAACGGCTCAAAGAGTGTGCCGTTCGTGGTCTCAAGCCTGCCGCCTACTGCTACAAAATTGTCTGGCGCTCTATCTTTCCTCAGTTTGACAACGAATCAACCATTCCTATTCTCTCTTTCTCAGCGCTGTCCGTGCTCTTCGAAGGCACGTCAGCGAGTTCCATAGATTACGATGGCCTACACAGATATCCAAAGTCCTGCTTGGGAAAAAGACGCTGTTGACAAAGGAAGAATATCGACTTTCCCTTGCGCGGTACATCGCTATTAGCTAGACTTACTTCACGAACGAGTCAAAGGTCACGACATGTGTGATTATTGTTTTTGGTCTATTGAAACCGCTTCATTCTATAGGATCATCCCAAGGAATTTCTTGGTTTGAACTGACGTCCGTGGACGGGGCGACGCTTCCGGGAACATACAATGCGGTCGTGTGCGCTGATTATTGATTTTTTAGTCATCACTTCATTTTACATTTTCACTCTGTGTCTGGCCTTGTATGTTGGTTCAGAGGAAAAGTACTCTCCTTCACCAATACCAACATCCCCTATTTCTGAATACCAATCCAATAGTCGACACCTAAGTACCAACTGGCTACCATTACTATTCAACTCTGAGCTAGAAACATCATCAGGCTGTTGACAGAAGAATAAACATGGAATTGTTAAACCATTCAAATTTGAATCATCAAGCATTCAGTTAAAGATACACTGACCTTCTTCCCTTGAGCCAAGGCACGAATTTGGTTTTGCAAAGTTTCAACCTTGCTATTTTATTCATCTTGGTTTTTTTCCAATTTCTGCACATGCACATCTCTCGCCTGAAAGAATGCCAGTCTAGTTGCAGTGATCCTCTGCCCATCCCTCTTAACCTTCCAGGTTTGTCTCTTCCTAACACCTGGCTCACAACATCTTTTCTGATGCTAGTGCTATCTGTAGATGCCATTTCACTATCAATGGATCGTATTTGTTCCTGACACAAATAGAACAACAGAGTTAGAATGAGTTATACATATAACCAGCAGAATAATCACATATAACGTACAATCGTTTGAGCAAATTCTGCTCTCACTGGTCTCCCATCTGAATGAGTGTGTTCTGCTACCCATACCGAGCTCCTAGTCACCTTGTTAGGGTCTGAACTTTTTTTCTTCCGCAAATGACAAAGGCACATCAGGTATGCGTATACTACACGAAGATTCTTAACACAAAACATACCATTTCATCAGCTAAGCGAATCATTCCTTTACGACTGGTGGTATGTGGAATCTGGCCCTTCCTCCGTTCCCTAAACTTTTCACTTACATCCTACATAGAGAAACACACAGTCAATATACAATCAAACACACATAAATCACCATTAGAGTTTGAAATACCAACCTCGAATTTTTCATCAGTTTTCCGCTTAACCCAATTTTTCCATGCTGTCGTAGACTGGATGTTACTTGGTTTCAGGTTAACAATCTGCTTCTTATTTGATTTTTGTATTTTAGAGAGGAGCCAATACTTAGAAATCCTCCACAAACAACCCATCTGCATGAAAACAACATTTTTTTGCCACTCTTCAGTTAAATTGAACCTTCCTTACACTCAAACAAAGTTAAACAATAAGTTGTTACACAATAGACTCTGATGAGAACTAATTTCGAATCAATGTTCAGGAAATACCTGAATTTCATCCCACATTATGTCCGCCATCGACGGATCCAAGTGTCTCCCCAGTCATCAAGAAGGACTGACACATGTTCTCTCACCAGAGGACAAAGGAAAGATGAAAGCAGTACTGATCCTTTACCCACATGTTCACCAAGAGAATTCCATTCAACTTCAACCTTGTCTTCATGGTGTTTAGCAACTCCACGTATCTTAGTTGGTCCTCTTGCTTTCCTTTTCTTGGCTTTATGGGCTTCATCCTGCTTCTCTCTTTCCTCTTCATGTGTTTGGGCTTCATCCTGCTTCTCTCTTTCCTCTTCATGTGTCTGATCATTCAACTGCTCTTCAACTTCCTCTTCATGTGTCTGATCATTCAGTTGTTTCTCTCCTTCCTCTTCATGTGTCTGATCATTCAACTGCTTCTCTCTTTCCTCTTGACTGTGATCATTTTACTCTGCCTGATCATCCATCCGCTTCTCTCCTTCTTCTTCACTTTGATCCTTTTCCTCTGCCCGATCATCCAGCTGTTTCTCTCTTTCCTCTTCCATTTGGTCCTTTTTCTTGGTCTGATCATCCACCTGCTTCTCTCCTTCCTCTTCCATTTGATCCTTTTCCTCTGTCTGAGCATCCACCTGCATTTCCTCCATATGCTCATCTTGTCTGATGGACAACATGGCACGTCAGCTGGACAACTCCTTCTTCTTCCGCTTCTTAGTCACATTATTTCTAGCTCCCTTAGCACGTCTGCTAGACAACTTTGCATGGACTGGTGATATGCCTTGTTGACGGTTACTGTGTCTCGGCTTGATTTCTTCCAACTTCTTGGGCATGTTTGATCACCTGAAACAGAACTAAATGTTCAAATATACGAGAAAGATTTAAAAACTAAGCCTATCTCTATTGATCCACTACTAAGACTCCTTCACAATCTTCTCTATCAAAGAAACTCTCGTAATCAGAAGACTCATTCCCCAAATCTTCACTTTCCAGAAAACACTGAGGTGCAACAACAAACTCTGCCTCTGTCTCAAGCTCATGATACCCTCTCGGTGGAGCCCTCATCACTACTGACCAATTTGAATCATCATCCCAGCAATAAAATACTTGTCTCGCCTGCGAAGCCAAAATATAAGGATCTTGGGTATACGTAGATTGGTTGACATTCAGATTCACTAGTGTAAATCCTTCTTCTTCTTTTACACCATTTCCTTTGTTGGCCCACTTATAGGTTTGAGCTACATTCCTAGGTCCATATGCCAATGATAGGTCAAGAATTAATCCCTATACTAAACTGCAAGTGCACAGCAATATCAATGTAGTATATAGGGTATCGAAATCCACAGAGACTCCGGTATTCAATAGCTCAAGAACAGGAATTTAACTAGGAAGAAAGCAATGTAATTGTATTAAAAGCAATGCGAGAAAGTAAATCAGTAGCAGAGATTGTTGGTTGTGAAAGCAAGTTATTAAGAGCGCTAGGTCTAGGGCGTTCTCAGAAAATCAGACAAGCAGACAGTTCATTCAGCAAGGATCTAATTAAGCACAGTTCTAGAACTCAAAACACAGATATAGAATTAACCAAATTCCTTTGCGATAATTCTCTAAGTCTAAGTGCAGCAAACCAAACTTTCGTTTGCGAGAACTAACAGATTAAACTAGCATTAATTCCAAGTTTGATATGTTCACAATTATCCTAAACCAAACTTCCGTTTGCGCAAGGTTTAATTGCCCAATTTAATTAGTTCAGATTCCTAAACCCCATTTCCGTGACGTATTTAGCAACCTAAGATCTAGATTCTAATTGATCAGGTTAGAACTAGCTTTAAGCACAATTAAATTGAAGAACAGATATAGTTTGAATCCTTAACTGAAATTGAACAAGTCTAGCAAGTCATGAAATCCTATGTGAGAAACCCTAAACCTAACAAGGAATCTACTCAGACATGATTGATGAAAACATAATCATAGAAATAATAGATTGCATAAAAGATAAAAGATTAAAGGGGTTCGAAATCTTCTCCAAATACAGATGATGTAACAGGTTCAGATCAGCCCCAAAAGCTCTAAAAATCCTCTGCTCTTAATTATGAAAGCGTAATGTAAAGCGTAATGTAAAGCGTATCTAATTAAAACACTAAAAACTCTATTATATAGGTCTAATCTCGGCCAGGGGCTTCTTTGTAAATATCAGGAACTTCTGGATCAAAGTGCAATATCTTGATTCTTCTAAACCGCCGAGTTTTGGCCCTTCTCGCTGGTGCATCGATCGATGCTAGGCATGCAACGATCGACACCTTTCTCTGTTTCGGACAGTGAACTCTATCTCTCGGCCAAACACTCCAAAAATCTCCAAAATGCTCCATTATCTCCAATTCAGCTCCAAACCTGATTATACCTGTAAAAGACTCTAAAAGAACACAAAAGACACTAAAAACACAACTATATCATGGCATAAAACCGGTAAAAACCATGATATATCAACTCCCCCACACTTAGCCTTTGCTTGCCCTCAAGCAAAACATAGAACTAAAACATGGTGAAGAGGTTTGAAAACTCTTCAGAAACTCATTTCATCCTAGAAGCTACAATACTCAGATTCCCCTTAGTAAACCACTGAAAGAATCAATCACAGGATATCAAGACCAACATGTACTTCCCCCACACTTAGCAACTGTCCTAGGTAAACTCCACAATCACATTCAAGCATTCAAATTCACCCTACTGACTTCTGCAAGTATTTAAGTGCGGTCTCACCTAAGGAGTATCGATCAAAGGGCACATGGATTCTTACCTTATCAGCTCTAGACCACCATACTATCTTTCTCTAGTCCCTTTCTTCTCTTTCCCTTCTTTAACAACTGATTTTTCCCATTGGGTATCATTTTATTTTTTTTTTCAGTGTTCTTCCCGTTATGGGGTGTACTTTGGACACATTCCATGGATCACATGAGAGAAAATAGTGTTTGCTACCATTCCCATGACCACTTCGGAGTTACTAACTCATCCTCAGTTTATTATCTTTTTTTTTTTTTACTTTATAGAAGGGGAGAAGGGAACTAAATAGGATAGGTTGACAGGCTGTGTCAGAACTAACAAGGGAATCCGACACAAAGTATACCAAGCCCTTAGGTGAGAAATCTAAGTCAGTATTAAATTGAAGTCAGTAAAGGGATCCTCTGATACCTGAAGTGATGTGGGTGTTCCCAGTAGGTTGATCTGTGATGGGATTTTCTAATAGTCAGAGATAGATCCTGCAACTTCATCCCAATGGTTACTTAAGTTCCTGCAAGTCTTGTAAATCTTCTCAGAAAATCATAGTTTCTTACTTAAATAATTTTGACTCAATAAAAAAATTTTTGTTCGAAAAACGGACTGACTCTTAAGAAAACAGAAAACAAAAGTCAGTAGCACCTCCCCCACACTTAAGACACACTGTCCCCAGTAGTGTCCAGCGAAGGATCGGTAAAAAGAAAATAAAAAAATTGAAAAGATGAAATTATGTCTGTCGAGTTACCTCTGTCGCTCATGCATCGATCGTTGCACTAAGTGCATCGACCGTTACTTGGCGATTTTTGTGTATGGTCGATCGTTGCTCAAGAGCGCAACGATCGCTGCAATGCGATTCCTTTCGTGTTGTGACGATCGACACAGAAGTGAGTCGATCGTTGCACTGCGATTTTGTCCGAGACCTGCAAACATAACTGCACCAAAAACAAAAACAAACGTAAAATCCTAACAAAAACACCAAAAATTAAGTAGAAAAACACCAGTACCTAATGGTGGGTTGCCTCCCACCCAGCGCTTGTTTAAGGTCAATAGCTTGACCGGACGGATGGGAATTTTCAGGTAGAGGGAGCATGATCCAGGGGCAAAATCTGACCTCTGGGAATCTCGGCCTTAGCCCAATAGTGTTTTACCCTCTGCCCATTTACAGCAAACTCATTACCTTCCTTGCCAATTAAAATGACAGCTCCATATGGACGCACTTCTTTGATCGTGTAGGGTCCAGACCATCTTGATTTCAGCTTGCCTGGAAACAAATGCAAGCGAGAATTGTATAACAGTACCTGATCGTTAGGCTTAAACCGTCTGGAGACAATCTTTTTGTCATGATAAGCCTTAGTCCTTTCCTTGTACAACTTTGAGTTCTCATAGGCAAAATGTCTAATCTCATCCAACTCATTGAGCTGTATCAATCTCCTCTCTGCAGCTGGTTTGAGGTCAAAGTTCATCTGTTTTACAGCCCATGCTGCCTTGTGCTCAAGTTCTACTGGCAGATGACATGCTTTCCCATACAGCAAATGGAATGGAGTAGTCCCCAATGGCGTTTTAAACGCAGTCCTGTAGGCCCATAAAGCATCATCAAGCTTAGTTGCCCAATCTTTCCTTGTCTTCCCAACTGTCTTGTCCAGGATCTCCTTGATTTGTCTGTTAGAAACCTCTACCTGTCCACTAGTCTGTGGGTGATAAGGAGTAGCAACTCGGTGATGCACTCCATGCTTCTTCAGGAGCTTCTCAAAAACCTTATTAATAAAGTGAGATCCTCCATCACTAATTACTATCCGAGGTACTCCAGATCTAGGGAATATGATGGATTTAAACAGCTTAATGACTACTGAAGAGTCATTGGTTGGACTAGCTATTGCTTCTACCCACTTAGATACATAATCCACAGCAACTAATATGAATTTATTCCCATAAGATGAGGGAAAGGGACCCATAAAGTCTATGCCCCAGCAATCAAAAACCTCAACCTCAAGAATGAAATTCTGAGGCATCTCATGCTTCCTGCTGATTTTCCCTCTCCTCTGGCAGGCATCACAATGAGAAATAAAGGAGTGAGTATCAGCGAACATTGTAGGCCACCAGAAACCTGCTTGCAAAACCTTAGACACAGTTTTGAAAGTAGCAAAATGTCCTGCATAATCTGATCCGTGGCAGTGGAATAGGATATCTGGAACCTCCGACTCAGCAACACATCTTCTATAAAGGCCATCCGAACAATGCTTATAGAGGTAAGGTTCATCCCAATAGTACCTCCTAAGTTCTCTGAAGAACCTCTTCTTTTCATACCCTTTCAGATTATCTGGTTCAGTCTCTACAGCCAGATAATTGGCTATGTCTGCATACCATGGTCGATCATTTGTTGCGACAGCATTAATCTCAAACTCATGCTTTCCAATCCGTACCGTAAAAGTTTCTGGGTCTGTATCCGCGCTGCAACGATCGTCACAGTCGGGTGTATCGATCGTCGCTGTCCCGATAGATGCATCGATCGACGCTGACGTCGCATCGATCGACGCAACGCGATTAATCCGACAGTTTTGCAGGTTTCTGTCCAAATCTGTCTCACAGATTGTCCCAACCATATTGACGTTTTCTTCGGGCAAATAGTCATTAATTGGCACGTCCTCCTCAACTAGCATCCTCGAAAGATGGTCAGCAACTCCATTCTCAACCCCTTTCTTATCTCTCACTTCAATATCAAATTCCTGAAGCAACATGATCCATCTCAACAGTCTTAGCTTAGCATCCTTCTTCTGCATCAGATACTTCAGGGCTGAATGATCAGTGTGTACAATCACCTTGGAGCCAACAAGATAAGAGCGAAATTTCTCAAATGCAAAGACAACTGCCAGCAACTCCTTCTCCGTAGTGGCATAGTTTCTTTGTGCATCATCCAGTGTCCTACTGGCATAATAGATAGCATGAAGCTTTCTATCTTTCTTTTGTCTAAGAACAGCTCCTACAGCATAATCACTTGCATCACACATTACTTCGAAAGGCAAATCCCAATCCGGTGGCTGAACAATGGGAGCGCTCACTAATGCCTGCTTGATCTGTTCAAATGCAGTTTGACAATCTGCAGTGAACTCAAATTTGGTGTCTTTACACAGCAAAGCAGTTAGTGGCCTAGCAATCCTACTAAAATCCTTGATGAACCGTCTATAGAAGCCAGCATGTCCAAGAAAGCTTCTAATAGACTTAACAGAATCAGGTGCCTACAGGTTGGTCATCACCTCGATTTTAGCGCGGTCCACCTCTATTCCTGCTTCGGACACTTTATGTCCAAGCACAATGCCATCTCTGACCATGAAATGACACTTCTCCCAGTTAAGAACTAAGTGCTTCTCTTCGCATCTTGTCAGAACCTTGCACAAATTATCTAAGCACTCATTATAGGATGATCCATATACTGAGAAATCATCCATGAATACTTCCATAAAATCCTCAATCATGTCTGTGAATATGGACATCATGCATCTCTGGAAAGTGGCTGGTGCGTTGCAGAGTCCAAAAGGCATCCTACGGTAGGCGAATGTCCCATATGGACAAGTGAAAGTGGTCTTTCCCTGATCCTCTGGATGGATGGGGATCTGAAAGAAACCTGAGTAGCCATCTAAGAATCAGTAGTAAGGATGATTTGCTAACCTTTCGAGCATCTGATCAATAAAAGGCAAAGGAAAATGATCTTTCCTAGTAGCAGCATTAAGCTTCCTGTAATCTATGCACATCCTTTGTCCTGTCACAGTCCTAGTAGGTATCAGCTCGTTCTTCTCATTCTTCACGACTGTAACACCGCCCTTCTTTGGCACTACATGGACTGGACTCACCCAATCACTGTCAGAGATAGGATATATAATTCCAGCGTCAAGGAGTTTCATAATCTCCTTTTTGACTACTTCCTGCAGATTAGGATTAAGTCTCCTCTGATGTTCGATTGATGTCTTGGACTCATCCTCAAGATGTATCCGGTGCATGCACAGCTCCGGTGAGATACCTGAAATATCATTAAGGGAATAGCCAAGAGCTTTGCGATGCTTGCGCAGCTTGCTTAGCAGTAAGGTGAGCTCTGCGTTGTTCATGCTAGCATTAACAATCACTGGGTATGTTGAATTAGGTCCAAGAAAAGCGTACCTTAGCCCGGATGGAAGTTGTTTCAGATCTATTTTCGGAGCCTTTTCTTCTGCCCAGTCTCTGTCGTCTTGCAACGATCGTTGCTTAGATGGTGTCGATCGTTGCAGTCCCGCGTCAGACACTTTTACCTGCATTGCAACCTCGACAGAATCCATCAATCTTGTATAGCACATCGCAGGCTCGTCCTGTAGATATTCCAACTCCAAAATAGAGCTCAGTAAAGCCCTTTCTAGTGGGTCCTCAGCATGTGATTGGTGGAAGTACTCTGCAGCCAAATCACCCAATGTGTCCACATAGAAGGTTTGCCCGTCGATGGTTGGTCTCTTTACCAGTTTGTTCATGTCAAAACTCATCTTCAGATCTCCCACATTTAGAACTATTTTGCCTCCCTGACAGTCAATCATCGCACCAGCTGTTGCTAAGAAAGATCTGCCTAGAATCAATGGGTCTTTTGGCTCCTGTCCATATTGTAGAACCACAAAATCAGTTGGGATCACACACTTGCCAACCGTTATAGGCACATCCTCTATTACTCCTTCGGGAATCTTGACTGATCTGTCTGCCAAAACCAGTGATATCCTAGTTGGTATAAAATCTGTCATCCCTAGTCTTTTAGCAACTGAAAGGGGCATCAGATTTACACTGGAGCCAAGATCACATAGGGACCTTTCGAACCTCTCCTTGTAGATAACACAATCTAATACGAAGCTGCCTGGATCTTTTAATTTCTCTGGAATTCTGCCTTGAACCACTGCACTACATACTTCATTGAGCATCATTATACTTTCTTCATCAGACCATTTTCCAGAAATTGCATCCTTAAGGCATCTCTTCATCATGGGGGAACTTTCAATGGAATCCAACAAAGGTACTTCAACCTTTACCCTTTTTATGAACTCCTTCCATTTTGCATACTGCCTATCATTCTTAGCTTTTATGGGGTTCTTGGGATAAGGTATCTTAGGCTTGTATACCCTTTCAGCCGACTGTTTTGGGTTTTCAGCACTCGAACTTTCTGCAGTCACCTTGTGTCGATCGTTGCTCTTATCGCATCGATCGATGCTAGGCGACTTTGTTACGACCTCCGGTTCCTTGATTTCGCTTGGCAACGATCGTTGCTTATATGCATCGATCGACTCGCGGCGAATATCGCGTATCTCATCTTCCAACTCTTCAATTTCCACGAGTTCCTCAACGCTTAACTGCTTTTTCTGGCCAGATGACAGCTCCTTACCACTTCTCAATGTCACGGCATTGCATTGGTACTTAGGATTGGCATCAGTCCTTCCCGGGAGATATCCCTCTTCCCTTTGAGCATGTCCAGCAGTTCTTGCAACCTTAGCATCAAGCTCTTTCATGTGTGTGTTCAAACTCTCAAACTTCCCATTCAGCTCCCTGTAGATTGTATCCATCTTCGCGTCAGCATCTGCTGCGTACTTAGTCTGACTCTCCATTAGCTGTCTTAGCATCATCTCTACTTTACTCTCAGACTCATTGGCTTTCTTAAAACCACCTTGCTGAACTCCATTGGAGAATCTGTTTCCCTGTTGATTTCTAAATCTATTACCTTGGAAACTAGAACCTCCCATGTAATTCACCTCTTCTTCATGAGTGTCCTCCTCAGTCTGAATTACCTCTACATCTTGGGTAGAGTGGACAGCTTTCTTACTTGTTAGGAGATCGTAAACTGTGTCTAGCCTAGCTCTAATCTCAGTCATGTTAGAATCCTCTATACTTCCACCGGATTTCTTCCTCTTTTCATCTATAGTCTTGCAACTGTAGCTGCTAATCAGGTTCTCAATCAACTGCTTAGCTTGTGTAGGAGTCCTGGTGTTGAAATTAGCATTACTGGAATTATCCAGCGCAGTCTGATAAGGGAGATCTATGCCTCTGAAGAAGATACCAATCAGCTGTACTTCTGTGAATCCATGGTGTGGACAGTCACGCTGATACTGCTTAAATCTCATCCAGGCAGTCTTCAAGGGCTCCACAGCTCCTTGGGAAAAAGTGAGTATGTCCTGTCTGGACTGGTCTGAACGCGCATCATCATAGAAGTGACGCATGAACTCACTCTTTAAGGCTGCCCAAGTAGTATACTGACCAGGTGCCAGTTGTCTCAGCCATGCACTAGCGTCTCCAGCAAGACTGTGCGGAAATAGCTTAAGGAACAGATAGTCTGGGCATACTCCTTCATACTTCATGCCAGTGACTATGTCCTCAAACTTGTCAATGTGATCCATAGGCTGCTCTGCTTGAAGACCATGAAAAGCAATCTGCCTCATCAGCTAGTAGTAGATGGTCTTGACCTCAAAATCATTCCTCTCAAAAGCAGGAAGCACTAGAGCTGCTCGGTTTGCATGAAACTCACCAGGTCTGTTGTAGTCAGCTAGTGTCCTCTCATGAACCACCATCTCTCTACCTTGGGCCCGTTCCTGACCCTGGTTTTGGTTCTTCTCCTGTTGATGTTTCTCAGGAGGGTCAGGGATCACTCGTCCATCAGCATCAATCCTCTGCCCAGCAGCATTGTAAGGATTGTTTTCCGGATCTCTCAGGACACCTTCAGCATCTCGTATCAAGATCAGACGTTCTCGTACCATTCTCTCTCTCTTTTCTCTTCTGATGGTCCTTTCTAGACGTCCAAGTTCCTCTAGTCCGAGATTAAGCAAGCTCGAGTTCGGATTACTTCGAGTTTTCTGCGTTGGCATAAACTGTATGTAATCGTCCAGCAACGATCGATGCTATCAGTGCAACGATCGGTTCAATCTCACAATCGCCTAGTGACGAACGATGCAAGAGATGAAACGATCGACGCAAGGCGAAATCGGTACCTGCGACAGAGAGAAAAACGAAAATTAATAAAACTGAAAATAAAATAAAAACAAAAACGAAAACAAAAAGAAAAATCCTAGTAAAACCCTAGGCTCGAAGCTATCGAAGACTCAAAGAGTCCCCGGCAACGGCGCCAAAAACTTGATAGGTCAAGAATTAATCCCTATACTAAACTGCAAGTGCACAGCAATATCAATGTAGTATATAGGGTATCGAAATCCACAGAGACTCCGGTATTCAATAGCTCAAGAACAGGAATTTAACTAGGAAGAAAGAAATGTAATTGTATTAAAAGCAATGCGAGAAAGTAAATCAGTAGCAGAGATTGTTGGTTGTGAAAGCAAGTTATTAAGAGCGCTAGGTCTAGGGCGTTCTCAGGAAATCAGACAAGCAGACAGTTCATTCAGCAAGGATCTAATTAAGCACAGTTCTAGAACTCAAAACACAGATATAGAATTAACCAAATTCCTTTGCGATAATTCTCTAAGTCTAAGTGCAGCAAACCAAACTTTCGTTTGCGAGAACTAACAGATTAAACTAGCATTAATTCCAAGTTTGATATGTTCACAATTATCCTAAACCAAACTTCCGTTTGCACAAGGTTTAATTGCCCAATTTAATTAGTTCAGATTCCTAAACCCCACTTCCGTGACGTATTTAGCAACCTAAGATCTAGATTCTAATTGATCAGGTTAGAACTAGCTTTAAGCACAATTAAATTGAAGAACAGATATAGTTTGAATCCTTAACTGAAATTGAACAAGTCTAGCAAGTCATGAAATCCTATGTGAGAAACCCTAAACCTAACAAGGAATCTACTCAGACATGATTGATGAAAACATAATCATAGAAATAATAGATTGCATAAAAGATAAAAGATTAAAGGGGTTCGAAATCTTCTCCAAATACAGATGATGTAACAGGTTCAGATCAGCCCCAAAAGCTCTAAAAATCCTCTGCTCTTAATTATGAAAGCGTAATGTAAAGCGTAATGTAAAGCGTATCTAATTAAAACACTAAAAACTCTATTATATAGGTCTAATCTCGGCCAGGGGCTTCTTTGTAAATATCAGGAACTTCTGGATCAAAGTGCAATATCTTGATTCTTCTAAACCGCCGAGTTTTGGCCCTTCTCGCTGGTGCATCGATCGATGCTAGGCATGCAACGATCGACACCTTTCTCTGTTTCGGACAGTGAACTCTATCTCTCGGCCAAACACTCCAAAAATCTCCAAAATGCTCCATTATCTCCAATTCAGCTCCAAACCTGATTATACCTGTAAAAGACTCTAATAGAACACAAAAGACACTAAAAACACAACTATATCATGGCATAAAACCGGTAAAAACCATGATATATCAGCCAACCATTTTAATTTCTCCGAATGATCTTCTGAGCTAGAAGAGATCTACAAATACAATATAACACATGAAGTTAATAAATAACCAAATGAAAAGAGTCTAATAGTTACTTGGTTATACGATCTTACCTTTTATTTTACCCACTGTGAGAACCTATCTGTATGTAATTTCCATAACAGAGTCTCACATCTAGAACACCTAACATCCTTTAATTGTAGTTCTTCTAAATGCATACTGTTACACAATATCATAAGGTTAGTTCAAAACACTGATTAAAACTATAAGATAAAATATGAGACAAGGGATAAACTTTATCTACATATGGGTTCATCAATGCCATATTCATTAGAACATATCGATGGGCGATCTCTCACTCTTTATCAGTTAATACAACCTGACCTACGATACCCCGATCTCGAAAACTTGATAAAATATTATTATTAAATGTAATGGTATTTTTTATCATCAATAAAATGAATTATCTTGTTAAAAATTCATTGGAATTATTTTTGGAAATTCTTGAGAATTTTCATTAAAAACCGGTTTTTCCGAGAAACCGATAAAATGTTCGGGTGAGCGAAAGAACCCTCTAATTCCACTACAAATTATGAAATTTTGACCACATCTCCATTAAAATACGTAGAAGCTATCGTTACAAGGATTTGGCAAGATTTAATCCCTATATTAAGTTATGAATTTTGGGTCATTAATTTTTTAATTAAAGATTAAAAATGCAAAATAAAATTAAAGAAGCTTCGGCTTGATTGGGGCTGATTAGAGATGGTAAATAAAGTCATTATGGACCTAATGCAAGCCTATTCATAAGCTTGTGTCACGAAATTATGCAAGAGGAAACAAAAAGAGGCCTTGTGAGCTTGATTCAATGAATCTCCAAAGATTTGTGGCCCAAACCCAAGAGGCTTCTTCATGGGCTTTACAGGTGTAAGAATGAGGTTAAAAGAGTGTGTTTTTGGCCAACAGCTGGAGGGAGGTCGTGGCTTAAGATGAGGGAAGAGAAGAGACAAATGGAGGGTGGAGATTAACTCTCTTTGGTTATAAAAGGAACCCTCCCCCTCCCCTTTTCTTCACAAAAAAAAACTCACAAAGAGTAGAGAAGAGGAAGAGGAAGAGGAGAGAAAGAAGAGAGAAGGAAGAGAGGAAGAAGAGAGTAAGAAGAAGAAGAAGGAGGCGCAAAGGAGGAGGAGAAGAAGAAGAGGAAGCCGGAAGAAGAAGAGAAAAAGGAGGAGCCGGAGAGGAGAGAGAGAGAAGGAGGAGAGAGAAAGAGAAAGAGGGAGAGGATAGAGAAAATAGTGAAGAGTTGGGATGGTAACGGAGGAGGGGGGAAATATTTCCTAAGCGGAGATTTTCAACGTTCATCCCAAGTACCGACCTTCTTTTCTGTCTTAAGCAGCTATAGAAGGATCCAGAGGTTCGAGTAGTAAGACAATACGGGGTCAACTGCGACAAAGTGTTGGTGAGTTGGGGTTAATTGGTTGAGTAATATGTTACTCCGCAGGTTCCCGACACTAAGTTACGAGCCGTTGAGATGATTACGATAAGTGTCGGTTTGTTTAATAACTTGTTATAATATATGAGTATATATGGTTGTTTGATTGGTTAATGTTGATGGTATGGATCTTGTTGTTATGATGTAACATGCTGTGATTAAGAACCAAGTAATAAACGAAACATTAAAACACGGAAAACTATGTGATAATAATATGACGATCGGTTCATGAATGATTGATGTACGGAATGTTGTGCGAATGATGGTTACGTTTGTTGTGATGTGGTATGTTTAATGGTTTACTTGATGCGTTAGTGACATGGTGTTATAGTGGGCATATCGACTTTCCGACCCGATGGATCCTCGGGAGCATACCGGTTGGTGCACGTACCCTCGGGTCGTGTTATCGGCAGGTGTTAACCTTCTGGGTGACGCCGGTAGGTGTGTGGTCCGGAGAATACGGGGTCATGTCGTAGGGCCGGACTGCATGGAAGCTCAGGCTATCTAGGGGTAGCCCGAGTCGCCGCGTATCGATAGACGGAGAACGGTGTCTTTCTCGTAGTACTTCGTGTCTATGAGTAAGAGTCGAGGGAATCACTGCCAAAGACCTATATGGTAACGGGACGAGTATTCCGAGGGATTGACGATATTTCCAGGGCCCATAGCATGCATATAGTATATTTCCAGGGAATCCCAACTCACTGGGTCGATAATAGATCGCTCACCCCTCTCTTTTGTGTTTTTCAGGTAACGCATAAGAATAGCGGATCGCAGGACGTTAGGCCAGCCGGTGTAGTGTTGAAGTCTCTTTTGTAACGTTAAATTTCAAGTAATGTGATTTTAAATAAACAACGTCCAAGGAAATAATGTACTTCCACACGTTAAAAGCTATGTTTTATAACCGCAAAAGCATGTTGATTATATTAGATTACTCCAGTCTAATATAACTACCAAATTTTATTACGGTTGCAAAGCTATAATTAAAATTTGGGAAACGTGTAATTGAATAACTCGAATCAGTTTAATGACGAAAGTTGTTATGCCGGGCCGGATTAATCAAACACGGTAAAAATTGTGGCGACTCTGGTCCCGACTAAGGTCGCAGCGGAACAAGGGCGTTACAAAAGGTGGTATTAGAGCATGGTTCCGATCGTGCTCATACAACATGTGTTTTCAGATTTATCGAGTCAAAAAATTGAGTCGTGAAAGAGACATTAGGAAACTGGACACGTCTTGTTTAGCTAGGACTTAGTCACTTACCTGTTTATGATGCAGATGGAGGACGAAGCAATCGATCGTGGCGAACGTGGTATGGCTATGGGGTCGGAACAGGTTTTAGAACGCCGAGGACTGGGTCACGAGGAATCAGCCGAAAAGGCTAAGTCACCAGAAAACTCGGGTAATCAAGAAAGGCAGACAGATCAGGAGTAAGCAACGGCAAAAAAAGACATCGAAGATACTGAATCTAGCAATGATCGTCCTAAGGAAATAAACACAGAGCCATAGCATACCCTTAAAATGCTTCATAACGTAATGGCTAAAGCTATGCAATCACCACAAGTAACCCCCGACGCGACGAATCGACCACCGTTCCTATCTTTGATCTCCTCGATGAAGAAGATGGGAACTGCGCATTTATCTGGTGGAACTGACCCGTTAGTCGCCGATCGATGGATCCGAATGGTGGACAAGAACTTCAAGGCCACAAGATGTCCGGAGGACTATAAGCTAAGCGTGGGAACTTACTACCTAGACCGAGATGCAGCCAATTGGTGGGAAAGTAGGGAAGCCCAAGTGGGACATATGGTGAAGACCTAGACGGCGTACAAGGAAGAATTTGAGCGCAAGTACTTTACCCCAGAGTCAAGGCGTCGACTACAACGGGACTTTGAAAACCTTGAACAGGAGAGTAAATCAGTTCGAGAGTACGAATCCGAGTTCATGCGACTTAAGCGTTATGTGGGCAATAGTAACGGAGACGAAGAGGCAATGATCACCAACTTCCTATTTGGTCTTCAACCATAATTGGAAAGTAGACTCTTGGTGGGGAACTTTTCTAGCCTCACGGACTTGGTAGAGAAAGCGGTAAGCGTAGAAATCGGGTTAGCAGCGGAGCGAGCAGCACGGGGAAACCACAACTCAAACCAAGGCGGAAGATCTTGAGGCCATCAGGGTCGGCACTTTGTACAAAACCGTCGTTTCAAAGACAAAGGAAAACGACCAGAAGGATCATCTGATTCATTCAAGGGAGCGGCAATATGCTACAACTGCGGCCAGCCCGGTCATATCTCTAAATACTGTCCAAGGAATGCAGCACATCATGCGTCGCCCGGTCTTACTTGTTTCCGATGTGGTCAGAAGGGACATTATGCTCGAGAGTGTCATAAATTATGAAGGTCCCCAGTAAAGGTTGTTAAAGTGGGACATTAACAACCGCGTGAGACTAGTATGTGAGGTGACTGATGACTAAGTTTCATGGAGTCATTAATAAGAGTATTAAAGTCAATCACATAAATATGTGTTGGAGAACACAGGATCGGACATGACCCGCTAATGAGAACTCAACAGGATAGTTATATAAGTGTCATGAGAGTTTTCATTACGACTATAGAGTATAGTCCTTAGACCTGAGTTCATCATGTTTTCTTACATGTGAATTGGTCCGCTTTAACCTTGTCAAACGTCAGCCGTAACTGGTAACTATAAAGACATTGATTGGGCGTATCATGAAGTGTGTGAAAGAACAGGGATGGAACAAGATGGGATTTGTTCCTCCTATATAACAGGAGATAAATATCTCAGGGCCCATCGAAGATTTGATACTGAGAAATGTGTGGCCACACTCAAACGAGGTGATTGTCAGTCGTTTGTCTTGTCAGTATAAATCGGAGTTCGATGAACATGATCTTGGCTTAATAAGGATGACACGGATCTTGCTTTATGCCAGATCGAGATATAGAGACGAAGGGAATATGAGAATAGATGATTCCAGTATAAGTGGGAGATTGTTGGGAATGTCTTGAAATCATAACTTGTAAACACTCTAGAGATAGTTGTGTTGTCGAGATTAGACATTCATATGATACTGGGTGATCATAATGCTTTGCTAGAAGCCACTTATGATCTATGAGTTTAGAACTCATTGCTAGTATTATATGATCCTACAGGGTCACACACCTAAGCAAAATGGATGTTACATATGGGGTTGATCATTAGTGTAATGATCTGGTGAATGTATATTTGATATACATTCAATAACGATTTTCTAAGGTTGTGTCGATCGACACAGGTCGCGAACCAAAATACAGATTTTGGTTTATGACTTAATTAACTACGGTTTATCCCGGGTTAATTAGGTTGTCGACATATATATGATATATGGACGAATTTGACATCAACCTAACCTAATTGACAGCCACCTTAGAGAAACTTTGGATCTCTCACGGCACTAGCATCCCGTCCGTTCCAGTTTGTGTGCGTTTGGATACCAGTAGAGGCGCAGCACTTGAGGCGCTTGTGAATCTCTAATACTTACTAATCTTCCGTTCCTAATCTCCTGGTAATTCGAGATCCTAATGATTCAATATATCTGAACCCTAGATCCTAGGCTATGGAATTTATACCTAGGGTTGCTAATCCTGATTAGAACTGTTAGAAATTCCTTCAAGGCGTGCAGTTCATAGCTCATGATAATGCTTTAGCAACGACTGGTAGACTAGTACTTATAAAAATAGATATCTTAGGGGTCCATGGAGCTGAATACATGTCTTTGTATCCACTGAGTTCTTGATTGGAAATTGGGATTAATTTTTAAAAAATAATTCGCTTATTATTGATATATCATGGTTTTTACCGGTTTTATGCTTATTTTTTAGAGTCATTTTGTGTTCTTTTAGAGTCTATTACAGGTATAATCAGGTTTGGAGCAGAATTGGAGATATTGGAGCATTTTGGGGATTTTTAGAGTGTTTGGCCGAGAGATTGAGCTCACTGTCCAGAAATCAGGATTGCATCGATCGACACACCTTTGGTGTCGATCGACACACTAGCGAGATGGGGCCGATTCGGCGGTTTAATGAAGAATGAAGATTTTGCATTTTGGCCCAGAAGTTTCTAGTATTTACAAAGAAGCCCCAGCCAAGATTTAGTCTATATAATTAGGATTTTCGTGTTTATTTTACTAACGCTTTCATACTTAGAGCTAAGGGATTTTTAGAGCTTTTGGGGCTGATCTAATCCTGTACTTCATCTATTTTGGAGAAGATTTCGAACCCCTTTATCTATTTAATTTCTTATATGCAATCTATTAATTCTATGATTTATGTTTCATTAATCATGTCTGAGTAGATTCATAGTTAGGTTTAGGGTTTCTCATTAAGGATTTCATGACTTGCTAGACTTGTTTTAATCAGTTAAGGATTCACATGAATAGAATGTTCTTCGATCTAAATTGAGTTTAATGCTAGTTCTAACCTGATCAATTAGAATCTAGATCTTAGGTTGCTAAATACGACACGAAAGTGTGGTTTAGAATCTGAACTATTTAGGTTGAGCAATTGAACTTCTCGCAAAGGAATTTGGTTTAGTTTAATTGTGAACATATCGAACTTGAAATTAATGCTGGTTTAATTTGTTAGTAATTGCAAAGGAATTTGGATTGCTGCACTTAGACTTAGAGAATTCTCGCAAAGGAATTTGGTTAATTCTATATCCGTGATTTGAGTTCTAGAACTGTGCTTAATTAGATCCTGACTGATTGATTTGTCTGCTTGTCTGATTTCCTGAGAACGCCCTAGACTTAGCGCCTTTAATTGACTGCTTCCACCACCGATAATCTGCTACTTGTTTACTTTCTCGCTTTGCTATTTAGTTTACTACAAATTGCTTTCTTCTTAGTTTAAATCTCTATAGTTCTAATCTATCGAAACCAGAGTCTCTGTGGATTCGATACCCTATATACTACAATCACTTAACTGTGCACTTGCAGTAGAATAGGATTAATTCTTGACCCTATCAAGTTTTTGGCGCCGTTGCCGGGGACTCTTAGAGTCTTCGATAGGATCGAACTTAGGGTTTCCACTTGGATTTTTATTGTTTTTGTTTCATTTTATTTTTATTTTTTTATTTTATTTACTAAATTTTTCTCTGTTTTCTCTCTGTCGCAGGTACCGATTTCGCTTTGCGTCGATCGTTGCACCTTTGTGTCGATCGTCACTAGGCAATTCTGAGATTGAATCGATCGGTGCACTGATAGCATCGATCGTTGCTTGACGATTACAGACAGTTTATGCAGACGCGCGAAACTAGAAGTAATCAGAACTTGAACCTCATTAATCTCGGACTTGAAGAACTTGGACGTCTAGAGAGGACTAACAGAAGAGAAAGAAGAGCAAGGATGGTGGTACAGAAGGTAATCATAATGCCTGATGCTCAAGGTACCCTAAGGGACCGAGTTAAAAATCCGTACAATGCTGCTGGGCATCGGATTGACGCTGAAGGGAATGTAATCCATGATCCTCCTGAGCAACCGCAACAGGAGCAGAACCAAGGCCAAAGACAGAACCGAAATAGACAGATGATAGTCCATGAGAGGACTTTAGCTGACTACAACAGACCGGATGAGTTTCATGCAAACCGGTCAGCTCTGGTGATGCCTGGTTTTGAGAGGAATAATTTTGAGATCAAAACCATCTACTACTCGCTGATGAGACAGAATGCCTTCCATGGTCATCCCACGGAGCAGCCTATGGATCACATTGATCAGTTTGAGGATATAATCACTGGCATGAAGTATGATGGAGTTTGCCAGGATTATCTGTTTTTCAAGCTCTTTCCATACAGTCTCGCTGGAGACGCTGCTGCATGGCTGAAGCAACTGCCACCTGGGCAGTTTGATACTTGGGCAGCCCTGAAGAGTGAGTTCCTGCGTCACTTCTACGATGACGCTCGTTCTGATCAATCTAGACAGGATATTCTGACTTTTTCCCAAGACTGCCTGGATGAGATTCAAGAAGTACCAGCGTGACTGCCCACACCATGGATATACTGAGGTCACATTGCTAGGTATCTTCTTCAGAGGCATAGATCTTCCATATCAGTCTGCGCTGGATAACTCCAGCAATGCAAATTTCAACACCAGGACTCCTGCACAAGCTAAGCAGTTGATTGATAACTTAGTGAGCAGCAACAGTTGCAAGACTATGGATGAGAGGAGAAAGAAATCTGGTGGAAGTGTAGAGAATTCAGAGATTGCTGATATTAGATCTAAGCTGGACACAGTTTGTAATCTCCTAGCTGGTAAGAAAGCTGTCCACTTTGCTCAAGATGTAGAGGTAATTCAGACTGAGGAGGACACTCAGGAAGAAGATGTGAATTACATTGGAGGATCTGGTTTCCAAGGTAACAGATTTGGTAATCAGCAGGGAAACATGTTCTTCAATGGAGGACAGAAGAGCACCTTTACAGGCAATCAGAACTCCTATGGTTTTGGACAGACTAGTGGTTTTCAGAAACCTTTTGGACAAGGTACTCAGAGAACCTATGGGTCTTCATCTTATCAGACTCCTCCTGCAGCTACTGCTCATGAGAGTAAGTTGGAAGCAATGATGGAACAGCTGCTGGAGAGTCAGACCAAGATTTATGTGGACTGCAATAAGAAGCTAGATGCTGTCTATGAGGATCTCAATGGAAAGTTTGAGTCTCTGAACACTCATATGAAGCAGTTGGACACTCAGGTGAATCAGATTTCCAGCTCTATGAAGGGAAAAGGAGTGGCAGACACCCATATTAAGGCATGGTCTGTGTACATTGATGATGGATCTCACCTAGGTGAAGGATTTGAGCTAAGTACAACTGAGTTGGTAGAAGAAGGTGAAATTTCGGATTTTGGAGAAAATCTCTCGGGTGGAAACTGTGAAAACAGTGTTGCATCGATCGACACACCACTAGTGTCGGTCGATGCAGGTCGTGAATAGATAGACTCGCCGAGTGTTGATGGCATTGATGCAAATTTGGAGCTTGATCGCTTATTCCCTGGAGTTTCTGAGATTACTCAACAGGAGATTTATGCACAATTCATTAGATTATATCCCTCAGTGTCTGAAGTGATTAAGCAAGAGATTGAAGAGCTTAAGAAGTTGGAAGAGATTGGTGAAGAGTTGGAAGAAATTCCATCATCTGATGATCCACCTTATCACCCATGTGTGCAGAGGTACTTGAATAAGATGTTGCCTTTGGATGAAGAGCTGAAAGATTGGGTGATTGTAGTCCCTCAACAGATAAGCGATGTGATGTTAACCAAGATCCCAAAGAAGCTGCCTGACCCTAGTGTCTTTGTGCTTAACTGTTCTATCTTTGAGGATGGTTTTAGGCGTTCTCTGTGTGATCTGGGAGCTGCTGGAAGTCTTATGCCATATTTTGTGGCAGAGAAGCTGGGTATGCTGGATTTTTCTCCTACTAGGACCTCTCTTGTCCTAGCTGATCAGTCTATACGAGTTCCAGAAGGACTCCTTAAGGACATCCCAGTGAGAGTTGGAAACTATTTAGTTCCAACAGACTTCTTAGTGCTGAAGTATGACAGTGATCATGATGATGCATTGATACTTGGGAGACCATTTTTGGCTACAGCGCTAGCGGGAGCAGTAATAGATGTTAGACACAGTCTGATAGATCTCCACCTAGGAGATGAGCCGCTGCACTTTGAGATGGACAAGCTGCGCAAGCCACTGATAAATGGGCAGACCTTCACCATTATGGATGGAGATGATGAGCAGTCAAGTCACACTACGGTTTTGGATCCTGGAGAGCAGTTTACTCCTTCTTTTCTTGGACAGGATCATTCTGATACAGCTTATTCTCCGCCATGGATGAGGAGGCTTGCACAGAGGCAACCAAAGTCTCTGTCAGGATCTCCAGCAAACTGATCCTGTTCATCCGGTCAAGCTAATGACCTTAAACATGCGCTGAGTGGGAGGCAACCCACTGTTAGGTTTAAATGTTTTTCTTTCTTATTTTTGGTGTTTTTCTTAGGATTTCACGTTTTTGTTTGTTTTTGCTAAAGTTTCAGATACAGCACTCGAGTCTGGAGATGTGTGACGATCGATGCATTTATGCACCGGTCGTTGCAAGGAGATTACGACGAGGAGAGATGATCGCATTGTGACGATCGTTGCGGTCATGTGCAACGGTCGTTGCAATTGGTTCAATTGCAAAATTAAGGTACGCGCGCTAAACCGAAATCGATTTGGTTCAACCAGCATCGATCGTTGCTCTCTAGCAACAGTCGTTGCACCCACGACCGAGGTAAGTGCCTTAAACCCTTCTCTACTCTTTTCTTCTCCATTTTCGCCGTCCGTACGAACCGAAAACCTCATTCGCTAAAACTCTCATTTCTTCATCATTTTCTTCAATTCCAAGTGCTATTCTCTCGATTTTACACTCTTAATCCATTCCTATAACCCATATATCACGAATCCAAGGTAATGTACCTCTATTTTTATGATTTTCGGATTCAATTTTAGGGTTTTAGAATTTGAGAATTTTGGATTGAAATTGATGATTGCATGCTTAAATAGACTAAAATTTGGATGGTGGGTGATGATTTTAGGCTGATTAGTGCTAATGAGGAACGAATTTAGAACGATTTTAGGGATTTTGATTGCGGCTGAAATCGCCTTGCAACGGTCGTTGCTTTGCGATTTTGGGGATTTTGTTAGATAATTCGAAATCGTCTTGCAACGATCGATGCCTTAGGTGCAACGGTCGATGCTTCGCGATTTCACAGAGAGATTGCCGAGACTAATTGTTTTAATTTCTTGAATGCAGATGGCATCTCGCAGACAACCCCGCAAGCGTAGAGCCACAGCAGCAACAGCCACACGACAGTACATTCCACCACCAGAGTGGTTCCATAGAGAGTCACAGCCACCTGAGCCTTATGTGAGAGTTGGTCCAGCAGTAGCACTTCCTTGTCCCCAAGCAGATGAGACACCGATCCCAACAGCCAGACAGTGGCCACAGAACATTGCTGAGTTCCTCAAGACTGCTGAGTTTACAGAGAGGCCACTGCTTAACCAGTGGGATGATTTTGACACGTTGCTATACAACGGTTGGTGTGGGATGACTATTAAACCTACCAAGTTTGCAGACTACTCTACCTGTAAGAGTCTGGGGATAGATGAGCAGGTACTTGCAGTGTGTAGGGGCATTGGTCTAGAGACAATGCCTATGCGTCCTTATGATTTGTATCCAGAGATAGTCAGACAGCTGCTAGGCACTTGCAGAGTGGTTTACCCGGATCCAGACAGCAGGAGTGCTACAGGAGGTATCTTTACCTTCATGAGTTTAGGAGTCAGGTATCGGATTCCTTTACTAGATATCTACAGGATCTATGGTTTCAGCACTGAGCCGAGACGCATTGGCATGCCACTTGAGTGGGATCCAGAGGAGGCTCGGTCATTCTGGGAGTGTATTGGCAGTGGCCGATACAACTCGAGGACTACACCGGTGAAGCAGGTTAGGTGATAGGTTGTAAGTTTTAATCCCTATTGTCTAACTGCAAGTGCACAGTTCAGTAGTTGTAGTATATAGGGTTATCGAATCCACAGGGACACTTGGTCTCAATAGAATCAGAAACGTAGAGATTAATACTAGGAATAAGCAGATGGTGAAGTAAATAAATTGCGAAGCAAGAAAGTAAACAGTAGCAAGTTGGTGGCGAAAGCAAGTAATTAAAAGCGCTAAGTCTAGGGCGTTCTCAGGAAATCAGACAAGCAGACAGGTCATTCAGTAAGGATCTGATTAAGCACAGTTCTAGAACTCAAAACACAGATATAGAACTAACCAAATTCCTTTGCGATAATTCTCTAAGTCTAAGTGCAGCAAACCAAACTTTCGTTTGCGAGAACTAACAGATTAAACTAGCATTAATTCCAGGTTTGATATGTTCACAATTATCCTAAACCAAACTTTCGTTTGCGAGTAGTTTAATTGCTCAATCTAATTAGTTCAGATTCCTAAACCCCACTTCCGTGAAGTATTTAGCAACCTAAGATCTAGATTCTAATTGATCAGGTTAGAACTAGCTTTAAGCACAATTAGATTGAAGAACAGATATGGTTATGAATCCTTAACTGAATTTAAACAAGTCTAGCAAGCCATGAAATCCTATGTGAGAAACCCTAAACTTAACTATGGATCTACTCAGACATAGATAATGAAAACATAATCATATGATGAATAAATTGCATAAAAGAATAAGAGTAAAAGGGGTTCGAAATCTTCTCCAAATACAGATGAAGTAAAGGTTCAGATTAGCCCCCAAAAGCTCTAAAAATCCTCTGCTCTTAATTATGAAAGCGTTATGTAAAGCGTATCTAATTAAAACACCAAAAACTCTATTATATAGGTCTAATCTCGGCCAGGGGCTTCTTTGTAAATATCAGGAACTTCTGGATCAGAGTGCAATATCTTGAATCTTCATAAACCGCCGAGTTTCGGCCCATCTCGCTGGTGCAACGATCGATGCTAGAGTGCAACGATCGACGCATTCCTCTGTTTCGGACAGTGAACTCTTATCTCTCGGCCAAACACTCCAAAAATCTCCAAAAAGTGCCATAATCACCAAGTATGCTCCAAACCTGATTATACATGTAAAAGACTCTAAAAGAACACAAAAAGACACTAAAACACACTTATATCATGGTCTAAAACTAGTAAAAACCATGATATATCAACTCCCCCACACTTAGCCTTTGCTTGCCCTCAAGCAAAACAGAGAACTAAAACATGGTGAAGAGGTTTGAAAACTCTTCAGAAACTCATTTCATCCTAGAAGCTACAATACTCAGATTCCCCTTACTAAACCACTGAAAGAATCAATCACAGGATATCAAGACCAACATGTACTTCCCCCACACTTAGCAACTGTCCTAGGTAAACTCCACAATCACATTCAAGCATTCAAATTCTCCCTACTGACTTCTGCGAGTATTTAAGTGCGGTCTCACCTAAGGAGTATCGATCAAAGGGCACATGGATTCTTACCTTATCAGCTCTAGACCACCATACTATCTTTCTCTAGTCCCTTTCTTCTCTTTCCCTTCTTTAACAACTGATTTTTCCCACTTTGGGTATCATTTTATTTTATTTTATCAGTGTTCTTCCCATTATGGGGTGTACTTTGGACACATTCCATGGTTGCATAAGAGATAATAGTGTTTGCTACTATTCCCATGGCCACTTCGGAGTTACTAACTCATCCTCAGTTTATTATCTTTTTTTTTTTTTTTTACTTTATAGAAGGGGAGAAGGGAACTAAATAGGATAGGTTGACAGGCTGTGTCAGAACTAACAGGGAATCCGACACAAAGTATACCAAGCCCTTAGGTGAGAAATCTAAAGTCAGGATTAAATTGAAGTCAGTAAAAGGATCCTCTGATACCTGAAGTGATGTGGGTGTTCCCAGTAGGTTGATCTGTGATGGGGTTTTCTAATAGTCAGAGATAGATCCTGCAACTTCATCCCAATGGTTACTTAAGTTCCTGCAAGTCTTGTAAATCTTCTCAGAAAATCATAGTTTCTTACTTAAACAATTTTGACTCAATAAAACAATAAAATTTTTTGAAAAACGGACTGACTCTTAAGAAAACAGAAAGATAAACGTCAGTAGCACCTCCCCCACACTTAAGACACACTGTCCCCAGTAGTGTCAAGCGAAGGATCGGTAAAAAGAAAGAAAAATTGTTAAAGTTCTGTTGAGTTCTCTCGGGTTTACCTCTGTCGCTGAAGCATCGATCGTTGCACTAAGTGCATCGACCGTTACTTGGCGATTTTCGTGCATGGTCGATCGTTGCTCATAATTGCAACGATCGCTTCAATGCGATTCCGATCGTGTTGTGACGATCGACACAGAAGTGCGTCGATCGACGCACTGCGAATTTGCCCGAGATCTGCAACATAAACTCACCAAAAACAAAAACAAACGTAAAATCCTAACAAAAACACCAAAAATTAAGTAGAAAAACACCAGTACCTAATGGTGGGTTGCCTCCCACCCAGCGCTTGTTTAAGGTCAATAGCTTGACCGGACAGACAAGATTTTTCAGGCACCAGGAGCATTATCCAGAGGCAGAATCTGACCTCTTGGAATCTCGGCCTTAGCCCAATAATGTTTTTGTTGGGAATGTCCTGAAATCTACCGTACTATCTCTAGAAAGTATGATAAGTGTCGAGATCAGACATAAGTCATAAATACTGGGTGATCATGATGACTTGCTAGAGCCCGCTCTTGATCTATAAGTTTAGGACTTATTACCAGTATTGTATGATCCCAAAGGGTCACACACCATAGCTAACGGGAAAGTTAAATGGAATTAATACGGTAAGATGCAAGGCATTTACTGTATTTGTACAGAGAATTGGGCCAGACAAAAGACAGTCTTTTGTCTGATTTGGGTCTTGGGCCCAAAAGCCTAATAGGCCATCAGTTTAATTACTTGGGCCCATATAAGGAAGAGGACAGGCGCCAGTGAGACCACAAGTCTGCGATTTTATTAGGTCTAGCCGTCCTCTCTCTCTCTGTGGTTCCAGCTTTGGTCTAGCAGCCTGATCCAGTAGCTTGTAAGCGTGTGGATACCTAGGAGGAGCCGGTAATCATCAGCTCTTGCAGATCTCGATATTCCTTTGATCAATCCGCTGCAATCACAAGGTAATGATCCTGATCTGTTTATGATTCAACTGCAAATCACCTAGATCCTAGTTGATTATGTTAGGTTGTAATCTGACAATTACACCAATGAACATACATAATCCTACAGTGGTATCAGAGCCAGGTCGTTAGGTTTTTGCTTTTTTGGATCATACTAGGTTGTTTATTAGTTTGATGAATCGATTTTAATGAGTAAAATTGATTGAAACTTGGAAAACCTAGAAATAAGAAAAACTTGTTAATTAATGTTAACATCGTTTCTTTGTATGCTTCGCTTGTTAACTTTGCTTGATAATCAATCATGAGCGATCGTAAATAATTTTTGATTGATGTGAATGTCTCAATCGCTTGTTGACTTTGTTGATCATAAGGTTTGTCAATGTTCAAATCGTTTTTTGTCTTTAGTGAATGTATAAATCGCTTGTTGAACTTGTTGTACAATCATAAGAAATCGCTGTTGTCCTTGTTTCATAATTAAATCGATTTGTTAGGTTTGGTAATGGTCAAAATAGTTTTGTCCTTTAGTGAATGACATGAATCAAATCGATTGTTTAATTAAATATCACGATCGAATGTTAACATAAGGTTTGTTAAGGTTGAAAATCACTTTTGTCTTTTAGTCAATCTCATGAATCGATAAGTAAAAGGTCAAAATCGTTTTGTCCTTTTGTTAATATCATGATCGTAAAGTGATTGCTTTGTATGAATCGATTAATTATTTAATTATTGTATGGTTCAAGCGGTTAACCCAAATCGCGGTTTGCTGGAAATTATTTAATACAATTGGTATTATTTAATTTCTGGTTAAACCGGATTTAAATTCAAAAATTGAATTTTAACCTAAACCGAAGGCTGGTCTAAGTTTGATTTGGTTGGACCAAATAATTTAGAGCTGGTCTGGTTTAGTAAATAACCAGTTGGATTTAGTAGTTAATTTGGTCTTGGACCAGAATTAATGAACCGACTCGGTTATGTCAAATTATTGGGCCAATTGGAATTCTGTGGTCTTGGGCCAAGAATTGGGCCTATAATTTGTGACCCAACCGAAAACTTTAATAAAACATTAAATTAGAGAACTTCTAATATTAGAAGTTTCTAATTTTGGCATGTTAGGAAACTTCTAAAAATAGTATGTTTCCGATTTAGAAAGTTTTTTAAAATAGTAGGTTTCCCTAAATAGAAAGTTTCCACATTTAGTAAGTTACCTGAAATGGAAAGTTTCCCAAAATAGTAATCTTCTATTTTTGGGAGGAAATCTATTGAAACCTAAAATCCTCAAAAAACAATATCAAGCTTGGATGTCTTGCCCAATCTTGTCAGCTACTTAACGCTTATTCAATTACAGATATGGCTTACAGTGTGAGGTGTCTGTTTTTGCGTAAGTAAAGTAGTATATAGTCACTGATTTCATTGGGAGTCCCAGACTTTAGTGATTATTTGGCTGTAAGAGATTGGTTTCCTTGACTGGGCCATCGGGAGTCCCGGGCCTTGAGACATCTGGTGTATTGGGCCTTGGGCCCAATTCACAACCGAGAGTTATTGGATATAACTAGCTGTGTGTATGCTTGCCAAGTAAAGCTACTTCTGGGTGACGGCCAGTGGCCCACTTTGGATTTAGCTGAACATGGGTCTCGGAATCATTGCATTCTTATGAGGTTAAACAAAGAAATTTTGAATGCAATGCGAGTTTTCTTATAAGTTATTAAGATTACTCTTTTATGAACTAAATAACTAAAACTCTATTTATCTCTAAATTTCAGTTATGACTAGCACAAACAATCAAAACACTTTCTCGATCCGGTCTGTCCTTGAGATGGACAAACTGAACGGATCAAATTTCTTGACTTGGTCGCGGAACCTGAGGCTAGTCCTCAGGCAGGAGAGAAAGGACTATGTCCTTGAAAGAGCTCTCCCCTAGAGGATCGGGTCCAATGCCTCTCATGCAGTATATGATGCTTGGAATAAGCATTATAATGATGCGGTAGATGTGCGTGGTCTGATATTGGCTACCATGGACTCAGATTTGCTGAAGCAATATGAGAACATGGAGTCGCCAATAGAGATGATCAGCAGCCTGAAATTGAAATTTCAGGAGCAGGTAAGAGTAGAGAGATACCAGTTGGTTAAGTCTCTCACTAGCTGCAAGCTACCAAATGATCATCCAGTGAGTCCTCATGTCAGTAAAATGATGGGTTACATTGATAACCTGAGGAAACTGGATTATCCAGTTAGCCAAGAATTGGCAACTGAGATCATTCTGCAGTCACTGCCGTCAAGCTATGATAAGTTCAAAAGGAACTATATCAAGAAAGGCTTAACGAAGACGCTGACTGAACTGCATGATATGCTCAAGACAGTTGAGCCAAACGTGAAGAGTACCCTGTATAATCTCATAATGGAGAAGGGTAGGTTTACTAAACCTAATGCTGACAAGGGTGAAGACAAAGTTGTCCAGATTTTGAATCATGGCAAGCGTGTGTCTTCTGAGCCCGAGTCAGATACATCTTACGTTGGTAAGTGCTGCTACTGTAAAGAGACTGGGCATTGGAAGAGAGATTGCATTAAATTCATGGAAGATTATGAGGAGTTGAAGTTGATGTATGAGACTACTTCCTCAGGTATTCATGTTATTACTTCAAGTTCTACCTTATAGGTATTGGATACTGGTTGTGGCACTGATATTTGTTATAATATGCAGAGCCTAAGCAACAGTAGAACGTTGAAGGAAGGACAAGTGGAACTGCATGTCTGGAAGGAGCTATGGATGCTGCCTCAGCCATAGGGTTTTCACTTGAAGATGCCTTTGAGGCTTGGTTTTGTATTAAGTAATTGCTACAATGTACCTGCTTTAAGCAGAGTTGTCTTTCATTTTCTTGTAAGAATTTGAATGTTTTCATTTTGATAAAAGACAAGTTTTGTTCTTTTGATCTCAATGAAATATTAATTGTAGCACCCTATTCAAGGAATGGGTTTTATATCTTAAACCAAAGAGTACCTAAATGTAACATAAATACCAAATTGGTTTAAATCTGATGAATTAAACCTGATTTTTCTTGGCGTAAATGTTTTGGTCACATAGAGTGAGTCGGATTCAGAAATCCCATAGTTATGGACTTTTGGGCTCATTTGATCGGATATCTTATGAGACTTGAATTCTGCTTACTGGACCAAAAGACAAAGGGCCCATCTTAGCCGAGCTAGAGAAAGGCCCAAAGGCTTATTGGACCTTGAACATACTCATGTATGTGGCCCGATGAGCAGTAATGCCAGAGAAAATTTCCTGTACTTCATTATATTTACTAATTACTTCAGTGAGTATGACTGTGTTCATTTGATGAGACACGAGTCGGAATTCTTTGAAATGGTCGAAAGAGTTCCAGAATGAGGTATAGAATCTGAGTGACAGAAGTATTGAGACTCTGGATTAGATCATGAGTGAGAATACTTAAGTCATTGATGGTGTGATCATCTGAATGAGTGTGAAGTCGTTTCACAGCTCATTTCTCCTGAAAACCTTGAGGTGTTTCTGTGAGAAAGAATCAGATCTTATTAGAAATGATTAAAGATGAGTCACACGAATCTTCCATGATATTCTTTAAGAATAACGCTCTAGAAATATCTAAGTTTACGCTGAAATAGTTCCACCAATATCAGTTGAAAGACACCACATAAATGTGGACTGGAAATGATCCAAATTCGTCTTTACTGAGTATTTGTAGTTGTGCTACTTCGCTGGTTGTCCTAGGGAAACCAAGGCTTGTTACTTTTTACGTCCATTCCGAAAACGAAGTTAGGTTGTTCGGAATTCTGTTTTCTAAAAGGAAGTTACTTTCCAAGAAGAACAGTGGGAGTAAAAGTATAACTCGAAGAAATTCGAGAAATACAGGAGGCTGCTCAACCTGTTGAGGGAGACCAGCGGATGGATTTACAGATTTCTGTAGAATCTACACCTGTAGTGCCTGAAGTTCGCAGATCTGAATGAATCCGTCACTAATCCGAGAGTGATTTCTCGTGATTAGTTGCCATGATCTGATGATCATTGAAAGTGACGAACCTGCGAAATTCACAGAAGCGAAAGTGAGCCCGGACTCCGAAAAATTATACTGTATGTAAGTTAGCTTCATCGATCCATTCATGGATAGAAGCAAACATATCGGAGTTGGAATCTTCGTTCTGTTGAAGTAGTCAAGGTTTTGACTTGAACAGGAACGAGATGGAACTGTGCGTTTACTAGTAGATAAGTGGGAGCGATGTTGCATTTCTCATAGTGTATGTCGATGACATACTGATTCTCGGAAATAACGTTCCAATGCTGCAGTCGGTAAAGGATTGGCTTGGGAGTTGGTTTTATGATTGATATGGGTAAAGCCACGTAAGTTCTTGGATTTTGGATCTAAAGATAGAGATCCAAAAGAGCTGATAGGACAAAGTCAGGATTCTTATATTGACAAAGTCCTACACGTTTTCAGCATTCCAAGAAGGGTTTTATGCCAATGTCACATGGCATTACGTTAAGCAAGAAACAGTGTCCTACGATATCTGCTGAGCTTGAATGCATGGATGAGATTCCATATGCATCGGCAATTGGATCTATCATGTATGCCATGACACGTACTTGTTTTGATGTTGCTTTAATGTTAAGAAAGACAAGTAAAGACCAGTCAAATCCAGCAAAGAATCACTGGATAGACGTAATGAATATCCTCAAGTATTTGGAAAACACTTAGGATAAGTTCTTGATTTACGGAGAAAGTGAGGTGCTACAAGTCGGTAGAGTCTGAAAGGCAAGTTTCCAACAGACAAAGATGATTTCCGGTCACAGTCCGGTTATATCTTGTGTCTGTCTGGCGGTGCAAGGCACTGTTGCTGACTCCATGACTTAAGCTGAACATTTCGCAGCTTGGGTAGCGGCGAAAGAGGTTGTTTGGAAAGAAGAGTTCATCACTGAACTTGATGTGTTTCCCAGCATAGATGAGGCTAGCTGCACATCAGAGGTCCAAACACCTTGAGGGTAGGTATAACCTATTCCGAGAGATAAATGATAGAGGTGTTAAGTAGATCAGCAAGTTTCAACGAATGAGAACGTTGCTAAATCTATTAACGAAGCCACTCCTTAGGACTAAGCACGAGTCGCGGACTGTAGCTGTAGGATAAGTGAAATTAAGATGTAGTCTTAATTTCAGTGGGAGTTTGTAAAGGGCTTTATTTAGTTGTTTTGAAAGGTTCATGTAAACATAATATTTTATGTTTATGAAATCTATGATTTCTGGATTATTTTAACTGTGATATAAATAATCGTTCCAAAATGATTCATGTCATAATATATGGGCCATCGAAGTACATGAGTAGACTTGATCCTGAAACCCCATATTTAACGAAATGACATAAATCATAGTGTCCATAGTCGAAGGTTGTTGAAATTGGAACACCAACAACCACTTGAGACTAGAGTGTGTTGAGACTTATGACCAAGTTTCGAGGGGTCATAGATGCGCGGCATCAAAGTCGACACATAGGTATATGTAGGGGAGCATATGACCGGACATGGCCCGCTGATGAGAACACTACAAGATATTAATATCTGTGTCATAAGAGGTTCTCATATACGACTATAGAGTATAGTCCTTAGACCTGAGTTCGCATGCATGTGGCTGCACATGGATTGATGCGCTTTGATCATTGTCTACCGCTGTTTTGTAACTGGGAGCTATAAGGACCTTGGTTGGGTGTATTATGAAGTGTGTAGTTCATAGTGATGGAACAAGATGGGATTTGTCCCTGCCGTTTAACGGAGGTAATATCTCTAGGCCAATCGGAGACTTGATAGCTGGAAAGAGAGTGGCCACTCCCAAACGGACTTGCCCAAGTCGTTTGCATTGTCAGTATCAAATCTGGTCCGATGAACATGGTCTGGCTATATAAGGATGACATGCATCTTGCCTTATGCCAGATCGAGATATTGAGACAAAAGGATTAGGGAATGTAGGATTCCAGTACAAGTGGGAGATTGTTGGGAATGTCCTGAAATCTACCGTACTATCTCTAGAAAGTATGATAAGTGTCGAGATCAGACATAAGTCATAAATACTGGGTGATCATGATGACTTGCTAGAGCCCGCTCTTGATCTATAAGTTTAGGACTTATTACCAGTATTGTATGATCCCAAAGGGTCACACACCATAGCTAACGGGAAAGTTAAATGGAATTAATGCGGTAAGATGCAAGGCATTTACTGTATTTGTACAGAGAATTGGGCCAGACAAAAGACAGTCTTTTGTCTGATTTGGGTCTTGGGCCCAAAAGCCTAATAGGCCATCAGTTTAATTACTTGGGCCCATATAAGGAAGAGGACAGGCGCCAGTGAGACCACAAGTCTGCGATTTTATTAGGTCTAGCCGTCCTCTCTCTCTCTCTGTGGTTCCAGCTTTGGTCTAGCAGCCTGATCCAGTAGCTTGTAAGCGTGTGGATACCTAGGAGGAGCCGGTAATCATCAGCTCTTGCATATCTCGATATTCCTTTGATCAATCCGCTGCAATCACAAGGTAATGATCCTGATCTGTTTATGATTCAACTGCAAATCACCTAGATCCTAGTTGATTATGTTAGGTTGTAATCTGACAATTACACCAATGAACACACATAATCCTACAGTTTTACCCTCTGTCCATTCACAGCGAACTCATTTCCTTCCTTGCCGACTAGAATGACAGCTCCATATGGACGCACTTCTTTGATTGTGTAGGGACCGGACCATCTTGATTTCAGCTTTCCTGGAAATAAATGCAAACGGGAATTGTATAAATGTACCTGATCATTAGGCTCAAACCGTCTAGAAACTATCTTCTTGTCATGATAAGCCTTAGTCCTCTCCTTGTACAGCTTTGAGTTCTCATAGGCAAGATGTCTAATCTCATCCAACTCATTAAGCTGTATCAACCTTCTTTCTGCAGCTGATTTAAGGTCAAAGTTCATCTGCTTCACAGCCCACGCTGCTTTGTGCTCAAGTTCCACCGGCAGATGACATGCTTTTCCATACAACAAGTGAAATGGAGTAGTCCCTAATGGCGTTTTAAATGCAGTCCTGTAAGCCCATAAAGCATCATCAAGCTTAGCTGCCCAATCTTTTCTTGTCTTCCCAACTGTCTTCTCTAAGATCTCCTTGATCTGTCTGTTAGAAACCTCGACTTGTCCACTAGTCTGAGGGTGATAAGGAGTAGCAACTCGGTGATGAACTCCATGCTTTCTTAGGATCTTCTCGAAGACCTTATTAATAAAGTGAGATCCTCCATCACTAATCACTATCCGAGGTACTCCAAATCTAGGGAATATGATGGACTTAAACAGCTTAATGACTACTGAAGAATCATTGGTTGGGCTAGCTATTGCTTCTACCCACTTAGACACATAATCTACAGCAACCAAGATGAATTTATTCCCATGAGATGAAGGAAAAGGACCCATAAAGTTTATGCCCCAGCAATCAAAAACCTCAACCTCAAGAATGAAATTCTGAGGCATCTCATGCTTCCTACTGATTTTCCCTCTCCTCTGACAGGCATCGCAATGAGAGATGAAGGAGTGAGTATTCTGCAAACATTGTAGGTCACCAGAAACCTGCTTGCAAAACCTTAGACACAGTCTTAAAAGTAGCAAAATGTCCTGCATAATCTGATCCATGGCAGTGGAATAGGATATCTGGAACTTCTGATTCAGCAACACATCTTCTGTAAAGGCCACCTGAACAGTGCCTGTAGAGGTAAGGTTCATCCCAATAGTATCGCCTAAGCTCTCTGAAGAACCTTTTCTTCTCATACCCCTTCAGATCATCCGGTTCAGTCTCTGCAGCTAGGTAGTTTGCTATATCTGTGTACCATGATCGATCAGTTGTTGTGACATCATTAATATCGAACTCGTAGCCTCCAATCTGAATTGTAAAAGTCTCTGGATCTGCATCCGCATTGCAACGATCGTCGCATAGAGGCGCGTCGATCGTCGCTGTCCCGATAGGTGCATCGATCGACGCCGAGATGGCATCGATCGACGCCGAGATGGCATCGATCGACGCAATGCGATTAATCCGACAGTTTTGCAGGTTTATGTCCAAATCTGTGTGAAACATTGCACCAATCATATTGACATTCTCTTCAGGCAAATAGTCATTAATTGGCACGCCTTCCTCAACCAGCATCCTTGAAAGATGGTCAGCAACTCCATTTTCAACCCCTTTCTTATCCCTCACTTCAATGTCAAACTCCTGAAGCAACATAATCCATCTCAACAGTCTTGGCTTAGCATCTTTCTTCTGCATCAGATACTTCAGGGCCGAATGATCAGTGTGTACAATCACTTTTGAGCCAACAAGATAAGGGCGAAACTTCTCAAATGCAAAGACAACTGCCAACAACTCCTTCTCTGTAGTGGCATAGTTCCTTTGTGCATCATCCAGTGTCCTACTGGCATAATAGATAGCATGAAGCTTTCTATCCCTCTTCTGCCCAAGAACAGCTCCCACAGCCTAATCACTTGCATCGCACATAACCTCAAAAGGCATATTCCAATCCGGTGGCTGAACTATGGGAGCACTCACTAATGCCTGCTTGATCTGTTCAAATGCAGTTTGACAATCTGCGGTGAACTCAAATTTGGTATCCTTACATAGCAAAGCATTTAGTGGCCTAGCGATCTTACTGAAATCCTTGATGAACCGTCTATAGAAGCCAGCATGTCCAAGAAAGCTTCTAATAGACTTAACAGAATCAGGCGCCTGAAGGTTGGTCATTACCTCGATCTTAGCGCGGTCCACCTCTATTCCTGCTTCAGACACTTTATGTCCAAGTACAATGCCATCTCTGACCATGAAATGACACTTCTCCCAATTAAGAACTAAATGCTTTTCTTCACATCTTGTCAAAACTTTACACAGATTATCTAAGCATTCATTATAGGATGATCCATATACTGAGAAATCATCCATGAATACCTCCATAAAGTCCTCAATCATGTCTGTGAATATGGACATCATGTATCTCTGGAAAGTGGCTGGTGCATTGCAGAGTCCAAAAGGCATCCTACGGTAAGCAAACGTCCCATATGGACAAGTGAAAGTGGTCTTTCCCTGATCCTCTGGATGGATGGAAATCTGAAAGAAACCTGAGTAGCCATCGAGGAAGCAATAGTAAGGATGATTGGCTAACCTCTCAAGCATCTGATCAATAAAAGGCAATGGGAAATGATCCTTCCTGGTAGCAGCATTCAGTTTCCTATAATTTATACACATCATGTGTCCCGTCACAGTCCTAGTAGGTATCAGCTCGTTCTTCTCATTCTTCACAACTGTAACTCCACCTTTTTTAGGCACTACATGGACTGGACTCACCCAATCACTGTCAGTGATAGGATAGATAATCCCAGCATCAAGGAGTTTCATAATCTCCTTTTTAACCACTTCCTGCAGATTAGGATTAAGTCTTCTCTGATGCTCGATAGATGTCTTGGATTCATCCTCAAGATGTATCCGATGCATGCACAGCTCTGGTGAGATACCTGAAATATCAGCAAGAGAATAGCCAAGAGCCTTGCGATGCTTGCGCAGCTTGCTTAGCAGTAAAGTGAGCTCTGCATTGTTCAAGCTAGCATTAACAATCACTGGATAAGTTGAATTTGGTCCAAGAAATGCGTACCTTAGCCCGGATGGGAGTTGTTTCAGTTCTATTTTCGGAGCTTTTTCTTCTGCCCAATCTCTGTCGACTTGCAACGATCGATGCAAGGGTAGTGTCGATCGTTGCAAGGTCGTGTCAGACACTTCTACTTGCATTGCAGACTCAACAGAATCCATCATCCTCGTATAGCACATTGCTGGCTCGTCCTGCAGGTACTCCAACTCCAATATAGAGCTCAGTAAAGCCCTTTCTAGTGGATCCTCAACATGTGATTGGTAAAAATACTCGGTAGCCAAATCACCCAATGTGTCCACATAGAAGGTCTGCCCGTCGATGGTTGGTCTCTTTACCAGCTTGTTCATATCAAAACTCATCTTCAGATCACCAACATTCAGAACTATTTTACCTCCCTGACTGTCAATCATTGCACCAGCTGTAGCTAAGAAAGACCTGCCTAAAATCAATGGATCTTTTGGCTCTTGTCCATATTGTAGAACCACAAAATCAGTAGGGATCACGCACTTGCCAACCATTATAGGCACATATTCTATTACTCCTTCGGGAATCCTGATTGATCTATCCGCCAGAACCAGTGATATCCTAGTGGGTGTAAAGTCTGTCATTCCGAGCCTTTTAGCAACTGAGAGGGGCATAAGATTCACACTGGAACCAAGATCACATAGAGACCTTTCGAATCTCTCTTTGTAGATAGCACAATCCAACACGAAGCTTCCTGGATCCTTTAACTTCTCGGGAATTCTGCCCTGAACCACTGCGCTGCATACCTCATTGAGCATCATTATACTTTCCTCATCAGACCATTTCCCATAAATCATATCTTTAAGGCATCTCTTCATCATAGGAGAGGTTTCCATGGAGTCCAACAAAGGTACTTCAACTTTCACCTTTTTTATGAACTCCTTCCACTTTGCATACTGCCTATCATTCTTAGCCTTTCTGGGATTCTTGGGATAAGGTACCTTAGGCTTGTATACCTTTTCGGTCGGCTGTTTCGGTTTCTCTGGTTTCGAACTCTCTGTAGTCACCTTGTGTCGATCGTTACTCCTATCGCATCGATCGATGCTAGGCGACTGTGTTACGACCTCCGGTTCCCTGATTTCGCTTTGCATCGGTCATTTCTTAGATGCATCGATCGATGCATTGCGAATATCGCGGATCTCATCTTCCAGCTCTTCAATTTCCTCGAGTTCTTCAACACTTAACTGCTTTTTCTGGCCAGACGACAGCTCCTTACCACTTCTCAATGTCACTGCATTGCAAGGGTACTTTGGATTAGCATCAGTCCGTCCTGGTAGATATCCATCTTCCCTTTTAGCATGTCCAGCAGTTCTTGCAACTTTAGCATCAAGCTCCTTCATGTGCGTGTTCAGATACTCAAACTTCCCATTCAGCTCCCTGTAGATTGTTTCCATCTTCTCGTTGGCATCTGCTGCATTCTTAGTCTGACTCTCCATCAACTGTTTCAGCATCATTTCCACTCTACTTTCAGGTTCATTGGTTCTCTGAGTACCTTGTCCAAAGGTCTTCTGAAAACCACTTTTCTGCCCTCCATTGAAGAATCTGTTTCCTTGTTGATTGCCGAATCTATTACCTTGGAATCCAGAACCTCCTATGTAATTCACATCTTCCTCCTGAGTGTCCTCCTCAGTTTGAATTTCATCTACATCTTGGGCAAAATGGACAGCTTTCTTACCTGCTAGGAGATTGCAAACTGTGTCCAGCCTAGATCTAATATCAGCTATGTCAGAATTCTCTACACTTCCACCAGATTTCTTCCTCCTCTCATCTGTAGTCTTGCAGCTGCTGCTGCCTATTAGATTCTCAATCAACTGCTTAGCTTGCGTAGGAGTCCGGGTGTTGAAGTTAGCATTACTGGAATTGTCCAGTGCAGTCTGATATGGAAGATCTATGCCTCTGAAGAAGATGCCAATCAACTGAACCTCAGTGAATCCATGGTGTGGGCAGTCACGCTGATACTGCTTAAATCTCATCCAGGCAGTCTTTAAAGGCTCCACAGCTCCTTGTGAAAAGGTGAGTATGTCCTGTCTGGACTGGTCTGAGCGCGCATCATCATAGAAGTGACGCAGGAACTCACTCTTTAAAGCTGCCCAAGTAGTATACTGAGCAGGCGCTAACTGCTTCAGCCATGCACTAGCGTCTCCAGCAAGACTGTGCGGAAAGAGCTTAAGGAACAGATAGTCCGGGCACACTCCATCATACTTCATGCCAGTGACTACGTCCTCAAACGAATCAATGTGGTCCATAGGCTGCTCCGTTGGGTAACCATGAAACGCATTCTGTCTCATCAGCGAGTAGTAGATGGTTTTGATCTCAAAATCATTCCTCTCAAAGGCAGGAAGCACTAAAGCTGACCGGTTTCTATGAAACTCATCCGGTCTGTTTTAGTCAGCTAAAGTCCTCTCATGTACAATCATCTCTCTACCTTGGGCCTGTCCTTGACCTTGGTTCTGCTCCTGTTGCTGTCCCTCAGGAGGATCAGGGATGACATTCCCTTCAGCATCAACCCTTTGCCCAGCAGCATTGTACGGGTTGTTATCTCGGTCCCTCAGGGTACCTTCAGCATCTGGTATTAAGATCAGACGTTCTCGTACCATTCTCTCTCTCTTTTCTCTTCTGATAGTTCTTTCTAGACGTCCAAGTTCTTCAAGATCGAGATTAACTAAGTCCAAGTTCGGATTACTTCTAGTTTTCTGCGTCTGCATAAACTGTCTGTAATCGTCGGGCAACGATCGATGCTATCAGTGCAACGATCGTTTCAATCTCTGAATCGCCTAGTGACGATCGATGCTAAGGGTGCAACGATCGACACAGTGCGATATTGGTACCTGCGACAGAGAGAAATCAGAGAAAATCAGTAACTAAAAAAAACAAAAGCAAAAACGAAAAGAAAACGAAAAATCCTAGTAAAACCCTAAGTTCTAAGCTATCGAAGACTCAAAAGAGTCCCTGGCAACGGCGCCAAAAACTTGATAGGTTGTAAGTTTTAATCCCTATTGTCTAACTGCAAGTGCACAGTTCAGTAGTTGTAGTATATAGGGTTATCGAATCCACAGGGACACTTGGTCTCAATAGAATCAGAAACGTAGAGATTAATACTAGGAATAAGCAGATGGTGAAGTAAATAAATTGCGAAGCAAGAAAGTAAACAGTAGCAAGTTGGTGGCGAAAGCAAGTAATTAAAAGCGCTAAGTCTAGGGCGTTCTCAGGAAATCAGACAAGCAGACAGGTCATTCAGTAAGGATCTAATTAAGCACAGTTCTAGAACTCAAAACACAGATATATAACTAACCAAATTCCTTTGCGATAATTCTCTAAGTCTAAGTGCAGCAAACCAAAATTTCGTTTGCGAGAACTAACAGATTAAACTAGCATTAATTCCAGGTTTGATATGTTCACAATTATCCTAAACCAAACTTTCGTTTGCGAGTAGTTTAATTGCTCAATCTAATTAGTTCAGATTCCTAAACCCCACTTCCGTGACGTATTTAGCAACCTAAGATCTAGATTCTAATTGATCAGGTTAGAACTAGCTTTAAGCACAATTAGATTGAAGAATAGATATGGTTATGAATCCTTAACTGAATTTAAACAAGTCTAGCAAGCCATGAAATCCTATGTGAGAAACCCTAAACTTAACTATGGATCTACTCAGACATAGATAATGAAAACATAATCATATGATGAATAAATTGCATAAAAGAATAAGAGTAAAAGGGGTTCGAAATCTTCTCCAAATACAGATGAAGTAAAGGTTCAGATTAGCCCCAAAAGCTCTAAAAATCCTCTGCTCTTAATTATGAAAGCGTTATGTAAAGCGTATCTAATTAAAACACCAAAAACTCTATTATATAGGTCTAATCTCGGCCAGGGGCTTCTTTGTAAATATCAGGAACTTCTGGATCAGAGTGCAATATCTTGACTCTTCATAAACCGCCGAGTTTCGGCCCATCTCGCTGGTGCAACGATCGATGCTAGAGTGCAACGATCGACGCATTCCTCTGTTTCGGACAGTGAACTCTATCTCTCGGCCAAACACTCCAAAAATCTCCAAAAAGTGCCATAATCACCAAGTATGCTCCAAACCTGATTATACCTGTAAAAGACTCTAAAAGAACACAAAAAGACACTAAAACACACTTATATCATGGTCTAAATCTAGTAAAAACCATGATATATCATTAGGCATCCTGTTCTGAGATATGTCTTGCGTATCTTGTGTTGGAGTTTGCTGTGCAAGTATGAGGCCAACAAGATGCGCAAGTATGAGATGGAGATGTTGTTCATCAGGCTGAGGGATCCGTTTGAGGGTTCTGGTGTTAGAGATCCCACTAAGGGTCTCAACTTGGGAGCTGTTTTCACTCAGCACTTATGCGATCTGCAGTTGAAGCCATTTGATGGTGTTCTTACTGAGACAGTGGGGAGCCTGCTTACTCCCATCTTCTTGCACTGCAGGATTCCCCTAGAGGGCACAGAGTGTAACACAGCCAAGGAGTTCCTTGATTTCAGCCACTTGCAGAGCGTTACCTGGCTCAAGGAGAGACGCATTTGGGTTTACTATGATCAGAGCTCTGGGAAGTGTGGTTTGGATCTTCCAGCTCCTGGATTGACACAGATTGATACGCTGGAGGCCCTGAGATTCCAGCCCCCTGCGACCGAGCAGCGCAGAGTCCCTTCCATGGCTCATCCGCTGGGAGAGCCTTCCACACGAGCTTTATCTTCCTCTGCTCATGCGCCTGCTGCTGCCCCTGTTGACGACATTGGCCCTTTTCCTATCTCTGCAGTTCCTTTGGGAGAGATTTCTGAGGCTGAGTGGAGAGAGCGCAATGATGGGATACTGAAGACCATTTGGGAGTGGATGCGTGGCTGCACTTGCAGGAGACAGCCACAGGTTCATCAGCCCGTCCCTGACAGACGTCGTAGGCAGCGTTCTCCTGCGGCCGCCAGTGACACTGAGCGCTATGGTGGGATAGATGATGATGAGAGCGAGAGTGCGTAGTCTCCATTTTCAGACAGTCGGTTCTGTATTCTGATATTCTTTTCTTTTTCTTTGCACTTTTTCTTTTTGATTTTGAGGATGCTATTATGTTTGGATGGTTTTGCTTGATTTGATACATCAGTTGCTTTGATTTTACTCTGTTTTCAGTGTTTTCAGCTTGCAGGATCGAAAATTTGGTTTTACCAACGGACTAACCTGCTAACTTGCTGACTGATCGAGTTTACGCAGTGCGTCGATCGACACACAACTGTGTCGATCGTCACAACACGATCGAAATCGCATTGCAGTGATCGTTGCGGTCCTGAGCAACGATCGATCATACACGAAAAATCGCCTAGCAACGGTCGATGCACCTAGTGCAACGATCGATGCCTGAGCGACAGAGGTAAAAATCCGACAGAACTCAACCATTCCTTAAACAAATTTTTCTTTCTTTTTGCCAATCCTTCGCTGGACACTACTGGGGACAGTGTTTCTTAAGTGTGGGGGAGGTTCTACTAACTTATTTCTTTTATTTTCTTAGAGTCAGTTAAATTTTTCAAAATTTGTTTTATTGAGTCAAAACTTTTAAGTAAGAAACAATGTTTTTTTTAGAAGATTAGCAGTACTTGCAGGAACTTAAGTAACCATTGGGATGAAGCTGCAGATTATCTCTGACTATTAGAAAACCCAGACATGGATCAACCTACTGAGAACACCCACATCGCTTCAGGTATCAGAGGACCCTTTTACTGACTTCACCTTAATACTGACTTAATTTTCTCACCTAAGGGCTTGGTATACTTTGTGTCGGATTCCTTTGTTAGTTCTGACACAGCCTGTAAACATTTCCTATTTGGTTCCCTTCTCCCCTTCCATAAAAAAAAAAAAGATAATAAACTGAGGATGAGTTAGTAACTCCGAAGTGGTCATGGGAATGGTAGCTACAACTTTCATATCAAGGTAAAGTTGAATAGATCCAAAGCTAAGAGAAGAGAGCAGTATTACACCTATACTCCAGAGCTAAACCAGAGAGACATGAGTGGTATTGCAGTAGCAACAGCAGGCAAGAGAGGATAGCTGAGGAGCAACCGAGAGGAGAGGTGAGTGGAGCAGCTTACAGGCGGTCAGGGCGGACCCTCCGACTGAAGTCGGGGGCTGGAACCACGGTGGCGTGAACTCCAAGGTAGTTTGAAAAGGTCAACTTACTATTTTAGGGTAAAAACAGTGTAGATAGAAACCAGATATCAAACCAAGGTGGTTTAGTTTGAAAAAGTTACTGAAAAAGGAAAGCTTAGAAGCTGTCTAGGAAGCCGGGCCTGAGAGCTTTTTTATTTGTAAACTTAGATTAGATTTTTTTGCCTCATCCGATATGGACATATAAAAATATTATAGTAGGTTTATAGGTTATATGTAGGGGACAAGAACATTTAATGAATTGGTAGAGGCACGTGGGGTGATGTCATTAACCACCTCTCTCTTCTATGGGCAAAATGGACTACAATGAAAATTGATAATTGGTCAAATCTAATTTTTTGGTAATCGTTCCACCACACCTAATTTTTGCATTATCTATTGTCCACCACCTCTTTCACCCTTATGTACACTGCTAAATGCGGTTGTTGATGTTGATATCAGAGATAACATGGAGAGAAGTGAGCGCGATGAACATATTTTCCACTTCTTCAAAAACGGTGTATGCTTTTTAGGTCCGGCCCTGAGATTTAAATGTCCATAAACATTTTAGAGTAATTTTTAATATATTTTTTAATAATATACGGACTATAAAACTTATGTATATTAGCTTTGTAAAATTTGGAGATCAAGACTAGTGTTTTATCTAGTTATGCACAAAGACGGCCCTGCTGCTCTTGTAATGATTACTGGTGAGGTCAATGATCGTTTCCTCTATTTACATTTTCATAGAAACAAAGCCCAAACTGTAAGACCCATTCTATTGATCGAATAATCATAAACAAAATGCCACGTGGCCGAACACGAACGTTACACGCCAAATCGTGAGAGACGGAGATGCCACCACGTCGACACCGATCAATCCACGATTGATGCATGCGCCGCCGCCGGATTTCATCAAGCACACCACCGGAATCTTCAACCCAGCTCCAGCCGCTGCAATCCGAGCTACTATCAGTACTGCCATGTAAACAGAAACGCCAGAACCCAGAGGTTCATCATCTCGATTCTTCACTGGAAGCGAAAGCTCCATCTTGGACCATTCGAGATCCGCCGGAAAGCTAAGCCGACATAACGATGAAGAAATTACTCCGTCCTACAGTGGAGGAAATCAAGTTATGGCGAGATACAGAAGAGACAGGGATGCATGTCGGGATTAGAAAGAAACACTAGGATGAAGAAAGGTCCGACAAACGTCGGAAGACAAAATCCGATACTATATCGAAACTTTATTAGACACAAAACAAAAGAAATCTGGCAAGCACCGGAAGAGAGAACCGACAAGAAGTCGGAATATATACAGATGGACCAAAAGTAACCCGGCCGACGGCCGAAAACGAAAACACGGTAAGAGAAGTCTAGAGAGAGTTTAGAGAAGTCTAGAAAGAGTGAACAAGGTTAGACAAAGAGTATCTAAACATATAAAAACATTTGTTTCTAAAGCCCTTATATAAGAAATTAATTTTAGTATTGGTTGTTGACAAAAAAAAATAGTATTGGTTAAATTAGTATACTCTTTTGTGTCTCTATCGCAGCCATTCAAGTCAATTCCATGGAGCAAAAGCTGCAACTGATGTAAGAAACCAAAGTGAGAAAAACAAAAGTTTAGTTGAGCGCACACATATAATTCGATTTAACAAACATTCATAATACATGTAAATCTTATATATAATTAGAGCTCTTTCTCTCAATATAAGGCGCCACGTGTCCTTTCATTTTTAGTAATGCATTCGCTAAGTACCTAATAAAGAGTCACCGTATTGTATTGGTAAGACCTATACCACAAAGCCCAATATCATTTTTAGGCCCAACACTTCTTTACCCTTTTCTGCTGCGTCTCTTCTCTCTCCATCCTCCTTCCTCCAGCATGGATCAAATTCTCTAGGGCTCTTTGACTCAAAGTCAAAGTCCCATATACTACTCTCCCATAAATTCATTTTCTTTTCTTTTTTTTTTAATTTGAGAGAAGGGGTAAAAGACAACAAAACCTGGGTTTTGTAACTTATTTACAACCCAACCTGGATTGACCCAAAGAGTTTGGTCCATCCATTTGAGTCGGGTCGGATCTACTCTTTAAATCCTAAAAATGTCTTAAGGTAAAAATCAAAAAACTTTTTTTCTCTTCAGTATATCCGTTCGTCTTACCTTCTTCTTACAGTTTTCCCCAGTTTTCCGACTTCATCCGACAAAAGAAGAATTTCAATCTCCATTTGTAGAAGGAAACATGCGGAGTTATGGGAGAAAGAGATTACGAAAGTCGAAGAGAGTAGAGGAGAAATCGATTCCTCCAAACGAATCCCCAACCGAGAGAGACCCGAGAGAAGAGGCGAATCTACAAGCCGATGTTGTGTGGAAACAAATTGATGAAGAAGAAAAAACAACAGACTTGGAAAAAGAATCCGAGAATGCGGAAGAAGAGGAAGACGACGAAGAGAATGAGAACGAGGAAGAGAAGGACGATGAAACAGAAGACGATGAGGAGGAGGAAGCCGGAGGGATAAACGAGGGGGAGAAAGCCGTAGACGATGAAGAGAAAGCCGTAGTCGAGGAGGATGAAGTTGAAGATTCCCGCGTTCCGGGACTAGGGTTTCACGAAGAAGAAGAAGAAGAAGTTGTTGGAACCAGTGAAATCCGCTCTTTAACCCACCACAGTGAACAACTCGAGGAAGGAACGGTACGTATTTCCATTTATGGGGCCTTGCATGTATAATTTTTGTCGATTTCGGATATGTAAAACTTAGTAGGAATTAGTGAAACTTTGATTTGGAAAAGACAGAAAACTTGGTATAACTTGGTGTCAAACTTGGTGACAAACTTGGTAAAACGTAGTAAAACTTGGTAAAACCTAGTATAGTTAGAGTAAAACTTGGTAAAACTTAGTATAACTTTCGTGTAAAACTTTGTAAAACCTGGAAAAACTTAGTATAACTGGGTAATACTTGGTCTAACTTTTTGTGTGCGCAGAGTTCAGAGGACGAAACCGAACCAATGCAGCCCCTCAGGATGTGTTTCCCTCCCACAGAGTATGTGAAGACGATAAAGCTCTCTTCTAAGTGCTACATCGCCAAAGCTGTGAAGACTGTAGACGACATTCTCGAGGATGATGAGCTTGATTGGTTCCATGAGCATCCACAATTCAAGCACTTCTTCCACATGGGTCAGAAGACAAGCTCAAAATGGATGGGACTGTGGATGATTCTTGTAAGGGTCACGGCTGTGGATAAGAAGATGGAGCTATGGTTTATTGTCAACGGCGTTCCAATCCGCTATTCCATTAGGGAGCATGCACTCGTTTCGGGGTTGTTCTGTCACTCCTATCCAAACCACTACGAATCCCTTGGTGGTGGCTCAGGTTTTATTGCTAAGTACTTTGGTGAAGAGAAGGTTACACATGAAGAAGTTGAGAAGCAGTTCCTAGCTATGAAAACCAAAAAAAATATTGGCAAGAGAAAGTATGGCAATGATCGTTTGAAGATGGTTGTCCTGTACTTCTTGTCATCCGTGATCATTGGGAAGAAGAGGACAGGCAAAGGAGCTACTTCCGTTGAGAGTTTCTTCCTCAGAGCCATTGATGATCTTGAGATGTGCAAGACTTTTCCGTGGGGGCGTTTGTCATTCGAGGAGAACGTCAAAGACATATTGCACTTCATTGGTCATACCGGAGGAGTGGCACCCACTTCATGGGTATTTCCTGGATGCATTGTTCCTCTGGAGGTCCTTGCTTTTGAGGCCATCCCAGTTCTGAAGAACCATTTCCGACAAAGGGTTCAGGGTGCGTGCGAGGATTGCCCGCGAATGTGCAAGATGAGGTATAAAACCATGGGGTCAAGGTTTTTCCGTATCTCAGAGATAAATAAGAAGCTTGGAACTACCAAGGTTAGTATCTCATATCATACTACTAATCCTAGTACCTCATATCATACTTTGAGGTTGATATTAAATTGTTTCTTCTTATATTTCCAGGATATTCAAAGCATCTTGGAGCCAACTCCCATGGAAATGACGCTTCTAGAGAATACCATGGACGCTGATTCTGGCTGGAATGATGTGGATGACCCAATAGTCGATGGTTGGAACAGGCTGCTCAAGAAGAAGAAGACAATCTGGTTTGAAGAACTTTTCAACCAAGATGTGTCTGGTCGTGCGTCTCAGGCTCAAGAGCAACCTCGTGCGATTCATGAGGCGTTTGAGAGTGATGCTGGGAATGAGGCTGCGAAGGATCCGGAAGGGGCTCCTACTCCTACTATTTTAAGTCTTGCGGATGTGGAGGAATTAATCAAAAAGAGAATTGAGGAAACAGAGTCTCGAATGAAGATGTATTACGACGCTCAGTTAAACGAGTTGACTGAGACGTATAACGGTAGATTAACCGATATGGAATCGGTTGTGAATGCACTCAGAGCGGGTGTTAAGGAGACATTACCAACAGAGCCTGAGGCTACTGCCGATGATGGTGTTTTTGAAGGGGTTGAGTTTCTTGGTACGAAAGTTTGTGAGCCTAGTGTTGTTAAAGTGCAAGAGGAAAGAAAGGGAAGAAAGGGAAGAAAGAAGAATGCGAAGAAAAGCAGTAAGAAGGGAGAAAAAGAGCGAGAGAAGGAAGAAGAGAAGAGAGAAAAAGAAAAAGAGAAGGAAGAAACCGTGGAAGACAAGGGGGAAACAGAGCAAGCAAAGGAAGTAACAGAGGCTGAGAAGGTAGTACCTGAGGCCGAGAAGGACGAGGACAGAAAAGGTAAGAAGAGAGCTATTGAATCCGTTGAGAACCTTCCACCAAAAAAGATAAAGATTAGGAGTCCCGTGATGACTAGGGGGAAGACCCAAGTTGCTGAGGGAACCACCAAACCGTGATCTTCTCTGTTTTTAGTACATTTGGTTTTAAATTATCTATGGTTTAGTACTTTGGGTATTTTGGTTTGAATTATCTATGGTTTAGTACTTTGAGTACATTTACAAAGTAGTTTTACCAAGTTATGCCTAGTTTTACCAAGTTTGACACCAAATTTTCCAAAGTAGTTTTACCTAGTTATGCCAAGTTATCCCGAAAACATTCATTCAAACTTAAACACCAGCAATAAGAATTCAACTCAACATAGAAAATTCCATAGAAACAAACACAGAATTCAAACATAGATATCCAGACATAGTAGATCTTAAACCACATCAGCTTTGCATCCCTTCGATTGTCTCCTTTAACTTGGCAATTTCTCTTCGGTTGTGGAAAATCTCCACATTCATGCCTGCGATTTTGTCGTCTTGCTGTTGAATCCTGTACAGCAACTTCTCAAACTCTTGTTCGACACCACGCAACCATGGTTGACGAATATGGAGTCCATCGGCCTACAAAAAAATCAAAAAATTCAGAGTTACACCAAAAAATGTTCTAGCTTGTCTTTCACATTTGTCTAAGTGGCACAATAAGATTATTAAGTGATAATAGAAAAAGTCCATTTACCCTCCATTTTTCACAAGTAAAGAAGGTACGGCCCGGTGTAGTATCCATAGGCGTAACCTTATCGACCTCGCGCACGATATCGCCACCACATGGACATTCCTTTGGGATGCCGTATTCCAAGTAGGTCACTGCGTCAAGCCAATCGGAGTATTCCTTGTTCCTCCTTTCCTCTTCATAGGGATGGAGCATGAAATTCTCTGAACTCATTTGAGAGAGAGAAGAGAGAAGAGAGATGGAGATTCGGGTTAGAGAGAGAGAGAGAGGGAGAAGAACGAAAAACGAGAGAAAAATAGAAAATTAGATAGATAAGGATTTTCCCAAAAAAGGGGGGGAAATTTTAATTTTGGAATTTGGGGGCGGGAGTTTCAAATTTTTTAGGCGGGAATCAAAGTTTTACCAAGTTTGAAGTTTTACCAAAAACTGTCAAGTTTTACTTCTGCCAAAATTCAGTTTTAATGGTTATACTCTATCTTTAATAATAAAAAATTGGTTATACTCAAGATCTATGGATAATTATATGCATTACAAATTAATTCATTCAATTATATTTGAAAATACATATATTATCTGACCTTTTGAAGATTAAGATGATTCACATAGATAAACAACTCATAAATGTACATGATATTTGCTTGCTACCCTAACAAGTCTGCAATATTTACCTTAAATTCTAAAAGCGTTTATTTTGTTTTAGCAAGAGATATGCTATATAAATTGATTGTTATATTTAACATTATTATAAAAACTAAATTTCACAAACAATTATAGTTCTACAAATCTTGGTTTTACCAAGTTTTCCAAAGTTACACAACAAATGATAACATATGTAAATTGAAGAAATAAAAATACAACTAAATTCCTTCTTGGCTCACATCAGCATGGCTCTCATTACTGCAATTAAACCAGCTCTCTAAATTCTTTCTTGCCTTTCTCTTGCTCCTTCTCCGTCCGTGCTCCCCAACTGACGGATATCTTGTTTCTTGCACTCTTCCCTTTCTTTTCACATAGTTTGGAGGAAAAGCGTACAACTGTTCTATCTCTTCCGGAATAATCCACTCAGACATATGTGGAACTGGAAAAATTGTCCGCGTATAAGCCAATGCCCATAATTCTATCATGTAGTAACGCGAGCACAGACCATACAAATCCTTCAATTCCGTTGGCCTAATGTCTTGCTTCAAGAATTTAGTGGTAGCAGATATTGCGTGTACACATGGGTACCTGTCAATATCAAAGTATCTGCAGCTGCATTTGTTATGTCTCAAATCCACCACATAAGTAATGCCGTCATCTCCAACAACACCGTATTGAAGCTCGAATGCATTAAGCTCAAATGTCGTGAGTTTGGCTGCTTTCACAATTCTAGCGTGCAACACAAGTTCCACTTCCGGCACCAATTTTCGCGCGCTCGATCCAGAAACGGAATCTTTCCTATGACTGTTAAACCACTCTGCAAATTTTCCAATAAGAGCATCGATCATAGGCAGTAGATGATACCTTCTGGCCTTCTTAAAAACTGCATTCATAGACTCCACACAATTAGATGTGTCTATGTTGTACCTTGCACCGGGAGAATAACACCTTGCCCATTTCTTCTCTTCTACGCTTTTGTCAAGATATTGAGCTGCTTGAGGATATATGTTCCTAAAATCGCCATATTGTCTTAGGAAATCAGCCTCGGAGTATATCCGAGCAATTTCCCTAAATTTTTTTCCAACTTCTTCTTTGTTCTCGTAGGAAACTGCTCCTCTCACATTCTGGGACAGGTGGTAGATGCAATAACCATGATCCGAGAGAGGGTACACTAGACCTATTGCCTTGATGAGACTTGCATTTCTGTCGCTAATAAAAACTAACTCACGACTATCCGGTATTACGGTTTTCAGCGTATTGAAGAACCACATCCAACTTTCTTCCTTTTCACCATCAACTAGAGCAAAAGCAATGGGATAGTGGTGATGATTCGGATCCTGCGCTGTGGCGAATATTAAACAACCTCCATATACATTCTTAATGAAAGTTGCGTCAACGATGAGCACTTTCCTCATGGCTACAAACCCTTCGATGGAAGCTCCCAAAGCCACAAATAGATACCTGAACCTTCTTTGTTCATCCAACACCAAATCGGTTTTTGTTCCAGGATTCACCTTCTCCAACATATGCAAATAAGAAGGCAACATCTTGAAACCATCAACTGGACTACCACGGATATCAGAAACAGCAAGGTTTTTCCCTCTAAAAGCCGTAGAATACGACACTTCCACACCGGCTCTTCTTTGGACAAGCTGCACAATAGTTTTAGGACATGGAGTATCGAAGTTACCGGGATAGTCTTCGTTTAGGACGCTTGCAACTAACCGTGGTGTACCTTTTCTCTTGTTGCTTATACCACTAGTACTTGTCCGAGAGCATGAATGCATATTCGTGTATGTTCTAACTGAGAACATGGTTGAATTCTTAATCTTTACAGCTCTCAACTGCCATTTACAACCTTGCTTCGCTTGACGGCATTTCACCACGTATCGACTCTTATCTGAATTGCCTATTAAGATCCCATAACAGTTCAGATTTGCGGCTTTATCAACCAAATACTGCACATCTTCTTTACATTTAAATTCTTGACCTATTTCGAAACCCAAGCCATCTTCCCATTCATCTAAACGCCTTGTATCTTCCACAACCAATGGAAGCTCAACTGATTCAACCATATCCAAATCATGCATATTATCATGTTGTACAATATCACCATCGCCAATAGCAACATTCTCCAATGGCTCAATCGGCTCAGATGGTTCAATAGGCTCAATAGGCTCAATAGGTTGTTCTGTTGATTCCTCGCCAGTAACATGAGTAGCATCACCAGCATTGATTACCCCAATATTATCCCGGGCACTAGAAATAAGCTCACCATAACTCCCACCATCTCGTTTCCTCCTCTCTACTCTTGAAAGTTGCTCGGTAATCGGAAATATTTCCAAATCTCTGACAACCTCTACATGCAAAACACTTCTTCGTTGCTCTTTATCCAAAGAGGTTAGATACACGTAAACATCCTCGTCATCAAAAATATACGACTGCCTTTGAGGTTTCACTACCAATGGAATATAACTCAAATTCAGCCTCTTTGTAGAATCATCTATTGAAATCTTTCTGCGTAGCCTATCCACTAGCAACGAATTCGTTATCTCCTCCATAGATGATGTCTTAAACGATATACCATACAACCGAGCTTCTCTAGGAATCCATTCATAGTCATCTCCGATCTTTGAATAATGTCCTTCATAATCAAAATGTATGTTTATGAAAGGAGAACCCATCCTCTTCTGAAAATGACATAAAAATATGCATTACCACTCAAATTTCAATAGTAATACCACAGTAGTTTTACCAAGTTCTACCAGTTCTGCCAGAGTAGTTTTACCAAGTTTTACCAAGTTTTACTAAGATGTACAAAGTTTTACCAGTTCAACCACAATAGTTTTACAAAGTTGTACCGATTTTTACTAATCTATTATTACCAAGTTTTACTAAGTTGAGCAACTTTATCAGACCCAAAATATCTCCAAATTGCCAATACAACAATAGGATGCAGTACGATTAAACCACAAATTTCGATTAATTATCGATTAAGTTGTCTAATTCACCAAAAAAAACACGGCTACAAACACAATGTTCTTAATCCAGAAATTAAAATCGACCTTCAATCGAGCTCAAGCAAAAAAGAGAAAAAATAGAGAAACAAACGACAAGAAAAGGGAGAGACTTACCTGGGATGATCAGAATCCCGAATAGAAGTTGTTGGGATGGTAGAATTGGGATAGATTTGAGGAAATCAAATTCAAAATAGCTGTAAAATTCGACCAAATCGAACAGGAGAGAGAGAGCGTGACCGAGCGTGGTGGGAGCGTGGTCGAGATGGAAGAGGAGAGAGAAGCTCTCCTCTGATTGGTTGATTATTTGGTTTATTTTAGATTTTTTTAATTGATTCATTAAGGGTAGAATGGGGATAACATTAAAAGAGAGGAGTAGGGGAGTATGGTAGATTAGGCAAGAGTATGTGAGAAATTAACTTTTAGTCAAGGAGCTTTTGAGAATTTGACCCCTCCAGCATCCACATTGATATGGCGAGACACTGTAAAAAAAACCTCAATCCTTTCGACTCCTTTCCGTTGAACTTATTCTTATACGCAACTGCCTAAATATCATTCAATTTACCCAGCTTTTCCACATCCAGCCGTTTCAGCCAAGTCTCTAATTTTTCCCTTTTAAATACCCAGCTACACGCAAGCCTCCTCGCCGCATCGACACAGACTCATTCTCTAATCGCCAACCTATAAGGCCCTTCATCTCTCGCTTTTCTGTTATGGTTCAAGTTAATTTTCTCGCCATCCCAGCTTCGGCTCAGTACGTCCTTTCGACGATCTACACCTCGGCCGTTCTTCCCAACCGGTTATTGGCTGACTCCTATGCTTTTGGGATGCAAGGAATGTCCGCCGCCATCGAGCACATTAGGCCGCCGTCGATGGTCGTCTCACCATTGATTCCATAGGTACAAAAATTGGCAGAGAAACAGAGCTTCTAAAACCAAAATCTTAATAAAATAATATCATAAAACTTTTGATTTCCCTATTGATTTATGATTCATGGTTTGTAGCCGAGCGTCTGTGATTGTCGTACTTGGGCGCATGCGCATACCTAAACTCGCCAGGATCAAACTTTAGCTATGGGGCTAACTTTGCAACAGGTGGATGACCAATAAGAAGGCGACCAATAAGAAGGCAGAACCTAACTATTTTCCAATATGGAATCAGCCCATTCTCTCTCGATATTTAGATTCCTCAATTTGATCATTGCAAACCAAGATCTGCAGAAGTGTTCACACAAAGTCAGTTGTCTTTCTTTTTTATTTTAAGCTTCCAGTTTTATCTTCTCTTATGATGATTATCACTTGTGACGTCTGTTGTTTTCTGCTTTTTTCAAGATCAGTTAAGACAAGATCTGAAAGAGAAGCTTCAAAGGCAGGTAGAGTTTGCAAAGGCTTTATATACTTTTGATTTTGAATAGAATGATCTCTCTGTCGGGTTTAGAACAATGAGCTTCGATCAACTTATACCAGACATTGTCAGCCATTTAGCCTCTGCTGTTCGGGTTAGTTATCTCTGGATTCAAAGCAAAAAAAACGTTCTTTGAGTCCACTCTAATCTCCAGTTTGTTGTTCTCTGTATATGACTATTCATCAAGCTGTTAGTGGGTTTTCACTTTCCGATTTTGGATTTCATAGCTTTGATGGTGATATTGACATTTTAGTTGTTGTATTTAATTTTAAGTCCATATTCTACCAAAAAAAACAAGAAATCGAATTTGCCTTAACAAAGAGCTGTATGTTTTTCTTTACTTAATTTTCCCATTTATAGAAAAATAAGAATAATTTGAGTAAAATTTGGAAAAATACCCTAACAAGAGATTTTATTTTGAAAACTAACACTTTTTATTTTCTTTTGAAAACTACACTTTTTCTAAACTAAATGACTAAATTGTCCTAACTACTTGTTCATATATATCACCTATGATACAGCCGAATATTTTATGATTATGGTGTAAGAACAGAAGACAGAACGGTGATATGGGTACTTAGATTCGTCTCAAACATAAGTTAGAGAATTATTTAATAAGAAGAGCCTCTACCCAAAGTCATAGATTGAAATTCATCCGCAAGAAAGATCGTAAGCAAAGTGCCCGTTCTCCGCATGAACAGCACTCATTTGAGAATGATGTTTATATATAGTTTTAGATGTTCAGAAAGATTGAAATCCCACCTTGAATGGTTATCTCATATGTCTCTCCAAAAATAGGATTGAAAGATTTATACGTCCATTGGTAGGCAAAGTAAAATTATATATAGCTCATGATGTTATTGAACAAAAAAAATTCACATTCATCCGCAAGAAAAACAAATCTCTCGATATTTTATTAAAAAAGTTGGAAGTCAATTTACATTTTAGAGTTACAAGCATATGCTAAACCATTATCAAATCCTACATAATTTCTCATGAATTGAACCTAATCAAGATAATTTTCAACCACAACACACAGTTCAGATAGGTGATTAAAGCGAAACCATAACCTATATAGAGAATCCTATATATAAAAGATGAAGAGGAGGCTCTCCTGCGTCGACACGTCAGCCCCCCTTGATTGGTCCACGTCAAACAAACTCGCCACATCATCATTTAAAATAACATAAATATATTATTTAATGTAAGATCATGTAATTTAAATACAATTAGTTAAAATTATTGAAACATAAATTCTAAATTTTAATTTAATTTAAAATCTCATAAATATATAAATATTATATATTATAAATCTTAAATATAACTTCTATATTTTTATGCAATAAATAAATCTCAATACAAGTGAAATATCAAATTTTAAGATTAAAAGTAAAGATAACATTATTAAAAATTTACAATAATTGAAAATTAGAATCAAAGAACCATAACAAAAAAATATAAATAACAGAAATAATTATAATTATGAATAGAAAAAAATATTATAAAAAATGAGATACAATGACCATAAATATTAAAATATACAAAATAAAAGAACATAAAAATAAAATAAATCAATTAAATATATATATAAAAACTAAAAAATCTAAAATGATAATTAAAAATATTAAAATATAGAAAAAATAATTATTAAGAATAGAAACAAAATATTACAAAATTAGATAAATGATAAAAAAAAGAAATTATATAAAATATAAGAACATAAGAAAGAAAATAAACTCAAAGAAATATATATATATATATATATAAAAAATAAACAAAATTTAAAACGATAACTAAAACTATTAAAATATTATGAATAAAAACTAAAAATTTAAGAGTTTTAATGAATGAAAATGTATAAAAACAAGTATATATATTTTAAAAAATTTATAAAAATTTAAAAGGTTGATTAAAAAGGTTGAAGAAAATAAATTTTTATTAAAAGCTCATTAAAAATTGTTGATTAAAAAACTTTTATTATAAAACAAATTAAACTAATAATCATTTGTTAGCGAATATTATCTCCTATAAATCATTATAATAATAAAAAAAAAATACAAATTTATAAATTAAAAACATAGAAAAATATTAATACTTAATAAATATCAAAATATATAAAATATCTAAAAATGTAAGCAAAATCCGCGCATTTGCGCGGATTCTCTCCTAGTATTAAATAATAAATAGATTGTTGTCATAAATATGTGTGTAACTTCTAGCTTAAATTGGGGCAAAAATGTCTTATTATATATAAAACGTATAGTTTTCAAAAAAAATAAAACACAGTGTATTTCACAAATTTATAATCATAAATAAGTTAGTTCCTAATTATCCCTTTTCTTTTTGGTAAAATGTTAAATTTTATACTAATTTTAAATTGTGATAGCTATTACACAGATACAATAAAAAAAAAAAAATAGGAAAATCAAAAGCTAAAAACAGAACAACTAAACAAAGATGAAGCACTCGGACACACCCCGTATATACTAAAACAATCGCAAGACAGATAAAAATTATCGAACAAATCAATACTAGACGATAAAAAGAATAATTTGAGTTTGTAACTTTGTACACGTTTTTATCTAGATATTCGTTCGGTGGCATTACGATTGGATATTTTGATTAAAAAAAATACTAATATTATATCAACAGAAAAGTTTCATTTAGTTGTTTATTTAAATAATATATTTTTCTATTCATTCGGTTTCAGCTAAATCAAATTAATTTGGTTCATTTGGAATGAAATTTATAATGTAGACCATGATACTCAACCTAAACTGAAATTATGGGTTTTGTAGCATCGATCTATAACATGGTAGAACTGCATTTTTCAATTGAAAATAGATGATTGACAATGTATACAACGAAGACATACCATATTTTAGGAATAATAATTATACGTGGGGATCTTAATCAAGTAATCGACAAAAACCAAAAAAGATAAGTCAGTATGAGATTTAATAAACCGCTTCATGTTCTATATGAATCAATATATTTGAATTTGGAGCAAACATTTGAGGATATGAAAAAATTAAGGGAGTTTACAATCTTAACATTAAAGAACGAGACTGTTATGAAATTACTGGTTTTGTCTTGTCTAAAATTCCAGACGTCTAGAAAGAGTACTTTAGAAGTGATAGTATTGTTCAAGATGAATTACATGAAAATGGTATAGCGATGTCTTCTCTGTTTCAGTATCTGAATGCACTTGAGTTCTCTATCTTACAAGCGTGATATGCCTAAAAGTCGGCGTCCCAATCATTCTAATCAAGATCTTGAACTCCAGAGAAGGTTTGTGCAATGGGACAAGGTTTATGGTCACACATATGGGAGAGAAAGTCATCGAGGCAAAGTTTCTTGCAACCCATAAAGAGCAGAGAAATATTTTGATCTCAAGAATCATACTTTCACCAAAAGATACAACACACACATTCACCCAAAGAAAACGACAATTCAGTGGGACTTTCATATGCGATGACAATTAATAAAAATCAGAGGCATACCTTGAATAGAGTATCACTTTATCTACCCACAGTTATTTACACACAAGAACCTATATGTTGCATTGTCATGCGTCACTTCGCCTAAGGGGTTCAAAATCTTAAACACATCCAGAACCACAAAAGAGAAGACTATTGCGACTAATATCGTCTATAGAAAAGCTTTCAAAGACCTACCAACTCGAACATGTAACCAATAAAAATTTATTAAATATTACTTTTAACTGAAGTGAGATATACAACACCAACAGAAAACAATAGCAACCCCAAACAAGGTTTTGAATGGTATAATGTTAGGCAGCAATTTGGGTATCCATGTAGGTGAATGCACTGACTCGGTGTACGTGTAATAACTACTGTGTAGAGAGGAATAACAAGGGAATAGTGATTGCTAAACTCAGATGGAGTGTTATGGAAACTAAATAAGAATCAACCTCCAAGCACTTTATTCATGCTTAAAGAAATATACATGGAAAAATATACAAAGGATAACTAATAAACCATAAAGACTAATAAAGACTAATGGGAGTTGGACGATTAAATTTTAAAAAGGCTGACTATATGTTTAAACAACTTACAAGTGCGTCTAGAATATTATGTAGCATACCAAGCAATACAAATGGTTCGTCGAGCCACAAGTAGAAGTGCATGTTGTCAAAGAGGAGAAGAGAATCTCTTGTATTGCATTCAGTCTTAAGAGGCAATATATACAAACGGCAGTTGGTAAAAGCTGTAAACCCTAACTACTTTAATATTGTATTTACATAATAAACCCCATATTTATATATAATGACATACTATCCCATAATACTCCCCCTCAAGTTGGAGCATGAAGGTCTCGAATGCCCAACTTGAACCGTAGATAACCAAACTGTTGTGAGCCCAACGCCTTAGTAAAGATATCAGCTAACTGCTCTGTTGTACGAACATGTGAAGTCTCCAAAACTCCCTTCTGAATCTCATCTCGTACAAAATGACAATCTACCTCGAAATGCTTCGTTCGTTCGTGAAAAACTGGGTTAGCGGCAATATGCAAGGCTGCTTTATTATCACAAAACAATCTCATCGGTTTATGATGAGGAATTCCAAAACCCTGAAGCAACGCCTTGTCCCACTTCAGCTCTCTTGTCATAAAACCCATCGCTCGGTACTCTGCTTCAGCAGATGAACAAGACACTGTTTCTTGTTTCTTTGTCTTCCATGCCACCGGTGATCCTCCAACCATCACCACAAAACCAGTCAATGAGCGCCTCGTGATCGGACAAGAAGCCCAATCCGAATCACAATATCCTTGTATGTGCAGGTCATTACCAGCAGTCAACATGATGCCTTGTCCCGGACATCCTTTCAAGTACTTGACAACTCTAGTGGCTGCCTCCCAATGTTTCTCTCGTGGTTGTTTCATGAATTGCGCCAACATATGTACTGCATACGATAGTTCAGGTCGTGTATGTGTGAGGTACACAAGTCGACCCACCAATCGTCTATACTTCTCTGGATGAATAAACATCTTTCCTTCCTCTATTGCCAATTTATGATTCTGCTCCAAAGGAGTGGCAACCGGACGACTCCCCATCAACCCACATTCAGATATAATATCCAAAGTATACTTCCTTTGAGATAGATATATACCTTCGGGAGAGCGTGAAACTTCAATACCCAGAAAATATTTCAAGGTACCTAGATCCTTCATACGGAAACATTGGCTCAGGTAGCGTTTGAACCTCTCAATTGAAGACGACTCGTTCCCACCAATTAACAAGTCATCAACATAAATCAGAACATAAAGTCTCATATCTCCTCGACTTAGTGTAAAGAGTGAATAATCTGAGTAGGATTGTTTGAAACCATAACCATGCAAAGCAGTCGTCAATTTTGCAAACCAACATCTCAGAGACTGTTTTAGCCCATACAGTGATTTCTTTAGACGACATACCTTATTCGAACTCGCAGATTGAAAACCTTGAGGAAGTTTCATATAAACTTCTTCTTTCAAGTCACCATGCAAGAATGCATTGTGCACATCCATCTGATGAACCTCCCACTTCTTCACCGCAACAATCTTGAGAAATAAGCGAACTGTCGTCATCTTAACAACAGGAGCAAACGTTTCATCATAATCAATCCCTTCTTTTTGTCTGTTTCCATACGCTACCAGTCGTGCTTTGTAGCGTTCTAGTTCTCCATTTGAACGATATTTTATCGTATAAACCCAACGACAACCGATTGCTTTCTTGTGTCTAGGAAGATCAGTAATCTCCAAAGTGCGATTATCCTCCAACGCCATAATCTCAGACTTCATAGCATTCCGAAAATTTTCATCACTGGCCGCCTCAGCATAGGATGAGGGAATGCGACCCGTAGAGACTGCAGCCAAAAACGCTTTCTGCGAATCGGAAAACTTATCACAACTCACATAATTAGAAATCGGGTACGGGACCATACCTTGGGAAGACGGTGCTGGTGAAGACGAGAGAGAGAGTGGGAGGGGATCTTGTCTGCATTTGGTTGTATAAACCACATAATCCTGAAGATTTTTAGGTTGTGATCGTTGTCGTTGACCACGACCCAACTGACTCTCCTCTATCACATATGCTTGACCTGCATTATCCACCGTATCAATCACCGGTGCCCCTACATCACCGGACACAATATCACTCCCCCTGTCCACTGGCGTCTGATCCAAACTATCATCATCATTAAAATCCATGAGCTGAGACGATTGTATTGGAACACTATTCTGAACTGTCAAAGCTTTTGCAAATGGAAATTCAGTCTCTTGAAAGATAACATCTCTGGATACGAAGAACTCTTTCTTCTCCAAATCATATACTCTCCATCCTTTTTGACCAAAAGGATATCCCATAAAGACACATCTTCTACTTCTTTCACTGAATTTATGGAAATTCAGTCTCTTGAAAGATAACATCTCTGGATACGAAGAACTCTTTCTTCTCCAAATCATATACTCTCCATCCTTTTTGACCAAAAGGATATCCCATAAAGACACATCTTCTACTTCTTTCACTGAATTTATCTTTGTCTCTAGACTGTTTGTGAGCAAAACACAATGTCCCAAATACTCGTATCTTCGAGAAATCAGGCTTTGCTCCATACAACATTTCGAAAGGAGTCTTACCATCTAGTACACTTGCTGGTGTCATATTAATTAAGTGACACGCCGCCAAAACACACTCGCCCCAGAACTTGACTGGAAAGTGAGCTTGAAACATCAATGATCGCGCCACGTTGAGGATGTGGCGGTGCTTACGCTCAACTCTTCCATTCTGTTGAGGCGTATAAACACACGAAGTTTGGTGTATGATTCCTTCAGCAGCAAAGAAAGGTTTCATCGTCATAAATTCTCCTCCATTATCACTTCGAATGACTTTGACTTTCTTCTCAAATTGTCTCTCAACCATCGAGAAGAATCTCTTCAACGTCTCCCCTACCTCACGTTTTTCCAGCAATAAAAATACCCAAACTGCGCGTGAATAATCATCAACGATCGTAAGAAAATACGCAGCACCAGATGTAGAGAGAATTCGATATGCACCCCAAATATCACAGTGGATCAAATCAAAAATACCAATAGCTTTATTAGAACTCTCAGGAAAAGAATCACGGGTTAGTTTTGCCCTTACACAAATCTCACAAACTGCATCAGACTGTTTTTGCTTATCAAAATCCAAATACGTAGATAAATAAGATAAAACTCGTGAAGACGGATGTCCGAGTCGTTGATGCCATATCTCTTGTGAATCTGAACTCACAACCTTATGTATCTTCGGACCCAGCACCCCTCTAAACACGTAGACCCCTCCACTCTCTTCACCCGCACCAATCACGTCTTCGTGGTACGGTCCTGTAAAACACAAATTTCATTAGTGAATGTGATGTATCCTTTTATCGCTTTCAACAATTTAGCAACTGATATCAAAGAACAATTTAAATCTTCAGAGTACAAGACTCCGTTGATCCATAAATCTCCGCCAAGGCATAGTTTCCCCTGTTTTGTGGCAACAACATCATCACCATCCGGCAAACCAATCGAACATGGGACGATATCGACTACATCGGACAACAAGCTTAAATTCCATGTCATATGGTGAGACGCTCCTGTATCAATAATAAACTCATTCTTCTTACCATTCAGCCTCTCATTAAGCTCATTTTTTTGAGTAGAAAGGAAGCTTAGTAAAGCAGTGAACTGATCATCACTCAGTTGTGGAAGTGATCCGCGATCGTATTCCTTTGACGACGAACTTGCAGCATTCACAGTCACACCTTGAGCTGCGTATGCTCTCCCACCTGAGTTACCACGACCTCCTCCTCTTCCAAATCTACCGGCTGCTCCTCCTCCTCTTCCGAATCGTGAACGTGATCCACCACGTCCTCCTCGTTCACTGAAATCACGTCCACGTTCTCCCCACCATTCCGGGAACCCAATCAGCTGGTAACACTCTGTTTTTGAGTGTCCGTTCTTGCCACAGTACTCACATATGGCGTCTTTGTCGCGAGCATGAGACGGAGCACCACCCTCACGTTGATTAGCGCGAGCCGAAAATCCTACAACTTCCGCCACACCTTCGCGATTCCTCACCATGTTTTGTTGTCTTTCTTCCCGTATTATCCTTTGGTACACTTGGCTGAGTTTAGGAAGTGGATCAATGCTGGTAATGGTTGATCTAACTGTTCCAAACCGTGCCGCGTCTAAACCATTCAGGAACGTATTGATACGTTCTTCATCTCTATCTTCTTCAAGTTTGGAAGCCAATTCTCCAAAGTTTTCTCCCTTCAGCTTCACGGTGGTAATTAGATAGCCCGGTCCCTCAGAAGCGTGCAAGTAGTATGGCGACTGCACCGCTTTGTCTCTCGTCACGCTACTTGTTTCACTTGCCATTGATTCTCCTCTTTGTAATCGCTTTATTCTTTATTATGATCTTCCAAGCTCTGATACCATGTCAAAGAGAAGAAAAGAATCTCTTGTATTGCATTCAGCCTTAAGAGGCAATATATACAAACGACAGTTGGTAAAAGCTGTAAACCCTAACTACTTTAATATTGTATTTACATAATAAACCCCACATTTATATATAATGACATACTATCCCATAATACATGTAGATATACATGCATGAATACAACTTCACAGTTGTACCAGAAAGAATGTTTAGAAAATGACTTACGCTTAAATATTTGAGAGTTGTGATCCATGTGATTATAAAACTTATCATATAGTTCATCACTTATAACTACTATGTAATGATATACAAAGTAACATGAAATATCAACAATCATATCCACCAAAAAAAGATGGGAAACGACTTTACGGAGACATTGCAAACACTTCTGTGACCAAAATCCGTACTACACAGTGAACATGATACGACAATTATAATTTATTTCATTTAATTCTGAGTACTACAAATGGAGTTCAACAAACTATTATCGCAACAAAACCCCGCGCGTGCGCGGGGGTGGAAAGATCACTAGTTGAGATAATGTAAGGTTTCAGACATCTTTACTGATATAAGACAACTTACAAGCCTTTCCTCTCTCATAAGACACAAGGCAACGCACACATCTTTATGGTGACGAGGAAGGAAACTCTATTGTGGAGTCTAGAATCAGGGATTCAGGGTATAATGGGTAGAGATCACAACCAGAAATAGACGATTTCATTGTTGTTGCCGTTTGATCGGTCACACCAGACGTGCTAGAGCTACCATGTGAACCAATTCCCTTCTGTTTTAAGATGCTCAAGTTGTGTTCATATAGACCAGGATCTGACAGAACCTGTGTTATTTCGATCTCTCCCTCGAGCATTTGCACAGCCTCTGACATTGTTGGCCTTAACTCTGGAGATGAGTTTGTGCAAACAAGAGCAACTTTTATCATCCTCTCTGCTTCTTTGCTGTTGAAATCACCTTCGAGCATTGGATCAATGATCTCCATTATATCCTCTGATTGTTGCAGCGTCAGGGCCTGCGATTTAATGCAAAAAAAAAAAAAAAAAAAAACAGGATATATAGAGTTAACCATTTGAATTGTGAATCAAATGGGCTAAAGAGAAAAAAAGCTCCACGATTACCCAATTGATAAGGCAGACGTGTTCAGCACTTCTCTTTTGTTTCATATTACTTTGTCCACTAACAATTTCCATTGCCACAACCCCAAAGCTATACACGTCTGCTTTCTCGGTTAATTGACCCCATAGTGCATATTCCGGAGCCATATATCCACTGCATTGTAAGAGAAACCACGAATGAGCTATTTATAGATCTGTGGCCAGAGTGTGGGTTTTCGTTTTATAATCTAGTCTTACATGGTTCCTGCAATGGTGCTGATGTGAGTGTGTTCTCCTTCATGGAGCCTAGCTAATCCAAAGTCGGATATCTTTGCATTTAGGTCGGCATCTAGAAGCACATTTGTAGCTTTTATGTCACGGTGAACCATCCTGATCATCGATCCTTGGTGGAGGAAATCAAGCCCTCTCGCAATTCCAACACAGATTTTTTGCCTTGTTGCCCAGTCCAATTTTGGGGAGCTCTTTCCTAGAAATGAATGTAAAGTAATATGCTTTACATGAGGTAACATATATGTACACTTGAGTTAAACTAGAAACGTATGGAGAATCTGAATGACTATGATTTACCATAAAGAGCATGAGCAAGGGAGTTATTTTCCATGTACTCATACACGAGCAGCAATTGATCCTTCTCAACACAGCATCCATAAAGCTTCACTAGGTTTGGATGATTTAGACCTGATATCATGCCTATCTCATTCACAAACTCGCGGTTTCCTTGACAAGACTTAGAGGAAAGTTGTTTCACTGCTATGATATTTCCATCTGACAGTTCTCCCTGCATTAATTTTCTCATATCAATATCAAAAACCATAAACATCCATATTTCCTTTCGTATATACGTTTGAGAGGATCTTGGCATATGTTTTAGCATACTTTGAATACTGATCCAAAGCCTCCTTCTCCAAGTTTATTGGCTTGATCAAAATTGTTTGTTGCAATTCGTAGTTGCCTCCAAGTAAAGCAAACCGTTTGCAGACCCTGGGCTTTTAGGACTGTTTTCAGGTTCCCATGAAAAAGAATCATTACTAAAGGCTAGAAGCCTAGAAGACGAATCGATTATGTAAGTGGAACCAATTATAAACTGTAAACTTTGTTACCTCGTTCTCTCGTGTTCTTGTCTCCTCTGCATCTTTTATACGCATATAATCCCAAAGCCAATAGAGTATTTGCTACCAAGGCACCAGTTATCCCGAAAATCAGTGGATAATTAGTGTGATGTTTTGTTTTCTCCGCTGCAAATGAGACATTAAAGTTGTTAATACATATACATATACATGATTCATCATATAAACACCAAGCTACATAAAAATATCTTTAATAAAGTAGTGTTTTTATTGTCTTTGGACCTCCACATCCTGGCTCTAAACCTGAAATTTTGAAAGATGAATATTATCGTTAGGTGGCAGGAACCAATGTCAATAAGATGAAAGTTAAAATTTGAAGTTAGGGCCACTTGAAATCGATGTAAAGAAAGCCGTAAAGACAATTGGATAAAGGTTAAGGTAGCCAAACTCTGTCTAATGTACGTTTCCGTTTTGAAAACATTTTGAAAACGGAAACAACGTAGGAAAACATATTAGAAACGTATTTTCTAAAAATTCTGCCGTTCCATCATGCCCCATGTTACCAATCAAATCAATGTAAGAAAATTAATTACATAAATAATCTACGTAAACCTCATTTTTCCTGCTTAATAAGTTTTTCTATATATTTTTTAAGCAAAACCGCAAGTCTGCATTTTTAACGTTTTTTTTCTATTCCAAAAGTATTTCTGATTGGTAGTTTTTTTTTGCGGAATCGCGTTTTTACCGATCAAGACGAGAGACTTGAGATGTAGTCAAATAATTTGGAGTTCCATGGGTACTTACTGTTGTGGCACAAGGAGATAGCCGAGATAATAGGACCATAATTTCCTCTTTTGGGTATGATGGTTGTCCCTTTCCCCGCCCAATACAGCCGAATCTCTAACATATGATCGGTCACATTCACGTTCGCTTCTTTCACAACAGGCTTACGAGTCCCATTAGCCTCCTCTTTGATGTTAAAATCACTCAAGAACAATTTTCCCTAACAACAATGAAGAAAAAGGACAAAAGCAAATGAACTTCAACTTTCCATGTTTGACTAAAGAAAACAGCTACTCACTAAACAATGACGCTTTACCTGAACATAGATATCAAATATGCGTCTACCAAGACGACTATAGGGTTCTTCGTCGAAAAACTGAATCTCCATAAAATGGAGTTTCACATTGTAGGCTCCATTTGCCAAGCAAAAGGCATAATAAACTAGAGAGAGAGCAGATTGACGTGCGGTCTTATAGAAAGTAGGATAATCTTCAGATGGTGTTAAAATAGGTGAAATGATGTATATATCATTCGGCAAGTAACCCGTGCTACTAACTCCCCAGTTATCATAATGCTGATTTGTTGTAGCTTTGGTTTCACCATTATCAGCTTGATAAGTGATTTTATGAGAAGAGTTTGTAACAACTATGTTGTCTCCACCACAATTTATATGTAGATAGCGTTGATCTACAATCAATAACATTATCACCGTTAACAGAAAAACTAGAGATGCCTGGGGTTTTAATGATAAAAAAAAGAGTGTAAACAGGGTAAGCAGACAACAGACAAAAAAATAAAAGAGAATATACTATCAAATGCATCTTAGAGATATAAGTTTAACCGCAACAGGAACTTACAGCTCTTGCAGGTTATTGGACCAGCACATGGTAGAAGTCCAGTTCTGTAGGATAAGAAGAAGAGATTATGAGAATAGCGAGGCATCTCATCAGCCGAGACACTCATATAATTTATATTTCTGTATATTTTTTTGTGCGAAAACTATTTCTCCATTTAAAGGCAAGAGAGTACTAAGTTTAATACATTCTTGTTGTTCTATTGTTGTATTAGGACATAAAGTCTCCATTCAAGAGTTGGAAGTAATCTTATTCTTATCTAATACATAGATATATAGATCAATCCATTCCTTGTCAATTGATTTAGAGTTGTAAGCTCATATAACTTAATATGGTATCTTAGACCGATCCATGTTGTCTAACTCGATCCATAATCGATCAGACAAAAAAATTGGTCATATAGATCTTTTCTCAATTATTCATAAAAAATGGCCAAAGAGTCATTATCTCGATGGGACATAAAGTCTCACTTTGGAAGTTGGAATGATTGTTAAGTAATATAGGAGATGTGTTAATATACTCATTGCCAATTGGTTTTAAACTGGAAACCCATATTAACACGTTGGATTAACTAAAAGTCTAAAATAGTGTACTTACAAATTTTTCTGCAAATATGAGCTCTGGTATGTGTTAATGTTACTGATTCAAGAGAAAGTGAGAAAATAACTTCAACAAAAGCAGGTTATCAACAAATGGAAAGGAGATGTATCCTATCTACCACGATTTCATGTTTATACCTCTTGTCCCGGCAGCTAGATGAATATGAAAAATTGTTGTAAGAGAGATCACTTCAAAGATTCACCAAATATACAAATCAAGAAGATAATTAGCAAAAATAAGTGTATATTCCTCGAGCCATACAAACAAGTGAAGGCCTGAAACGTACATATATGATTCGCTGTTGAGGAAAGCACCATATCCAACGTCTCCCGAAAGCATGTTGTCATTCAAATAGCTATAGAAAATGTTGAAACAATATATTATTCAAGGTTAATTCTGTGTTATGATCACATTAAAAGGTCTTCAACTCTTTCAAACTCTTGATCGTAGTTTGTAGTACTTACGTATTTATGGGTGCTTTTTCAAGTGACTCAACTTCACCACTCAACTTGTTAAACGATACATCACTGCAGCAAAAAACATGTCAAAAATTAAATTTATGGACATTATTTTGGTATGCACATAATAATAAAGCTGACGTGACGAAATTGTAATTAACCAGGTTGAGATATCAATCAATTGATTCTCTCATACTTGCATATCGCTCTCACAAAAATTTTGTTTGCCTTTTTCCTCTCTACATGCTTTTTCATATATCTAGTACAATGTCAATGAGTATACGCAACCAGTCATACGCAAACTTCACAGCAGAAAAAAACGGGAACATATTATACAAGATAATCCTGATAAGTTTAAAATTTACAAATTCTTCACACATAAAAAAAAAAGAACTTACAAAATCCTTAGGACTGGCATATACCAGACGTAAGAAGGGATTTGACCAGACAAACTCACATTCCTTAATATCCTGAACAGGGACAGAGAATTTAGTTTGACTGTTATAAACAAAAATCAAGCATCAAGACGAGAAGTTAAAGATAAATTACAGGGTGTCCATGGATTTGCTGGATATATTTGGAAATGACTTCATGCCACTCATATCACTAATTCTCCTGCGTATGAATACAAAACATCAGTCTCATTTCAATGGTCGTTTCCTTAATCAATTGAATGTAGTTAATTACAGGTCACGAAGATTTTCTAGGCCGAAGAGTGCATCAGGAATAGGTCCCTTCAGTCCGCTTGCATATAGATGTCTGTTGATCATAACCGAAACAAGTTTTTTTCTTTCTTTTCTTTAAATAACCGAAACAAGTTAGACGGGGCAGGAACACAAACTTTAAGAGCAATTATAATTATTGGTGAAAGACAAGCTTACATATTTTTAAGCCGAGACCATTGGCCAATAAACCCTGGGATGAAGCCATTCAAGTTATTGTCACTTATCCTACTGCATGATGATGACAAACAATTTGTTTAGAGCATTGTAAAACTTATCTTCTTGAAACACTTTTATAGGTTTTCTTGAGCATTTCATCTTCGGTGTAAAATCAATTTACAGCTGATGAAACAATCTTTATATTAATTGAGAAATGTTTTTGACCTTATATTCATTCTCAAAATGATTAAATACTAATTTACCATTAATGAAATTAAGCTAATTAATGTATTAACCTTAATTTATATTGGTAATTTTATTATGTATTTTAATTTTATAATGGCGTTATACATAACCTTAAATAAAAAGATGAAATATTTATGTAGATTTTTTTTTAAATTTTATTTTAGAGATATTTAATTGAGAAGTGTTTTTGGTCTTATATTCACTCTCAAAATGGTTAAATACTAATTTGACATTAATGAAATTATGCTAATCACAGTGTTAACCTTAATTTATATTTGTAGTTTTATTATGTTTTTAAAATTTATAATAGAGATATACATAACCTTAAATAAAAAAGATGATAAATATGAAATATTATGTAGATTTTTTTAAATTTTATTTTAGAGATATAAATAACCTTGATAAAAATAAAATAGGATAAGATGATAAATATGAACATATTATAAAGAGTTTTAATTGTAATTTAAAACATACATAACATTCAATCAAATAAAAAAATAAGATGATAAATATGAAAACGTTTATGAATATTTTTAAATATTAATACATACATTTTGGGGATTTTATATAGTAAATTTGTATTATTTATATAAATTTTGAGTATATATATATATAAATTATAAAATATCTTAAATACAATATTTATGTATTGATTTTTATACATAAAATATATAACTAAATTTTTTTTTACTACTATAATTTTATTTATAATTAATTATTAAATATTTTATTAGATATAATATTGTATATATGTTTAATTATAAATAGTTAGTATAAATTATTATAATATTATTATTGTTGTTAAATTAATTTGATAATTTTTTATTTTTAAAAAATTTATGTTTAGTAATATTTGTGCTCGCACCACCATGTGCGAATCATACTAGTATCTTTATTATTTATTTACGTGTCTAAATAATTATCATTTGTTTGTATTTTAATATTTTAATATAAACTAGATTTTGAGCCAACCTACATTGTGGACATGAATTTTTAGTTTTTATTTCATTAAACTTTTCTTGAATATTTTTATTATATAATTTTATTTATGTGTTGAATTTATATTTTATTGTTTTTAATTTTAATTTTTACTTTTTTAAAAAAATAGAGTTGATTTTATTTTGTATTAGATATATTTAGTATGTATAGAATATATTTATATTGACAACAATAATTAACAAATAAATTATTTTGTTGAATTTCTTGCAGCCATGTATTCTAGTTTTTGCTGAATTTTTATTTTTAGTATAGAATATTCTTGACTCTCAAGTATATTATATTTAAATCTATCATTATAGATTTTGTAATCAATTTCATGGTTTTTATTTAATACCTCATATCTTGGGGGAAAATATATTAAAAATTCTCCATTATGATATTAAGCCTGATTTTTATTAAAAATATTCTGTAGAAATTTAGAAAATAATAGAAAATTGTTTGATGAAGATTCTCGGTTATGATGATATTAGGAAATACAAAATGATCTAAAATGAATTAAATATATTTACATACTTGGAATTTATGTGGATTTTGAAGATATTTGGTTTGTTTGGTGGGATTTAAAAAAAAATAAAAAATAAAAATTTACTGGTGATTTGGTAAGATTTTTTTTTCTATAAATTTAAGACTATTTGAGTGATTTAATAATGATAAATTAAATAAAATTATTAAAAACTAAATAATCGGTTTATATTGGTTTTCACACAAAATGTCAATAAATTTGAATTTTGTGTAGATTTAAAAATATTAGGATATTTGAGATTTTCTTTTTCAGTTTTAACATAATTTAAAATGATACATATATATATATATATATATATATATATATATATATATATATTCAAACTTTGTTTTTACCATTGATAAATTTGGAAGGTTCATATTTAAATTTATCAAATCCGCATATAAACCCAAAATAGTATCGGGGAGGATCTGGCATACATCTACCCTATTCGAAACGGGTTTTAAACCAAAACATAAGATTACAACTTAAAAAAATAAACATTTTAGATTAAAACATAATAGATATGGGTTTTAACTCAACAAATCTTGTAAGGGTCCTCGTGTTTTTTATTTAACGAAGTATCCGCATCCCTGATCCGGGTTTAAATGGGTATCCGATTTTTTAAATACCATTTTACCCTTAATGAATTAAAAAAATCTTATAAAGCCAATGACATAACATGTAATTTTTACAAAATAAGGTTACTCTATCAAATAAACTTCTAAATTAGTAGTATTAAAATAGATTCTTAGACTTAGTGTTTCATTCACTTTTTGATGATTTAATATTAAAGAAATATATTTTTAAAGAGATTTATAAAGAAATGAGAATAGCATTCTCAAATCCTGGGGTCCAGATATTTTAGAATCAACAAATCTTTAGTCATATGCATAAAAACTTCCAGCTTTATCAGTTGATATTAGAGATAAGTAATTTGATTTCTTAATCAGAGATTGATGTTGGAGCTGTCATAGTTAGTGAAAACATTTATCCTATCACATATGAAAGTCTGTTTGTTGAGAGAGAGAAGAGACCCACAAGATCTATGGTGTTCAAATCTACGATGTTTACGAATATGATGAGATTTATAAATAAATCTACAGTGATCCCATCAATTATGTATATGAAGACGATGTCCTCGTTATCGACCTTGTCTTCGAAGAAGATTTTTTGAGAATATGATCTAAGCAAAATCTGAGCATAATCAATTTATGCAGGTCAAATGTTGATTAAGACACCATCAAATAAGTATGAATTTGAAGAATAGTTTAAGAAATATATTTGGGGCCAAGAACTTGTCTGACGATTCGAGGATGAGTTTTTCTTGGCCAGTGAGACCTAATGGAACAAAATATTTGGAATATCTATAAATATCATTATCATTTATTTTCATATCTAAATAATTACCATTTATTTTTATTTATATTAATTTTTATCTTTAGGGTTTGTAGAGGGTTTAGCTTTAGCTATAAATTGATTTGTTTGACAACGTATCATCCTTAAACCGCCTCTTGTACGTCTAAATGGCTGAAACGGACTAAATTCAAACATTAAACCCTAAATCCTCTAATCATTTGGTTAATTACCGACATATTACCTACGGATTTACTCATTCTGTCGATAACCCGTCTGTTAGAGGAAGTTTGACCACCTCCTAACAGCCATATCCTAATTAAATTTTGTAGATTCCCTAAGATTGATCGGAAATGACCAATTCAAATTTTAAATAGACATACCAACGGAAAATCGACGGTTAGTCCTTTTAAATATATAAGACTTGTATTCTTTCTCATAAATAAATTCAGTAAGTTTTTCCAGAAAGAGCAATGGATTAAGTCTGTGTAATAATCCAAAACCGTGAAGCTATATATCGCCCACAACATTTCGAAAAATTGTCAGACGCATCTTCTAGGTCTTCACTTCCACCGTGGAAATGAAGAAATTTAGTTTGGTCACAATGAAAATATATTTGCTTTTGTAAATGATGTAATCGAAGAAACTTGGGTTGGGTGCTGGCCAACATAAGGACTTATTCCCAGTGGCATCCAAATCCAATAGTTTTTTTTTTTTAATTATCTTGTAGAGTTTTAGTTTTTTTTCTTGGAATTTATAAATATTACATTAATTTTTTTTAAATGATTTGAATTTTAAACTTGTTTCTTGTTGGTACATTTAGGAAAATCGAAACTTTTAAAAAGTTTTAGAAATTTATAATGTAAAACTTTTTAATAAATATTTAAGTTTTAAATTAAGTTTTAAGACTTTGTTAGTATTTTTTTTTTCAAATTGATTATTTAATTTATAAATTGAATCACTTATTTGTATAAATTTTAAAACAGTTTTACATATCTATAATAAATTTATACATTTTATAATATATTCTTTTCATTTTTTGTTTTAATTTGGAATATATATATATATATATATATGTAAATGATTATTTCGTACGATTCGAGACCCGTCAATCATCCCGCTCGACTCAGTGACACAAGCAAGTGGAGTGCGAGCTCATCCAACACTTTTATTGTCAGAGATTCAGAGTTCCCAGTACTTCTCCATTACAAAGGAGAGTTGAGGACTTAGTATATCAGCCGGGACAAAAGAGTTTTACCAACCCTTTTTACCATAAAAAAAAAATAGAGTTTTACCAGACTCGATACCGACCTTCGCGTTCACAACCCTTATTGGTAAATAAATACATATATATACCGACCTTCGCGTTCACAACCCTTATTGGTAAAAATATATATATATATATATATATATATATATTTGTATTTTAGAAAATTCATCATGAAGATACTGCAAGGCTTCCTCACAAATCTACACCTATCTTATTCCCGTACGTTGCTGTATTTTATGTATTTTTATTTTATTCTTAAATATTGATATTCATATGTTGGAATGAAAATTTATAAGTGTGGAGAAAGTGTTTAAGAGCTTAAGAGACAAGAGTGAATTTTGGAAAAAGAAAGTTTTTATTATTGCTTGGAGAACAACTTAGAGACTTAATTACAAATGAAAATGGAAGTTGGTATTTATAGCCTCCAAAATACAAAATATCTAGAATATTTTAATTCTAAATCTAGAGAATTTTACTAGAATATCTAGATTAAAATATTACAATTATCTAGATTTTTTTCTATGAAAAATCTAGATTTTTATTCTTAAAGAGATGAGTGAATTCTCTAGAAGATTTAAGGAGGTGGATGTGTAAAGATATTTTTCTAGAGATTTTTCTAGAAGTTGGATCAAGGTTTTGGGTTTGTATTGGATCATTAGCCCAATTATTATACTTGATCCAAATCAAGTTTACTTCTCAACACCCCCTCTTAAACTTGATTGGTCACTCCAAGCAAACTCCTCATCTTTATAAAGTCTTCCCGCTTGAGTGGTTTGGTGAAGATATCAGCTACTTGATCATTTGTCTTCACATACTCCAACTGCACATCCATCTTGGTAACACATTCTCTAATGTAATGATATCGAGTGTCAATGTGCTTACTTCGATCATGGAAGACTGGATTCTTCGCCAATGCTATTGCTGACTTGTTGTCCACAAAGATCTTTGTTGGCTCCTCTTGTGGCAAACTTAACTCCTTCAGCAAGTTCCGAAGCCAAATAGCATGACAAACACAGGAAGTAGCTGCTACATACTCCGCTTCACAAGTAGAAAGAGTGACAATCGGTTGCTTCTTCGACATCCATGTAAAGGCGGTTTCTCCAATGAAGAACACAAATCCACTTGTGCTCTTTTGGTCATCTATGTCTCCACTCCAGTCGCTATCGCTATATCCAACAAGCTTGTAATCGTTAGAAATAGATTAGTACAAGCCAAATTTTATGGTACCTTTTATATAGCGAAGGATCCTCTTGGCGGCCTTGAAATGTGTTGTTGTTGGATGCTCCATATATCTGCTCACAACTCCGACTGCATGTAGGATGTCAGGTCTTGTGCAAGTTAGATAGCGTAGACTTCCCACCAAGCTTTTAAAGAGTGTTGGATCCACACTCTCTCTTTCATCATGCTTTGACAGCTTGGCTCCACATTCCATTGGTGTGCTCACTGGATTAGAGTCATCCATCTCGAATTTCTTGAGCACTTCTTTAGCATAACCTTCTTGAGTAATGAAGATTCCATTATCTTCTTGCTTCACTTCAATTCCAAGGTAGTAAGACATGAGTCCAATATCGGTCATCTCGAACTCCTTTGTCATCTCCTTCTTGAAATCTTGGAACATTCTTGGATTGTTTCCTGTAAATATCAAGTCATCTACATACAAGCACACAATCAATATATCATTGTTTTGAGTTTTGATATAGAGTGCGTGCTCATATGGACACTTGATGAAGTTCTTCTCCGTGAAGTACTTATCAATCCTTGTGTTCCATGCTCTTGGTGCTTGTTTTAACCCGTAAAGAGCCTTCTTTAACCTCAAGACTTTGTCTTCTTCTCCCTTGACTATGTAGCCTTGTGGTTTCTCAATGTAAACTTCTTCTTCAAGGTCTCCATTTAAGAAGGCTGATTTGACATCCATCTGATGTATCCTCCAACTCTTTTGGGCTGCCAATGAAATGATTAGTCGAACAGTTTCTAGACGAGCAACAGGAGCAAATACCTCATCATAGTCGATTCCAGCTCTTTGGCTATCGCCTTTTGCCACCAATCTTGCCTTGTATCTTTCAAATTCTCCTTTAGAGTTCTTCTTCGCTTTATACACCACTTCACACCGATTGCCTTATGTCCTTTTGGAAGTGAAGCTAACTCCCATGTTTCTGTATCGCCTTAATCTCTTCATCCATTGCATTTCTCCATGTCTTCTTCTCCATAGCTTCTTGAAAGTCCATTGGCTCGGAATCCGCAAATAGACAAAATAAGGTAAGATTGTCTTGATTTTCGGTTACCTCATAAAGCTCTTGTAGACTTCTAAAACGTGGAGTCCTTTCGTTTGAGCTTTCATCTTCTTGAGAACTAGGTGTTGGTGAAGTTGGTGGGGTAATTGGCTCCTCTCTTGGTTGCTCCAAGACTTCTTCTTAAACATGCGGAAAGAAGTTGTAGTCTTCATTATTTGATTTCCAATCCCAGTCTCCTTCTTCATCAAAGATGACATTCCGGCTGATGATTGTCTTCTTTGTTTCATGATTGTAGAGCTTGTAGCCTTTAGAGTTAGCATCATACCCAATGAAGATGTACTTCTCACTTTTATCATCTAGCTTGCTTCGCTTCTCATATGGAACATGTGCATGAGCAAGGCTTCCAAAAACTCTTAGATGTGAAACACCGGGTTTTCTTCCACTCCAAGCTTCTTGTGGTGTCTTTCCTGAAACACTTCTTGTTGGAGACCGGTTTGATAGATAAACTGCACATGCAACTGCTTCTGCCCATAACTCCTTTGGTAGCTTCTTACTCTTAAGCATACTTCTCGCCATCTCAAGGATAGTCCTATTCTTCCTTTCCGCTACTCCATTTTGTTGAGGGGATCTAGGCACCGTCAATTGTCTTCGAATGCCATTATCTTCACAATAATTAGAAATTCATTGGACGTGAACTCTCCTCCACGAGCAGATCTCATGGCTTTGATCACAAGGCCACTTTCCTTCTCAACATGGGCTTTGAACTTTTTGAAATTTTCAAACACCTCTGATTTTTCTTTCAAAAAAGTAAACCCATGTCTTTCTTGAGAAATCATCAATAAAGAGAAGGAAGTAGTTACTCTTACCGAGTGAACTTGGTTTGATCGGGCCACATACATCTGTATGTATGAGTTCTAGTGGCTTCCGCGCTCTTGTCTCCGACTCCTTTGGAAAACTCATTTTGAATTGTTTTCCAAGTAGACATCCTTCACACACTTAATTTGGATGATTGATGCAAGGCAATCCTCTCACCATTTCTTTCTTGGAAAGTAGCTCTAAGGCTCCAAAATTGAGATTCCCGAAACGAAGATGCCAAAGCCAAGACTCCTCCTTGTAACACATCTTGAGACATTGTGCGATGTCATTTTGAATGTTTAGGACAAACATTCTATTCCTCGCCATCGGCACCTTGGTGATGAGATTGTTTTCGTGATCTCTTATAGAAAGGCTATTATACTTTAATTGGATATCATAACCTTTCTCTAAGAGTTGTCCTAGGCTCAAGATGTTAGTCTTCATGCTTGGAATATAGTAAACATTGGAAATGAATTGATGATCTCCATTCTTCAGTCGGATGAGAATGTTACCTTTTCCTTTCACTTCCATCTTTGATTCATCTCCTAAAGCGACATCTCCTTTCACCGATTCATCAAGCTCCACGAACAAGCTTCTTTTACCGCACATGTGATTGCTTGCACCGCTGTCGAGGTACCATTTGTGAACCTCATTTGGTTCATCCTTCTTATAGGCCATCAATAGTATATCCTCTTCTTTGCTCATTTCTTCAGCATAATTGGACTTCTCTTCAACTCTATTGGTTTTAGGAGCATTGCATTCAGAAGCATAATGTCCAAACTTTCCACAATTGTAGCACTTAATACTTGACTTATCGTACTTTGATTTTGGACTTCCTCTCCCACGGCCTCTTGATGAGATTTCTCCTCTTTGGTTGGTATGGTCTTCATATGGTCTCCAACCACGTCTACGACCTCTTCCTCGGGCTTGGCCACCACCTCGTCTTGGATAGCTTTGAACGCTTTCTTCTTTGGCTTGAATCCGCATCTTGAGTACTTGCTCCGTGATGTCTTCCTTCTTCTTCTTCTTTTCTTCATAAGCTTGTAATGATCCAAGAAGTTGCTCTATTGTCATAGTCTCCAAGTCTTTTGTCTCTTCAATCACAGTGACAATATGCTCGAATTTTGAATCCAATGATCTAAGAACTTTCTCCATGATTCTCACCTCGTCTAACTTCTCACCATTTCTTTTTAGATTATTAGTAACCGTTAAAACTCTTGAGAAGTAATCAGAGATAGTTCACCTTCTTTCATTTGCAATGCTTCAAATTCTCCTCTTAGAGTTTGAAGACGTACCTTCTTAACTTGCTCCGCTCCCTTGTAAGAAGTTCGAAGCTTCTCCCATGCTTCTTTGGCCGAATTTGCTCCGACGACCTTCTCGAATGTGTCTTCATCTAATCCTTGATATATTAGACAGAGAGCCTTCTTGTCTCTCTTCCTTGAATCTCTCAAACCATCCTTTTGAGTTTGAGATAAACCAGCATCATTCTACGGTTCAATGAAGCCTTTCTCGACTATCTCCCACACATCATGTGCTCCTAAGATAGCCATCAACCTTAGACTCCAATTGTCATAGTTGCTCTTTGTGAGCATCAGGACTTGGAAGGGAACACCATTACTTGCCATCTTTAGAAGAATCTTCTAGCTCTGATACCACTTTGTTGGAATGAAAATTTATAAGTGGGGAGAAAGTGTTTAAGAGCTTAAGAGACAAAAGAGAATTTTGGAAGAAGAAAGTTTTTATTATTGCTTGGAGAACAACTTAGAGACTTAATTACAAATGAGAGTGGAAGAAGGTATTTATAGCCTCCAAAATACAAAATATCTAAAATATTTTAATCCTAAATCTAGAAAATTCTACTATAATATCTAGATTAAAATATTACAATTATCTAGATTTTTTCTATGAAAAATCTAGATTTTTATTTTTAAGTAGGTGAGTGAATTCTCTAAAAGATTTAAGAAGGTGGATGTGTAAAGATATTTTTCTAGAAATTTTTCTAGAAATTGGATCAAAGTTTTGGATTTGTATTGGATTATTAGCCCAATAATTATACTTGATCTAAATCAAGTATACTTCTCAACAACATAATGTAGAAATTTTTATGTGGGACAAACACCATATCCACTTGTGGAATATGAGCTCCACCAAAAGGGCGCGCAGAACATTACTCGTGACTGTCAACGAGTGGAAGCAACATTGGGATTGCGACCCACAACTCGGGGCAACAAGCTTTCTACAACAATATAATGTGTTTTTAAGTTTATGTTTTACAATTTTTAAGTTTAATATATAATAATGTTTTGGTAAACCAAGCAGAGGGCCAACCGCCGAATTTTATTGACTTGATTGAAAAGAAGATGCACACCAACAAAACCGCTCAGGAGGGTCGTCGAGGCTTCAAAGAAAAGAGCGGCGGATTTGCTCCAAACCCAGCAGTTTGAACAAGGGTCATCTTCCACTGTCTTACCGGCTGATACGATCAACGAAATCATTCTCTAGGTAAAAAAACATTTTTAGTTTCTATAATTTTTAAAAATTTATTTATATAATTTATTTTCTGAGATATTGATTTTCATTATTATACTAAACACCAAAGAATAGGGGACATTTCTTTAGTTTAGGAAACGTCAACCATAAATTGAATAAAAAATCCTCACTCGGTTTATTCCCAATTCCACTGCAATATTCAAGAGGTTAAGAGAGAAGGATGAAGATATCGCAACACTGCAGATGACTCAAGTGCAATTCCTCGTGAATCAAGAACAATTTGCCTCTATGGTGGCAAGTATCATGCAAAGATGGATCGACTCAAAGCTCCGGGTCGGGATTGGGGCCCAATAAATCCCATGATTGTTTTTAAACTTAATGTTTTTTTGTTTAATGAACATTTTAAATATTTTAATTTTAATGTGAACTTTAATTTTAATATTAATTTTAATTAAATTTTAATTTTAATTTAAGTTTTAGTTTTTTTTTGTCAAATTTAAGTTTTAGTTTTGAATTTAATTTTAGTTTTTTTTTTAAATTAGTGTTTTTTGTTTTTTGAACGTTATAAATATTTTAATTTTACTTTTGAATTTAATTTCTTTTACTAATTTTTAGTTTTAGTCTTAATTTTTAATTTTATTTAATTTAATTTATTTTAATATTAGTTTTAGTCTTTAGTTTATTTTAATTTAATTTTATATTAGTTTTAATTGATGTTTATTTTTAGTTTTAATTTTAGTTTTAGTTTTGGTTTTAATTTTAGTTTTTATTTTAGTTTTAATTTTAGTTTTAGTTTTAATTTAAATTTTATTAATTTAAATTTTATTTTAATTTTATATAGTATTTATTAGTTTATTAGTTTACTTTCATTTTTATTTTTAGTTTTAGTTTTGGTTTAGTTTTAATTTTTAAATTTATTTTAATTTAACTTTGGTTTTAGTTTTAGTTTCAATTTTATTAATAAAATTATAATTAAATATTATAATTTCATTAATCATTAATTGTAATATTCATTGATAATCCATCGGTAAAACGTTGTGGAATTTTCGTCGGTAACTCATTGGTCTCTCATCGGTTTAGTTCTGTCAAGAGTGTGACGGTTTTTTGTCAGGAAAGTTTGTCGGTATACTGTCATTAAATTACTATTGAAAAATTTCCGACAACCATTTATCGTAGGATTACCAACAATTTTCGCGACCCTTTTATCCGTTGATACTTTGACAGTTTTTTCGCGCTTTGAGAATGTCGGTAATATATCGACGAACTACGGCGGATTCCAATTCTCGACGAGATAAAAGTGACAGTTTTTTTCCAGTTGGTTACCTAACAGTTAGGCATTTTATCGATGAATTATCAACGGTTTTGTCGGTCGATTATAACGTGTTTTCTTGTAGTGATTCTTTTATAAAGGCGAAAGTTTTTTCTCTTGTAGTTGTTGAAAATTTGTGTTTATGTGTACAGAAAAAACTTACAAATCCTCGAGGTTCACCAGTCTAGCAAGAGTGGTAGGCAGTCTACCTGTAAATTGATTGGACGCAAGGTTCCTGCAGTTTCCAATTTCAGAAAATATTAAAAGCATAATTTATTCTTCACATAAAAACCAAAGCTTCTTGTAATTTTGGAAAATGGTTGAGAACTGCAAAAGGTCTTACAATCCTGTCAGGCTTGTCATGTTACCAAGCTCATCTGGAATCGGACCAGAGAACTGGTTGGCTTCGACCCCTCTGAAAAATTCATGTAATGTCTATCAGACTAGTAAAAGGCATGCAGATCCTTGGAAAAACAATTTGGGACGTACAGAAATGTCAGATTCTTGAAGTTTTGTAAACCAGATGGTAAAGGCCCAGACAAACGATTCGCGCAGACCGAGCTGTGAGAAAATTCAAAGTTCACTCACGAATCATGAAGAGGAAATTCTCGGAAGTGGAAAAGAAATAAGAGACAAAACTAGAGAGCGCACGAACATGAAACTGAGGTATGTCATTGTAGCCCATTCCATTGGGATTGAGCCCGAAAGATAATTTCGGCACAAGTCTCTGCAAAGAAGTGCAAAACCTCAATATAAACCTTTCTCATCGCTTGAACCTCAGTTTTCGGGGAAGACCGAAGGTTCTTATTATATAAAACCAACGAGCAGGTGAATCCTTAAACTAATAATCGATTTGGTTATATAAATGATCGATGCCTTAGGTGCAACGGTCGATGCTTCGCGATTTCACAGAGAGATTGCCGAGACTAATTGTTTTAATTTCTTGAATGCAGATGGCATCTCGCAGACAACCCCGCAAGCGTAGAGCCACAGCAGCAACAGCCACACGACAGTACATTCCACCACCAGAGTGGTTCCATAGAGAGTCACAGCCACCTGAGCCTTATGTGAGAGTTGGTCCAGCAGTAGCACTTCCTTGTCCCCAAGCAGATGAGACACCGATCCCAACAGCCAGACAGTGGCCACAGAACATTGCTGAGTTCCTCAAGACTGCTGAGTTTACAGAGAGGCCACTGCTTAACCAGTGGGATGATTTTGACACGTTGCTATACAACGGTTGGTGTGGGATGACTATTAAACCTACCAAGTTTGCAGACTACTCTACCTGTAAGAGTCTGGGGATAGATGAGCAGGTACTTGCAGTGTGTAGGGGCATTGGTCTAGAGACAATGCCTATGCGTCCTTATGATTTGTATCCAGAGATAGTCAGACAGCTGCTAGGCACTTGCAGAGTGGTTTACCCGGATCCAGACAGCAGGAGTGCTACAGGAGGTATCTTTACCTTCATGAGTTTAGGAGTCAGGTATCGGATTCCTTTACTAGATATCTACAGGATCTATGGTTTCAGCACTGAGCCGAGACGCATTGGCATGCCACTTGAGTGGGATCCAGAGGAGGCTCGGTCATTCTGGGAGTGTATTGGCAGTGGCCGATACAACTCGAGGACTACACCGGTGAAGCAGGTTAGGTGATAGGTTGTAAGTTTTAATCCCTATTGTCTAACTGCAAGTGCACAGTTCAGTAGTTGTAGTATATAGGGTTATCGAATCCACAGGGACACTTGGTCTCAATAGAATCAGAAACGTAGAGATTAATACTAGGAATAAGCAGATGGTGAAGTAAATAAATTGCGAAGCAAGAAAGTAAACAGTAGCAAGTTGGTGGCGAAAGCAAGTAATTAAAAGCGCTAAGTCTAGGGCGTTCTCAGGAAATCAGACAAGCAGACAGGTCATTCAGTAAGGATCTAATTAAGCACAGTTCTAGAACTCAAAACACAGATATAGAACTAACCAAATTCCTTTGCGATAATTCTCTAAGTCTAAGTGCAGCAAACCAAACTTTCGTTTGCGAGAACTAACAGATTAAACTAGCATTAATTCCAGGTTTGATATGTTCACAATTATCCTAAACCAAACTTTCGTTTGCGAGTAGTTTAATTGCTCAATCTAATTAGTTCAGATTCCTAAACCCCACTTCCGTGAAGTATTTAGCAACCTAAGATCTAGATTCTAATTGATCAGGTTAGAACTAGCTTTAAGCACAATTAGATTGAAGAACAGATATGGTTATGAATCCTTAACTGAATTTAAACAAGTCTAGCAAGCCATGAAATCCTATGTGAGAAACCCTAAACTTAACTATGGATCTACTCAGACATAGATAATGAAAACATAATCATATGATGAATAAATTGCATAAAAGAATAAGAGTAAAAGGGGTTCGAAATCTTCTCCAAATACAGATGAAGTAAAGGTTCAGATTAGCCCCCAAAAGCTCTAAAAATCCTCTGCTCTTAATTATGAAAGCGTTATGTAAAGCGTATCTAATTAAAACACCAAAAACTCTATTATATAGGTCTAATCTCGGCCAGGGGCTTCTTTGTAAATATCAGGAACTTCTGGATCAGAGTGCAATATCTTGAATCTTCATAAACCGCCGAGTTTCGGCCCATCTCGCTGGTGCAACGATCGATGCTAGAGTGCAACGATCGACGCATTCCTCTGTTTCGGACAGTGAACTCTTATCTCTCGGCCAAACACTCCAAAAATCTCCAAAAAGTGCCATAATCACCAAGTATGCTCCAAACCTGATTATACATGTAAAAGACTCTAAAAGAACACAAAAAGACACTAAAACACACTTATATCATGGTCTAAAACTAGTAAAAACCATGATATATCAACTCCCCCACACTTAGCCTTTGCTTGCCCTCAAGCAAAACAGAGAACTAAAACATGGTGAAGAGGTTTGAAAACTCTTCAGAAACTCATTTCATCCTAGAAGCTACAATACTCAGATTCCCCTTACTAAACCACTGAAAGAATCAATCACAGGATATCAAGACCAACATGTACTTCCCCCACACTTAGCAACTGTCCTAGGTAAACTCCACAATCACATTCAAGCATTCAAATTCTCCCTACTGACTTCTGCGAGTATTTAAGTGCGGTCTCACCTAAGGAGTATCGATCAAAGGGCACATGGATTCTTACCTTATCAGCTCTAGACCACCATACTATCTTTCTCTAGTCCCTTTCTTCTCTTTCCCTTCTTTAACAACTGATTTTTCCCACTTTGGGTATCATTTTATTTTATTTTATCAGTGTTCTTCCCATTATGGGGTGTACTTTGGACACATTCCATGGTTGCATAAGAGATAATAGTGTTTGCTACTATTCCCATGGCCACTTCGGAGTTACTAACTCATCCTCAGTTTATTATCTTTTTTTTTTTTTTACTTTATAGAAGGGGAGAAGGGAACTAAATAGGATAGGTTGACAGGCTGTGTCAGAACTAACAGGGAATCCGACACAAAGTATACCAAGCCCTTAGGTGAGAAATCTAAAGTCAGGATTAAATTGAAGTCAGTAAAAGGATCCTCTGATACCTGAAGTGATGTGGGTGTTCCCAGTAGGTTGATCTGTGATGGGGTTTTCTAATAATCAGAGATAGATCCTGCAACTTCATCCCAATGGTTACTTAAGTTCCTGCAAGTCTTGTAAATCTTCTCAGAAAATCATAGTTTCTTACTTAAACAATTTTGACTCAATAAAACAATAAATTTTTTTGAAAAACGGACTGACTCTTAAGAAAACAGAAAGATAAACGTCAGTAGCACCTCCCCCACACTTAAGACACACTGTCCCCAGTAGTGTCAAGCGAAGGATCGGTAAAAAGAAAGAAAAATTGTTAAAGTTCTGTTGAGTTCTCTCGGGTTTACCTCTGTCGCTGAAGCATCGATCGTTGCACTAAGTGCATCGACCGTTACTTGGCGATTTTCGTGCATGGTCGATCGTTGCTCATAATTGCAACGATCGCTTCAATGCGATTCCGATCGTGTTGTGACGATCGACACAGAAGTGCGTCGATCGACGCACTGCGAATTTGCCCGAGATCTGCAACATAAACTCACCAAAAACAAAAACAAACGTAAAATCCTAACAAAAACACCAAAAATTAAGTAGAAAAACACCAGTACCTAATGGTGGGTTGCCTCCCACCCAGCGCTTGTTTAAGGTCAATAGCTTGACCGGACAGACAAGTTTTCAGGCACCAGGAGCATTATCCAGAGGCAGAATCTGACCTCTTGGAATCTCGGCCTTAGCCCAATAATGTTTTTGTTGGGAATGTCCTGAAATCTACCGTACTATCTCTAGAAAGTATGATAAGTGTCGAGATCAGACATAAGTCATAAATACTGGGTGATCATGATGACTTGCTAGAGCCCGCTCTTGATCTATAAGTTTAGGACTTATTACCAGTATTGTATGATCCCAAAGGGTCACACACCATAGCTAACGGGAAAGTTAAATGGAATTAATACGGTAAGATGCAAGGCATTTACTGTATTTGTACAGAGAATTGGGCCAGACAAAAGACAGTCTTTTGTCTGATTTGGGTCTTGGGCCCAAAAGCCTAATAGGCCATCAGTTTAATTACTTGGGCCCATATAAGGAAGAGGACAGGCGCCAGTGAGACCACAAGTCTGCGATTTTATTAGGTCTAGCCGTCCTCTCTCTCTCTGTGGTTCCAGCTTTGGTCTAGCAGCCTGATCCAGTAGCTTGTAAGCGTGTGGATACCTAGGAGGAGCCGGTAATCATCAGCTCTTGCAGATCTCGATATTCCTTTGATCAATCCGCTGCAATCACAAGGTAATGATCCTGATCTGTTTATGATTCAACTGCAAATCACCTAGATCCTAGTTGATTATGTTAGGTTGTAATCTGACAATTACACCAATGAACATACATAATCCTACAGTGGTATCAGAGCCAGGTCGTTAGGTTTTTGCTTTTTTGGATCATACTAGGTTGTTTATTAGTTTGATGAATCGATTTTAATGAGTAAAATTGATTGAAACTTGGAAAACCTAGAAATAAGAAAAACTTGTTAATTAATGTTAACATCGTTTCTTTGTATGCTTCGCTTGTTAACTTTGCTTGATAATCAATCATGAGCGATCGTAAATAATTGTTGATTGATGTGAATGTCTCAATCGCTTGTTGACTTTGTTGATCATAAGGTTTGTCAATGTTCAAATCGTTTTTTGTCTTTAGTGAATGTATAAATCGCTTGTTGAAGTTGTTGTACAATCATAAGAAATCGCTGTTGTCCTTGTTTCATAATTAAATCGATTTGTTAGGTTTGGTAATGGTCAAAATAGTTTTGTCCTTTAGTGAATGACATGAATCAAATCGATTGTTTAATTAAATATCACGATCGAATGTTAACATAAGGTTTGTTAAGGTTGAAAATCACTTTTGTCTTTTAGTCAATCTCATGAATCGATAAGTAAAAGGTCAAAATCGTTTTGTCCTTTTGTTAATATCATGATCGTAAAGTGATTGCTTTGTATGAATCGATTAATTATTTAATTATTGTATGGTTCAAGCGGTTAACCCAAATCGCGGTTTGCTGGAAATTATTTAATACAATTGGTATTATTTAATTTCTGGTTAAACCGGATTTAAATTCAAAAATTGAATTTTAACCTAAACCGAAGGCTGGTCTAAGTTTGATTTGGTTGGACCAAATAATTTAGAGCTGGTCTGGTTTAGTAAATAACCAGTTGGATTTAGTAGTTAATTTGGTCTTGGACCAGAATTAATGAACCGACTCGGTTATGTCAAATTATTGGGCCAATTGGAATTCTGTGGTCTTGGGCCAAGAATTGGGCCTATAATTTGTGACCCAACCGAAAACTTTAATAAAACATTAAATTAGAGAACTTCTAATATTAGAAGTTTCTAATTTTGGCATGTTAGGAAACTTCTAAAAATAGTATGTTTCCGATTTAGAAAGTTTTTTAAAATAGTAGGTTTCCCTAAATAGAAAGTTTCCACATTTAGTAAGTTACCTGAAATGGAAAGTTTCCCAAAATAGTAATCTTCTATTTTTGGGAGGAAATCTATTGAAACCTAAAATCCTCAAAAAACAATATCAAGCTTGGATGTCTTGCCCAATCTTGTCAGCTACTTAACGCTTATTCAATTACAGATATGGCTTACAGTGTGAGGTGTCTGTTTTTGCGTAAGTAAAGTAGTATATAGTCACTAATTTCATTGGGAGTCCCAGACTTTAGTGATTATTTGGCTGTAAGAGATTGGTTTCCTTGACTGGGCCATCGGGAGTCCCGGGCCTTGAGACATCTGGTGTATTGGGCCTTGGGCCCAATTCACAACCGAGAGTTATTGGATATAACTAGCTGTGTGTATGCTTGCCAAGTAAAGCTACTTCTGGGTGACGGCCAGTGGCCCACTTTGGATTTAGCTGAACATGGGTCTCGGAATCATTGCATTCTTATGAGGTTAAACAAAGAAATTTTGAATGCAATGCGAGTTTTCTTATAAGTTATTAAGATTACTCTTTTATGAACTAAATAACTAAAACTCTATTTATCTCTAAATTTCAGTTATGACTAGCACAAACAATCAAAACACTTTCTCGATCCGGTCTGTCCTTGAGATGGACAAACTGAACGGATCAAATTTCTTGACTTGGTCGCGGAACCTGAGGCTAGTCCTCAGGCAGGAGAGAAAGGACTATGTCCTTGAAAGAGCTCTCCCCTAGAGGATCGGGTCCAATGCCTCTCATGCAGTATATGATGCTTGGAATAAGCATTATAATGATGCGGTAGATGTGCGTGGTCTGATATTGGCTACCATGGACTCAGATTTGCTGAAGCAATATGAGAACATGGAGTCGCCAATAGAGATGATCAGCAGCCTGAAATTGAAATTTCAGGAGCAGGTAAGAGTAGAGAGATACCAGTTGGTTAAGTCTCTCACTAGCTGCAAGCTACCAAATGATCATCCAGTGAGTCCTCATGTCAGTAAAATGATGGGTTACATTGATAACCTGAGGAAACTGGATTATCCAGTTAGCCAAGAATTGGCAACTGAGATCATTCTGCAGTCACTGCCGTCAAGCTATGATAAGTTCAAAAGGAACTATATCAAGAAAGGCTTAACGAAAACGCTGACTGAACTGCATGATATGCTCAAGACAGTTGAGCCAAACGTGAAGAGTACCCTGTATAATCTCATAATGGAGAAGGGTAGGTTTACTAAACCTAATGCTGACAAGGGTGAAGACAAAGTTGTCCAGATTTTGAATCATGGCAAGCGTGTGTCTTCTGAGCCCGAGTCAGATACATCTTACGTTGGTAAGTGCTGCTACTGTAAAGAGACTGGGCATTGGAAGAGAGATTGCATTAAATTCATGGAAGATTATGAGGAGTTGAAGTTGATGTATGAGACTACTTCCTCAGGTATTCATGTTATTACTTCAAGTTCTACCTTATAGGTATTGGATACTGGTTGTGGCACTGATATTTGTTATAATATGCAGAGCCTAAGCAACAGTAGAACGTTGAAGGAAGGACAAGTGGAACTGCATGTCTGGAAGGAGCTATGGATGCTGCCTCAGCCATAGGGTTTTCACTTGAAGATGCCTTTGAGGCTTGGTTTTGTATTAAGTAATTGCTACAATGTACCTGCTTTAAGCAGAGTTGTCTTTCATTTTCTTGTAAGAATTTGAATGTTTTCATTTTGATAAAAGACAAGTTTTGTTCTTTTGATCTCAATGAAATATTAATTGTAGCACCCTATTCAAGGAATGGGTTTTATATCTTAAACCAAAGAGTACCTAAATGTAACATAAATACCAAATTGGTTTAAATCTGATGAATTAAACCTGATTTTTCTTGGCGTAAATGTTTTGGTCACATAGAGTGAGTCGGATTCAGAAATCCCATAGTTATGGACTTTTGGGCTCATTTGATCGGATATCTTATGAGACTTGAATTCTGCTTACTGGACCAAAAGACAAAGGGCCCATCTTAGCCGAGCTAGAGAAAGGCCCAAAGGCTTATTGGACCTTGAACATACTCATGTATGTGGCCCGATGAGCAGTAATGCCAGAGAAAATTTCCTGTACTTCATTATATTTACTAATTACTTCAGTGAGTATGACTGTGTTCATTTGATGAGACACGAGTCGGAATTCTTTGAAATGGTCGAAAGAGTTCCAGAATGAGGTATAGAATCTGAGTGACAGAAGTATTGAGACTCTGGATTAGATCATGAGTGAGAATACTTAAGTCATTGATGGTGTGATCATCTGAATGAGTGTGAAGTCGTTTCACAGCTCATTTCTCCTGAAAACCTTGAGGTGTTTCTGTGAGAAAGAATCAGATCTTATTAGAAATGATTAAAGATGAGTCACACGAATCTTCCATGATATTCTTTAAGAATAACGCTCTAGAAATATCTAAGTTTACGCTGAAATAGTTCCACCAATATCAGTTGAAAGACACCACATAAATGTGGACTGGAAATGATCCAAATTCGTCTTTACTGAGTATTTGTAGTTGTGCTACTTCGCTGGTTGTCCTAGGGAAACCAAGGCTTGTTACTTTTTACGTCCATTCCGAAAACGAAGTTAGGTTGTTCGGAATTCTGTTTTCTAAAAGGAAGTTACTTTCCAAGAAGAACAGTGGGAGTAAAAGTATAACTCGAAGAAATTCGAGAAATACAGGAGGCTGCTCAACCTGTTGAGGGAGACCAGCGGATGGATTTACAGATTTCTGTAGAATCTACACCTGTAGTGCCTGAAGTTCGCAGATCTGAATGAATCCGTCACTAATCCGAGAGTGATTTCTCGTGATTAGTTGCCATGATCTGATGATCATTGAAAGTGACGAACCTGCGAAATTCACAGAAGCGAAAGTGAGCCCGGACTCCGAAAAATTATACTGTATGTAAGTTAGCTTCATCGATCCATTCATGGATAGAAGCAAACATATCGGAGTTGGAATCTTCGTTCTGTTGAAGTAGTCAAGGTTTTGACTTGAACAGGAACGAGATGGAACTGTGCGTTTACTAGTAGATAAGTGGGAGCGATGTTGCATTTCTCATAGTGTATGTCGATGACATACTGATTCTCGGAAATAACGTTCCAATGCTGCAGTCGGTAAAGGATTGGCTTGGGAGTTGGTTTTATGATTGATATGGGTAAAGCCACGTAAGTTCTTGGATTTTGGATCTAAAGATAGAGATCCAAAAGAGCTGATAGGACAAAGTCAGGATTCTTATATTGACAAAGTCCTACACGTTTTCAGCATTCCAAGAAGGGTTTTATGCCAATGTCACATGGCATTACGTTAAGCAAGAAACAGTGTCCTACGATATCTGCTGAGCTTGAATGCATGGATGAGATTCCATATGCATCGGCAATTGGATCTATCATGTATGCCATGACACGTACTTGTTTTGATGTTGCTTTAATGTTAAGAAAGACAAGTAAAGACCAGTCAAATCCAGCAAAGAATCACTGGATAGACGTAATGAATATCCTCAAGTATTTGGAAAACACTTAGGATAAGTTCTTGATTTACGGAGAAAGTGAGGTGCTACAAGTCGGTAGAGTCTGAAAGGCAAGTTTCCAACAGACAAAGATGATTTCCGGTCACAGTCCGGTTATATCTTGTGTCTGTCTGGCGGTGCAAGGCACTGTTGCTGACTCCATGACTTAAGCTGAACATTTCGCAGCTTGGGTAGCGGCGAAAGAGGTTGTTTGGAAAGAAGAGTTCATCACTGAACTTGATGTGTTTCCCAGCATAGATGAGGCTAGCTGCACATCAGAGGTCCAAACACCTTGAGGGTAGGTATAACCTATTCCGAGAGATAAATGATAGAGGTGTTAAGTAGATCAGCAAGTTTCAACGAATGAGAACGTTGCTAAATCTATTAACGAAGCCACTCCTTAGGACTAAGCACGAGTCGCGGACTGTAGCTGTAGGATAAGTGAAATTAAGATGTAGTCTTAATTTCAGTGGGAGTTTGTAAAGGGCTTTATTTAGTTGTTTTGAAAGGTTCATGTAAACATAATATTTTATGTTTATGAAATCTATGATTTCTGGATTATTTTAACTGTGATATAAATAATCGTTCCAAAATGATTCATGTCATAATATATGGGCCATCGAAGTACATGAGTAGACTTGATCCTGAAACCCCATATTTAACGAAATGACATAAATCATAGTGTCCATAGTCGAAGGTTGTTGAAATTGGAACACCAACAACCACTTGAGACTAGAGTGTGTTGAGACTTATGACCAAGTTTCGAGGGGTCATAGATGCGCGGCATCAAAGTCGACACATAGGTATATGTAGGGGAGCATATGACCGGACATGGCCCGCTGATGAGAACACTACAAGATATTAATATCTGTGTCATAAGAGGTTCTCATATACGACTATAGAGTATAGTCCTTAGACCTGAGTTCGCATGCATGTGGCTGCACATGGATTGATGCGCTTTGATCATTGTCTACCGCTGTTTTGTAACTGGGAGCTATAAGGACCTTGGTTGGGTGTATTATGAAGTGTGTAGTTCATAGTGATGGAACAAGATGGGATTTGTCCCTGCCGTTTAACGGAGGTAATATCTCTAGGCCAATCGGAGACTTGATAGCTGGAAAGAGAGTGGCCACTCCCAAACGGACTTGCCCAAGTCGTTTGCATTGTCAGTATCAAATCTGGTCCGATGAACATGGTCTGGCTATATAAGGATGACATGCATCTTGCCTTATGCCAGATCGAGATATTGAGACAAAAGGATTAGGGAATGTAGGATTCCAGTACAAGTGGGAGATTGTTGGGAATGTCCTGAAATCTACCGTACTATCTCTAGAAAGTATGATAAGTGTCGAGATCAGACATAAGTCATAAATACTGGGTGATCATGATGACTTGCTAGAGCCCGCTCTTGATCTATAAGTTTAGGACTTATTACCAGTATTGTATGATCCCAAAGGGTCACACACCATAGCTAACGGGAAAGTTAAATGGAATTAATGCGGTAAGATGCAAGGCATTTACTGTATTTGTACAGAGAATTGGGCCAGACAAAAGACAGTCTTTTGTCTGATTTGGGTCTTGGGCCCAAAAGCCTAATAGGCCATCAGTTTAATTACTTGGGCCCATATAAGGAAGAGGACAGGCGCCAGTGAGACCACAAGTCTGCGATTTTATTAGGTCTAGCCGTCCTCTCTCTCTCTCTGTGGTTCCAGCTTTGGTCTAGCAGCCTGATCCAGTAGCTTGTAAGCGTGTGGATACCTAGGAGGAGCCGGTAATCATCAGCTCTTGCATATCTCGATATTCCTTTGATCAATCCGCTGCAATCACAAGGTAATGATCCTGATCTGTTTATGATTCAACTGCAAATCACCTAGATCCTAGTTGATTATGTTAGGTTGTAATCTGACAATTACACCAATGAACACACATAATCCTACAGTTTTACCCTCTGTCCATTCACAGCGAACTCATTTCCTTCCTTGCCGACTAGAATGACAGCTCCATATGGACGCACTTCTTTGATTGTGTAGGGACCGGACCATCTTGATTTCAGCTTTCCTGGAAATAAATGCAAACGGGAATTGTATAAATGTACCTGATCATTAGGCTCAAACCGTCTAGAAACTATCTTCTTGTCATGATAAGCCTTAGTCCTCTCCTTGTACAGCTTTGAGTTCTCATAGGCAAGATGTCTAATCTCATCCAACTCATTAAGCTGTATCAACCTTCTTTCTGCAGCTGATTTAAGGTCAAAGTTCATCTGCTTCACAGCCCACGCTGCTTTGTGCTCAAGTTCCACCGGCAGATGACATGCTTTTCCATACAACAAGTGAAATGGAGTAGTCCCTAATGGCGTTTTAAATGCAGTCCTGTAAGCCCATAAAGCATCATCAAGCTTAGCTGCCCAATCTTTTCTTGTCTTCCCAACTGTCTTCTCTAAGATCTCCTTGATCTGTCTGTTAGAAACCTCGACTTGTCCACTAGTCTGAGGGTGATAAGGAGTAGCAACTCGGTGATGAACTCCATGCTTTCTTAGGATCTTCTCGAAGACCTTATTAATAAAGTGAGATCCTCCATCACTAATCACTATCCGAGGTACTCCAAATCTAGGGAATATGATGGACTTAAACAGCTTAATGACTACTGAAGAATCATTGGTTGGGCTAGCTATTGCTTCTACCCACTTAGACACATAATCTACAGCAACCAAGATGAATTTATTCCCATGAGATGAAGGAAAAGGACCCATAAAGTTTATGCCCCAGCAATCAAAAACCTCAACCTCAAGAATGAAATTCTGAGGCATCTCATGCTTCCTACTGATTTTCCCTCTCCTCTGACAGGCATCGCAATGAGAGATGAAGGAGTGAGTATTCTGCAAACATTGTAGGTCACCAGAAACCTGCTTGCAAAACCTTAGACACAGTCTTAAAAGTAGCAAAATGTCCTGCATAATCTGATCCATGGCAGTGGAATAGGATATCTGGAACTTCTGATTCAGCAACACATCTTCTGTAAAGGCCATCTGAACAGTGCCTGTAGAGGTAAGGTTCATCCCAATAGTATCGCCTAAGCTCTCTGAAGAACCTTTTCTTCTCATACCCCTTCAGATCATCCGGTTCAGTCTCTGCAGCTAGGTAGTTTGCTATATCTGTGTACCATGATCGATCAGTTGTTGTGACAGCATTAATATCGAACTCGTAGCCTCCAATCTGAATTGTAAAAGTCTCTGGATCTGCATCCGCATTGCAACGATCGTCGCATAGAGGCGCGTCGATCGTCGCTGTCCCGATAGGTGCATCGATCGACGCCGAGATGGCATCGATCGACGCCGAGATGGCATCGATCGACGCAATGCGATTAATCCGACAGTTTTGCAGGTTTATGTCCAAATCTGTGTGAAACATTGCACCAATCATATTGACATTCTCTTCAGGCAAATAGTCATTAATTGGCACGCCTTCCTCAACCAGCATCCTTGAAAGATGGTCAGCAACTCCATTTTCAACCCCTTTCTTATCCCTCACTTCAATGTCAAACTCCTGAAGCAACATAATCCATCTCAACAGTCTTGGCTTAGCATCTTTCTTCTGCATCAGATACTTCAGGGCCGAATGATCAGTGTGTACAATCACTTTTGAGCCAACAAGATAAGGGCGAAACTTCTCAAATGCAAAGACAACTGCCAACAACTCCTTCTCTGTAGTGGCATAGTTCCTTTGTGCATCATCCAGTGTCCTACTGGCATAATAGATAGCATGAAGCTTTCTATCCCTCTTCTGCCCAAGAACAGCTCCCACAGCCTAATCACTTGCATCGCACATAACCTCAAAAGGCAGATTCCAATCCGGTGGCTGAACTATGGGAGCACTCACTAATGCCTGCTTGATCTGTTCAAATGCAGTTTGACAATCTGCGGTGAACTCAAATTTGGTATCCTTACATAGCAAAGCATTTAGTGGCCTAGCGATCTTACTGAAATCCTTGATGAACCGTCTATAGAAGCCAGCATGTCCAAGAAAGCTTCTAATAGACTTAACAGAATCAGGCGCCTGAAGGTTGGTCATTACCTCGATCTTAGCGCGGTCCACCTCTATTCCTGCTTCAGACACTTTATGTCCAAGTACAATGCCATCTCTGACCATGAAATGACACTTCTCCCAATTAAGAACTAAATGCTTTTCTTCACATCTTGTCAAAACTTTACACAGATTATCTAAGCATTCATTATAGGATGATCCATATACTGAGAAATCATCCATGAATACCTCCATAAAGTCCTCAATCATGTCTGTGAATATGGACATCATGTATCTCTGGAAAGTGGCTGGTGCATTGCAGAGTCCAAAAGGCATCCTACGGTAAGCAAACGTCCCATATGGACAAGTGAAAGTGGTCTTTCCCTGATCCTCTGGATGGATGGAAATCTGAAAGAAACCTGAGTAGCCATCGAGGAAGCAATAGTAAGGATGATTGGCTAACCTCTCAAGCATCTGATCAATAAAAGGCAATGGGAAATGATCCTTCCTGGTAGCAGCATTCAGTTTCCTATAATCTATACACATCATGTGTCCCGTCACAGTCCTAGTAGGTATCAGCTCGTTCTTCTCATTCTTCACAACTGTAACTCCACCTTTTTTAGGCACTACATGGACTGGACTCACCCAATCACTGTCAGTGATAGGATAGATAATCCCAGCATCAAGGAGTTTCATAATCTCCTTTTTAACCACTTCCTGCAGATTAGGATTAAGTCTTCTCTGATGCTCGATAGATGTCTTGGATTCATCCTCAAGATGTATCCGATGCATGCACAGCTCTGGTGAGATACCTGAAATATCTGCAAGAGAATAGCCAAGAGCCTTGCGATGCTTGCGCAGCTTGCTTAGCAGTAAAGTGAGCTCTGCATTGTTCAAGCTAGCATTAACAATCACTGGATAAGTTGAATTTGGTCCAAGAAATGCGTACCTTAGCCCGGATGGGAGTTGTTTCAGTTCTATTTTCGGAGCTTTTTCTTCTGCCCAATCTCTGTCGACTTGCAACGATCGATGCAAGGGTAGTGTCGATCGTTGCAAGGTCGTGTCAGACACTTCTACTTGCATTGCAGACTCAACAGAATCCATCATCCTCGTATAGCACATTGCTGGCTCGTCCTGCAGGTACTCCAACTCCAATATAGAGCTCAGTAAAGCCCTTTCTAGTGGATCCTCAACATGTGATTGGTAAAAATACTCGGTAGCCAAATCACCCAATGTGTCCACATAGAAGGTCTGCCCGTCGATGGTTGGTCTCTTTACCAGCTTGTTCATATCAAAACTCATCTTCAGATCACCAACATTCAGAACTATTTTACCTCCCTGACTGTCAATCATTGCACCAGCTGTAGCTAAGAAAGACCTGCCTAAAATCAATGGATCTTTTGGCTCTTGTCCATATTGTAGAACCACAAAATCAGTAGGGATCACGCACTTGCCAACCATTATAGGCACATATTCTATTACTCCTTCGGGAATCCTAATTGATCTATCCGCCAGAACCAGTGATATCCTAGTGGGTGTAAAGTCTGTCATTCCGAGCCTTTTAGCAACTGAGAGGGGCATAAGATTCACACTGGAACCAAGATCACATAGAGACCTTTCGAATCTCTCTTTGTAGATAGCACAATCCAACACGAAGCTTCCTGGATCCTTTAACTTCTCGGGAATTCTGCCCTGAACCACTGCGCTGCATACCTCATTGAGCATCATTATACTTTCCTCATCAGACCATTTCCCATAAATCATATCTTTAAGGCATCTCTTCATCATAGGAGAGGTTTCCATGGAGTCCAACAAAGGTACTTCAACTTTCACCTTTTTTATGAACTCCTTCCACTTTGCATACTGCCTATCATTCTTAGCCTTTCTGGGATTCTTGGGATAAGGTACCTTAGGCTTGTATACCTTTTCGGTCGGCTGTTTCGGTTTCTCTGGTTTCGAACTCTCTGTAGTCACCTTGTGTCGATCGTTACTCCTATCGCATCGATCGATGCTAGGCGACTGTGTTACGACCTCCGGTTCCCTGATTTCGCTTTGCATCGGTCATTTCTTAGATGCATCGATCGATGCATTGCGAATATCGCGGATCTCATCTTCCAGCTCTTCAATTTCCTCGAGTTCTTCAACACTTAACTGCTTTTTCTGGCCAGACGACAGCTCCTTACCACTTCTCAATGTCACTGCATTGCAAGGGTACTTTGGATTAGCATCAGTCCGTCCTGGTAGATATCCATCTTCCCTTTTAGCATGTCCAGCAGTTCTTGCAACTTTAGCATCAAGCTCCTTCATGTGCGTGTTCAGATACTCAAACTTCCCATTCAGCTCCCTGTAGATTGTTTCCATCTTCTCGTTGGCATCTGCTGCATTCTTAGTCTGACTCTCCATCAACTGTTTCAGCATCATTTCCACTCTACTTTCAGGTTCATTGGTTCTCTGAGTACCTTGTCCAAAGGTCTTCTGAAAACCACTTTTCTGCCCTCCATTGAAGAATCTGTTTCCTTGTTGATTGCCGAATCTATTACCTTGGAATCCAGAACCTCCTATGTAATTCACATCTTCCTCCTGAGTGTCCTCCTCAGTTTGAATTTCATCTACATCTTGGGCAAAATGGACAGCTTTCTTACCTGCTAGGAGATTGCAAACTGTGTCCAGCCTAGATCTAATATCAGCTATGTCAGAATTCTCTACACTTCCACCAGATTTCTTCCTCCTCTCATCTGTAGTCTTGCAGCTGCTGCTGCCTATTAGATTCTCAATCAACTGCTTAGCTTGCGTAGGAGTCCGGGTGTTGAAGTTAGCATTACTGGAATTGTCCAGTGCAGTCTGATATGGAAGATCTATGCCTCTGAAGAAGATGCCAATCAACTGAACCTCAGTGAATCCATGGTGTGGGCAGTCACGCTGATACTGCTTAAATCTCATCCAGGCAGTCTTTAAAGGCTCCACAGCTCCTTGTGAAAAGGTGAGTATGTCCTGTCTGGACTGGTCTGAGCGCGCATCATCATAGAAGTGACGCAGGAACTCACTCTTTAAAGCTGCCCAAGTAGTATACTGAGCAGGCGCTAACTGCTTCAGCCATGCACTAGCGTCTCCAGCAAGACTGTGCGGAAAGAGCTTAAGGAACAGATAGTCCGGGCACACTCCATCATACTTCATGCCAGTGACTACGTCCTCAAACGAATCAATGTGGTCCATAGGCTGCTCCGTTGGGTAACCATGAAACGCATTCTGTCTCATCAGCGAGTAGTAGATGGTTTTGATCTCAAAATCATTCCTCTCAAAGGCAGGAAGCACTAAAGCTGACCGGTTTCTATGAAACTCATCCGGTCTGTTGTAGTCAGCTAAAGTCCTCTCATGTACAATCATCTCTCTACCTTGGGCCTGTCCTTGACCTTGGTTCTGCTCCTGTTGCTGTCCCTCAGGAGGATCAGGGATGACATTCCCTTCAGCATCAACCCTTTGCCCAGCAGCATTGTACGGGTTGTTATCTCGGTCCCTCAGGGTACCTTCAGCATCTGGTATTAAGATCAGACGTTCTCGTACCATTCTCTCTCTCTTTTCTCTTCTGATAGTTCTTTCTAGACGTCCAAGTTCTTCAAGATCGAGATTAACTAAGTCCAAGTTCGGATTACTTCTAGTTTTCTGCGTCTGCATAAACTGTCTGTAATCGTCGGGCAACGATCGATGCTATCAGTGCAACGATCGTTTCAATCTCTGAATCGCCTAGTGACGATCGATGCTAAGGGTGCAACGATCGACACAGTGCGATATTGGTACCTGCGACAGAGAGAAATCAGAGAAAATCAGTAACTAAAAAAAACAAAAGCAAAAACGAAAAGAAAACGAAAAATCCTAGTAAAACCCTAAGTTCTAAGCTATCGAAGACTCAAAAGAGTCCCTGGCAACGGCGCCAAAAACTTGATAGGTTGTAAGTTTTAATCCCTATTGTCTAACTGCAAGTGCACAGTTCAGTAGTTGTAGTATATAGGGTTATCGAATCCACAGGGACACTTGGTCTCAATAGAATCAGAAACGTAGAGATTAATACTAGGAATAAGCAGATGGTGAAGTAAATAAATTGCGAAGCAAGAAAGTAAACAGTAGCAAGTTGGTGGCGAAAGCAAGTAATTAAAAGCGCTAAGTCTAGGGCGTTCTCAGGAAATCAGACAAGCAGACAGGTCATTCAGTAAGGATCTAATTAAGCACAGTTCTAGAACTCAAAACACAGATATATAACTAACCAAATTCCTTTGCGATAATTCTCTAAGTCTAAGTGCAGCAAACCAAAATTTCGTTTGCGAGAACTAACAGATTAAACTAGCATTAATTCCAGGTTTGATATGTTCACAATTATCCTAAACCAAACTTTCGTTTGCGAGTAGTTTAATTGCTCAATCTAATTAGTTCAGATTCCTAAACCCCACTTCCGTGACGTATTTAGCAACCTAAGATCTAGATTCTAATTGATCAGGTTAGAACTAGCTTTAAGCACAATTAGATTGAAGAATAGATATGGTTATGAATCCTTAACTGAATTTAAACAAGTCTAGCAAGCCATGAAATCCTATGTGAGAAACCCTAAACTTAACTATGGATCTACTCAGACATAGATAATGAAAACATAATCATATGATGAATAAATTGCATAAAAGAATAAGAGTAAAAGGGGTTCGAAATCTTCTCCAAATACAGATGAAGTAAAGGTTCAGATTAGCCCCAAAAGCTCTAAAAATCCTCTGCTCTTAATTATGAAAGCGTTATGTAAAGCGTATCTAATTAAAACACCAAAAACTCTATTATATAGGTCTAATCTCGGCCAGGGGCTTCTTTGTAAATATCAGGAACTTCTGGATCAGAGTGCAATATCTTGACTCTTCATAAACCGCCGAGTTTCGGCCCATCTCGCTGGTGCAACGATCGATGCTAGAGTGCAACGATCGACGCATTCCTCTGTTTCGGACAGTGAACTCTATCTCTCGGCCAAACACTCCAAAAATCTCCAAAAAGTGCCATAATCACCAAGTATGCTCCAAACCTGATTATACCTGTAAAAGACTCTAAAAGAACACAAAAAGACACTAAAACACACTTATATCATGGTCTAAATCTAGTAAAAACCATGATATATCATTAGGCATCCTGTTCTGAGATATGTCTTGCGTATCTTGTGTTGGAGTTTGCTGTGCAAGTATGAGGCCAACAAGATGCGCAAGTATGAGATGGAGATGTTGTTCATCAGGCTGAGGGATCCGTTTGAGGGTTCTGGTGTTAGAGATCCCACTAAGGGTCTCAACTTGGGAGCTGTTTTCACTCAGCACTTATGCGATCTGCAGTTGAAGCCATTTGATGGTGTTCTTACTGAGACAGTGGGGAGCCTGCTTACTCCCATCTTCTTGCACTGCAGGATTCCCCTAGAGGGCACAGAGTGTAACACAGCCAAGGAGTTCCTTGATTTCAGCCACTTGCAGAGCGTTACCTGGCTCAAGGAGAGACGCATTTGGGTTTACTATGATCAGAGCTCTGGGAAGTGTGGTTTGGATCTTCCAGCTCCTGGATTGACACAGATTGATACGCTGGAGGCCCTGAGATTCCAGCCCCCTGCGACCGAGCAGCGCAGAGTCCCTTCCATGGCTCATCCGCTGGGAGAGCCTTCCACACGAGCTTTATCTTCCTCTGCTCATGCGCCTGCTGCTGCCCCTGTTGACGACATTGGCCCTTTTCCTATCTCTGCAGTTCCTTTGGGAGAGATTTCTGAGGCTGAGTGGAGAGAGCGCAATGATGGGATACTGAAGACCATTTGGGAGTGGATGCGTGGCTGCACTTGCAGGAGACAGCCACAGGTTCATCAGCCCGTCCCTGACAGACGTCGTAGGCAGCGTTCTCCTGCGGCCGCCAGTGACACTGAGCGCTATGGTGGGATAGATGATGGTGAGAGCGAGAGTGCGTAGTCTCCATTTTCAGACAGTCGGTTCTGTATTCTGATATTCTTTTCTTTTTCTTTGCACTTTTTCTTTTTGATTTTGAGGATGCTATTATGTTTGGATGGTTTTGCTTGATTTGATACATCAGTTGCTTTGATTTTACTCTGTTTTCAGTGTTTTCAGCTTGCAGGATCGAAAATTTGGTTTTACCAACGGACTAACCTGCTAACTTGCTGACTGATCGAGTTTACGCAGTGCGTCGATCGACACACAACTGTGTCGATCGTCACAACACGATCGAAATCGCATTGCAGTGATCGTTGCGGTCCTGAGCAACGATCGATCATACACGAAAAATCGCCTAGCAACGGTCGATGCACCTAGTGCAACGATCGATGCCTGAGCGACAGAGGTAAAAATCCGACAGAACTCAACCATTCCTTAAACAAATTTTTCTTTCTTTTTGCCAATCCTTCGCTGGACACTACTGGGGACAGTGTTTCTTAAGTGTGGGGGAGGTTCTACTAACTTATTTCTTTTATTTTCTTAGAGTCAGTTAAATTTTTCAAAATTTGTTTTATTGAGTCAAAACTTTTAAGTAAGAAACAATGTTTTTTTTAGAAGATTAGCAGTACTTGCAGGAACTTAAGTAACCATTGGGATGAAGCTGCAGATTATCTCTGACTATTAGAAAACCCAGACATGGATCAACCTACTGAGAACACCCACATCGCTTCAGGTATCAGAGGACCCTTTTACTGACTTCACCTTAATACTGACTTAATTTTCTCACCTAAGGGCTTGGTATACTTTGTGTCGGATTCCTTTGTTAGTTCTGACACAGCCTGTAAACATTTCCTATTTGGTTCCCTTCTCCCCTTCCATAAAAAAAAAAAAAAAGATAATAAACTGAGGATGAGTTAGTAACTCCGAAGTGGTCATGGGAATGGTAGCTACAACTTTCATATCAAGGTAAAGTTGAATAGATCCAAAGCTAAGAGAAGAGAGCAGTATTACACCTATACTCCAGAGCTAAACCAGAGAGACATGAGTGGTATTGCAGTAGCAACAGCAGGCAAGAGAGGATAGCTGAGGAGCAACCGAGAGGAGAGGTGAGTGGAGCAGCTTACAGGCGGTCAGGGCGGACCCTCCGACTGAAGTCGGGGGCTGGAACCACGGTGGCGTGAACTCCAAGGTAGTTTGAAAAGGTCAACTTACTATTTTAGGGTAAAAACAGTGTAGATAGAAACCAGATATCAAACCAAGGTGGTTTAGTTTGAAAAAGTTACTGAAAAAGGAAAGCTTAGAAGCTGTCTAGGAAGCCGGGCCTGAGAGCTTTTTTATTTGTAAACTTAGATTAGATTTTTTTGCCTCATCCGATATGGACATATAAAAATATTATAGTAGGTTTATAGGTTATATGTAGGGGACAAGAACATTTAATGAATTGGTAGAGGCACGTAGGGTGATGTCATTAACCACCTCTCTCTTCTATGGGCAAAATGGACTACAATGAAAATTGATAATTGGTCAAATCTAATTTTTTGGTAATCGTTCCACCACACCTAATTTTTGCATTATCTATTGTCCACCACCTCTTTCACCCTTATGTACACTGCTAAATGCGGTTGTTGATGTTGATATCAGAGATAACATGGAGAGAAGTGAGCGCGATGAACATATTTTCCACTTCTTCAAAAACGGTGTATGCTTTTTAGGTCCGGCCCTGAGATTTAAATGTCCATAAACATTTTAGAGTAATTTTTAATATATTTTTTAATAATATACGGACTATAAAACTTATGTATATTAGCTTTGTAAAATTTGGAGATCAAGACTAGTGTTTTATCTAGTTATGCACAAAGACGGCCCTGCTGCTCTTGTAATGATTACTGGTGAGGTCAATGATCGTTTCCTCTATTTACATTTTCATAGAAACAAAGCCCAAACTGTAAGACCCATTCTATTGATCGAATAATCATAAACAAAATGCCACGTGGCCGAACACGAACGTTACACGCCAAATCGTGAGAGACGGAGATGCCACCACGTCGACACCGATCAATCCACGATTGATGCATGCGCCGCCGCCGGATTTCATCAAGCACACCACCGGAATCTTCAACCCAGCTCCAGCCGCTGCAATCCGAGCTACTATCAGTACTGCCATGTAAACAGAAGCGCCAGAACCCAGAGGTTCATCATCTCGATTCTTCACTGGAAGCGAAAGCTCCATCTTGGACCATTCGAGATCCGCCGGAAAGCTAAGCCGACATAACGATGAAGAAATTACTCCGTCCTACAGTGGAGGAAATCAAGTTATGGCGAGATACAGAAGAGACAGGGATGCATGTCGGGATTAGAAAGAAACACTAGGATGAAGAAAGGTCCGACAAAAGTCGGAAGACAAAATCCGATACTATATCGAAACTTTATTAGACACAAAACAAAAGAAATCTGGCAAGCACCGGAAGAGAGAACCGACAAGAAGTCGGAATATATACAGATGGACCAAAAGTAACCCGGCCGACGGCCGAAAACGAAAACACGGTAAGAGAAGTCTAGAGAGAGTTTAGAGAAGTCTAGAAAGAGTGAACAAGGTTAGACAAAGAGTATCTAAACATATAAAAACATTTGTTTCTAAAGCCCTTATATAAGAAATTAATTTTAGTATTGGTTGTTGACAAAAAAAAATAGTATTGGTTAAATTAGTATACTCTTTTGTGTCTCTATCGCAGCCATTCAAGTCAATTCCATGGAGCAAAAGCTGCAACTGATGTAAGAAACCAAAGTGAGAAAAACAAAAGTTTAGTTGAGCGCACACATATAATTCGATTTAACAAACATTCATAATACATGTAAATCTTATATATAATTAGAGCTCTTTCTCTCAATATAAGGCGCCACGTGTCCTTTCATTTTTAGTAATGCATTCGCTAAGTACCTAATAAAGAGTCACCGTATTGTATTGGTAAGACCTATACCACAAAGCCCAATATCATTTTTAGGCCCAACACTTCTTTACCCTTTTCTGCTGCGTCTCTTCTCTCTCCATCCTCCTTCCTCCAGCATGGATCAAATTCTCTAGGGCTCTTTGACTCAAAGTCAAAGTCCCATATACTACTCTCCCATAAATTCATTTTCTTTTCTTTTTTTTTTAATTTGAGAGAAGGGGTAAAAGACAACAAAACCTGGGTTTTGTAACTTATTTACAACCCAACCTGGATTGACCCAAAGAGTTTGGTCCATCCATTTGAGTCGGGTCGGATCTACTCTTTAAATCCTAAAAATGTCTTAAGGTAAAAATCAAAAAACTTTTTTTCTCTTCAGTATATCCGTTCGTCTTACCTTCTTCTTACAGTTTTCCCCAGTTTTCCGACTTCATCCGACAAAAGAAGAATTTCAATCTCCATTTGTAGAAGGAAACATGCGGAGTTATGGGAGAAAGAGATTACGAAAGTCGAAGAGAGTAGAGGAGAAATCGATTCCTCCAAACGAATCCCCAACCGAGAGAGACCCGAGAGAAGAGGCGAATCTACAAGCCGATGTTGTGTGGAAACAAATTGATGAAGAAGAAAAAACAACAGACTTGGAAAAAGAATCCGAGAATGCGGAAGAAGAGGAAGACGACGAAGAGGAGAACGAGGAAGAGAAGGACGATGAAACAGAAGACGATGAGGAGGAGGAAGCCGGAGGGATAAACGAGGGGGAGAAAGCCGTAGACGATGAAGAGAAAGCCGTAGTCGAGGAGGATGAAGTTGAAGATTCCCGCGTTCCGGGACTAGGGTTTCACGAAGAAGAAGAAGAAGAAGTTGTTGGAACCAGTGAAATCCGCTCTTTAACCCACCACAGTGAACAACTCGAGGAAGGAACGGTACGTATTTCCATTTATGGGGCCTTGCATGTATAATTTTTGTCGATTTCGGATATGTAAAACTTAGTAGGAATTAGTGAAACTTTGATTTGGAAAAGACAGAAAACTTGGTATAACTTGGTGTCAAACTTGGTGACAAACTTGGTAAAACGTAGTAAAACTTGGTAAAACCTAGTATAGTTAGAGTAAAACTTGGTAAAACTTAGTATAACTTTCGTGTAAAACTTTGTAAAACCTGGAAAAACTTAGTATAACTGGGTAATACTTGGTCTAACTTTTTGTGTGCGCAGAGTTCAGAGGACGAAACCGAACCAATGCAGCCCCTCAGGATGTGTTTCCCTCCCACAGAGTATGTGAAGACGATAAAGCTCTCTTCTAAGTGCTACATCGCCAAAGCTGTGAAGACTGTAGACGACATTCTCGAGGATGATGAGCTTGATTGGTTCCATGAGCATCCACAATTCAAGCACTTCTTCCACATGGGTCAGAAGACAAGCTCAAAATGGATGGGACTGTGGATGATTCTTGTAAGGGTCACGGCTGTGGATAAGAAGATGGAGCTATGGTTTATTGTCAACGGCGTTCCAATCCGCTATTCCATTAGGGAGCATGCACTCGTTTCGGGGTTGTTCTGTCACTCCTATCCAAACCACTACGAATCCCTTGGTGGTGGCTCAGGTTTTATTGCTAAGTACTTTGGTGAAGAGAAGGTTACACATGAAGAAGTTGAGAAGCAGTTCCTAGCTATGAAAACCAAAAAAAATATTGGCAAGAGAAAGTATGGCAATGATCGTTTGAAGATGGTTGTCCTGTACTTCTTGTCATCCGTGATCATTGGGAAGAAGAGGACAGGCAAAGGAGCTACTTCCGTTGAGAGTTTCTTCCTCAGAGCCATTGATGATCTTGAGATGTGCAAGACTTTTCCGTGGGGGCGTTTGTCATTCGAGGAGAACGTCAAAGACATATTGCACTTCATTGGTCATACCGGAGGAGTGGCACCCACTTCATGGGTATTTCCTGGATGCATTGTTCCTCTGGAGGTCCTTGCTTTTGAGGCCATCCCAGTTCTGAAGAACCATTTCCGACAAAGGGTTCAGGGTGCGTGCGAGGATTGCCCGCGAATGTGCAAGATGAGGTATAAAACCATGGGGTCAAGGTTTTTCCGTATCTCAGAGATAAATAAGAAGCTTGGAACTACCAAGGTTAGTATCTCATATCATACTACTAATCCTAGTACCTCATATCATACTTTGAGGTTGATATTAAATTGTTTCTTCTTATATTTCCAGGATATTCAAAGCATCTTGGAGCCAACTCCCATGGAAATGACGCTTCTAGAGAATACCATGGACGCTGATTCTGGCTGGAATGATGTGGATGACCCAATAGTCGATGGTTGGAACAGGCTGCTCAAGAAGAAGAAGACAATCTGGTTTGAAGAACTTTTCAACCAAGATGTGTCTGGTCGTGCGTCTCAGGCTCAAGAGCAACCTCGTGCGATTCATGAGGCGTCTGAGAGTGATGCTGGGAATGAGGCTGCGAAGGATCCGGAAGGGGCTCCTACTCCTACTATTTTAAGTCTTGCGGATGTGGAGGAATTAATCAAAAAGAGAATTGAGGAAACAGAGTCTCGAATGAAGATGTATTACGACGCTCAGTTAAACGAGTTGACTGAGACGTATAACGGTAGATTAACCGATATGGAATCGGTTGTGAATGCACTCAGAGCGGGTGTTAAGGAGACATTACCAACAGAGCCTGAGGCTACTGCCGATGATGGTGTTTTTGAAGGGGTTGAGTTTCTTGGTACGAAAGTTTGTGAGCCTAGTGTTGTTAAAGTGCAAGAGGAAAGAAAGGGAAGAAAGGGAAGAAAGAAGAATGCGAAGAAAAGCAGTAAGAAGGGAGAAAAAGAGCGAGAGAAGGAAGAAGAGAAGAGAGAAAAAGAAAAAGAGAAGGAAGAAACCGTGGAAGACAAGGGGGAAACAGAGCAAGCAAAGGAAGTAACAGAGGCTGAGAAGGTAGTACCTGAGGCCGAGAAGGACGAGGACAGAAAAGGTAAGAAGAGAGCTATTGAATCCGTTGAGAACCTTCCACCAAAAAAGATAAAGATTAGGAGTCCCGTGATGACTAGGGGGAAGACCCAAGTTGCTGAGGGAACCACCAAACCGTGATCTTCTCTGTTTTTAGTACATTTGGTTTTAAATTATCTATGGTTTAGTACTTTGGGTATTTTGGTTTGAATTATCTATGGTTTAGTACTTTGAGTACATTTACAAAGTAGTTTTACCAAGTTATGCCTAGTTTTACCAAGTTTGACACCAAATTTTCCAAAGTAGTTTTACCTAGTTATGCCAAGTTATCCCGAAAACATTCATTCAAACTTAAACACCAGCAATAAGAATTCAACTCAACATAGAAAATTCCATAGAAACAAACACAGAATTCAAACATAGATATCCAGACATAGTAGATCTTAAACCACATCAGCTTTGCATCCCTTCGATTGTCTCCTTTAACTTGGCAATTTCTCTTCGGTTGTGGAAAATCTCCACATTCATGCCTGCGATTTTGTCGTCTTGCTGTTGAATCCTGTACAGCAACTTCTCAAACTCTTGTTCGACACCACGCAACCATGGTTGACGAATATGGAGTCCATCGGCCTACAAAAAAATCAAAAAATTCAGAGTTACACCAAAAAATGTTCTAGCTTGTCTTTCACATTTGTCTAAGTGGCACAATAAGATTATTAAGTGATAATAGAAAAAGTCCATTTACCCTCCATTTTTCACAAGTAAAGAAGGTACGGCCCGGTGTAGTATCCATAGGCGTAACCTTATCGACCTCGCGCACGATATCGCCACCACATGGACATTCCTTTGGGATGCCGTATTCCAAGTAGGTCACTGCGTCAAGCCAATCGGAGTATTCCTTGTTCCTCCTTTCCTCTTCATAGGGATGGAGCATGAAATTCTCTGAACTCATTTGAGAGAGAGAAGAGAGAAGAGAGATGGAGATTCGGGTTAGAGAGAGAGAGAGAGGGAGAAGAACGAAAAACGAGAGAAAAATAGAAAATTAGATAGATAAGGATTTTCCCAAAAAAGGGGGGGAAATTTTAATTTTGGAATTTGGGGGCGGGAGTTTCAAATTTTTTAGGCGGGAATCAAAGTTTTACCAAGTTTGAAGTTTTACCAAAAACTGTCAAGTTTTACTTCTGCCAAAATTCAGTTTTAATGGTTATACTCTATCTTTAATAATAAAAAATTGGTTATACTCAAGATCTATGGATAATTATATGCATTACAAATTAATTCATTCAATTATATTTGAAAATACATATATTATCTGACCTTTTGAAGATTAAGATGATTCACATAGATAAACAACTCATAAATGTACATGATATTTGCTTGCTACCCTAACAAGTCTGCAATATTTACCTTAAATTCTAAAAGCGTTTATTTTGTTTTAGCAAGAGATATGCTATATAAATTGATTGTTATATTTAACATTATTATAAAAACTAAATTTCACAAACAATTATAGTTCTACAAATCTTGGTTTTACCAAGTTTTCCAAAGTTACACAACAAATGATAACATATGTAAATTGAAGAAATAAAAATACAACTAAATTCCTTCTTGGCTCACATCAGCATGGCTCTCATTACTGCAATTAAACCAGCTCTCTAAATTCTTTCTTGCCTTTCTCTTGCTCCTTCTCCGTCCGTGCTCCCCAACTGACGGATATCTTGTTTCTTGCACTCTTCCCTTTCTTTTCACATAGTTTGGAGGAAAAGCGTACAACTGTTCTATCTCTTCCGGAATAATCCACTCAGACATATGTGGAACTGGAAAAATTGTCCGCGTATAAGCCAATGCCCATAATTCTATCATGTAGTAACGCGAGCACAGACCATACAAATCCTTCAATTCCGTTGGCCTAATGTCTTGCTTCAAGAATTTAGTGGTAGCAGATATTGCGTGTACACATGGGTACCTGTCAATATCAAAGTATCTGCAGCTGCATTTGTTATGTCTCAAATCCACCACATAAGTAATGCCGTCATCTCCAACAACACCGTATTGAAGCTCGAATGCATTAAGCTCAAATGTCGTGAGTTTGGCTGCTTTCACAATTCTAGCGTGCAACACAAGTTCCACTTCCGGCACCAATTTTCGCGCGCTCGATCCAGAAACGGAATCTTTCCTATGACTGTTAAACCACTCTGCAAATTTTCCAATAAGAGCATCGATCATAGGCAGTAGATGATACCTTCTGGCCTTCTTAAAAACTGCATTCATAGACTCCACACAATTAGATGTGTCTATGTTGTACCTTGCACCGGGAGAATAACACCTTGCCCATTTCTTCTCTTCTACGCTTTTGTCAAGATATTGAGCTGCTTGAGGATATATGTTCCTAAAATCGCCATATTGTCTTAGGAAATCAGCCTCGGAGTATATCCGAGCAATTTCCCTAAATTTTTTTCCAACTTCTTCTTTGTTCTCGTAGGAAACTGCTCCTCTCACATTCTGGGACAGGTGGTAGATGCAATAACCATGATCCGAGAGAGGGTACACTAGACCTATTGCCTTGATGAGACTTGCATTTCTGTCGCTAATAAAAACTAACTCACGACTATCCGGTATTACGGTTTTCAGCGTATTGAAGAACCACATCCAACTTTCTTCCTTTTCACCATCAACTAGAGCAAAAGCAATGGGATAGTGGTGATGATTCGGATCCTGCGCTGTGGCGAATATTAAACAACCTCCATATACATTCTTAATGAAAGTTGCGTCAACGATGAGCACTTTCCTCATGGCTACAAACCCTTCGATGGAAGCTCCCAAAGCCACAAATAGATACCTGAACCTTCTTTGTTCATCCAACACCAAATCGGTTTTTGTTCCAGGATTCACCTTCTCCAACATATGCAAATAAGAAGGCAACATCTTGAAACCATCAACTGGACTACCACGGATATCAGAAACAGCAAGGTTTTTCCCTCTAAAAGCCGTAGAATACGACACTTCCACACCGGCTCTTCTTTGGACAAGCTGCACAATAGTTTTAGGACATGGAGTATCGAAGTTACCGGGATAGTCTTCGTTTAGGACGCTTGCAACTAACCGTGGTGTACCTTTTCTCTTGTTGCTTATACCACTAGTACTTGTCCGAGAGCATGAATGCATATTCGTGTATGTTCTAACTGAGAACATGGTTGAATTCTTAATCTTTACAGCTCTCAACTGCCATTTACAACCTTGCTTCGCTTGACGGCATTTCACCACGTATCGACTCTTATCTGAATTGCCTATTAAGATCCCATAACAGTTCAGATTTGCGGCTTTATCAACCAAATACTGCACATCTTCTTTACATTTAAATTCTTGACCTATTTCGAAACCCAAGCCATCTTCTCATTCATCTAAACGCCTTGTATCTTCCACAACCAATGGAAGCTCAACTGATTCAACCATATCCAAATCATGCATATTATCATGTTGTACAATATCACCATCGCCAATAGCAACATTCTCCAATGGCTCAATCGGCTCAGATGGTTCAATAGGCTCAATAGGCTCAATAGGTTGTTCTGTTGATTCCTCGCCAGTAACATGAGTAGCATCACCAGCATTGATTACCCCAATATTATCCCGGGCACTAGAAATAAGCTCACCATAACTCCCACCATCTCGTTTCCTCCTCTCTACTCTTGAAAGTTGCTCGGTAATCGGAAATATTTCCAAATCTCTGACAACCTCTACATGCAAAACACTTCTTCGTTGCTCTTTATCCAAAGAGGTTAGATACACGTAAACATCCTCGTCATCAAAAATATACGACTGCCTTTGAGGTTTCACTACCAATGGAATATAACTCAAATTCAGCCTCTTTGTAGAATCATCTATTGAAATCTTTCTGCGTAGCCTATCCACTAGCAACGAATTCGTTATCTCCTCCATAGATGATGTCTTAAACGATATACCATACAACCGAGCTTCTCTAGGAATCCATTCATAGTCATCTCCGATCTTTGAATAATGTCCTTCATAATCAAAATGTATGTTTATGAAAGGAGAACCCATCCTCTTCTGAAAATGACATAAAAATATGCATTACCACTCAAATTTCAATAGTAATACCACAGTAGTTTTACCAAGTTCTACCAGTTCTGCCAGAGTAGTTTTACCAAGTTTTACCAAGTTTTACTAAGATGTACAAAGTTTTACCAGTTCAACCACAATAGTTTTACAAAGTTGTACCGATTTTTACTAATCTATTATTACCAAGTTTTACTAAGTTGAGCAACTTTATCAGACCCAAAATATCTCCAAATTGCCAATACAACAATAGGATGCAGTACGATTAAACCACAAATTTCGATTAATTATCGATTAAGTTGTCTAATTCACCAAAAAAAACACGGCTACAAACACAATGTTCTTAATCCAGAAATTAAAATCGACCTTCAATCGAGCTCAAGCAAAAAAGAGAAAAAATAGAGAAACAAACGACAAGAAAAGGGAGAGACTTACCTGGGATGATCAGAATCCCGAATAGAAGTTGTTGGGATGGTAGAATTGGGATAGATTTGAGGAAATCAAATTCAAAATAGCTGTAAAATTCGACCAAATCGAACAGGAGAGAGAGAGCGTGACCGAGCGTGGTGGGAGCGTGGTCGAGATGGAAGAGGAGAGAGAAGCTCTCCTCTGATTGGTTGATTATTTGGTTTATTTTAGATTTTTTTAATTGATTCATTAAGGGTAGAATGGGGATAACATTAAAAGAGAGGAGTAGGGGAGTATGGTAGATTAGGCAAGAGTATGTGAGAAATTAACTTTTAGTCAAGGAGCTTTTGAGAATTTGACCCCTCCAGCATCCACATTGATATGGCGAGACACTGTAAAAAAAACCTCAATCCTTTCGACTCCTTTCCGTTGAACTTATTCTTATACGCAACTGCCTAAATATCATTCAATTTACCCAGCTTTTCCACATCCAGCCGTTTCAGCCAAGTCTCTAATTTTTCCCTTTTAAATACCCAGCTACACGCAAGCCTCCTCGCCGCATCGACACAGACTCATTCTCTAATCGCCAACCTATAAGGCCCTTCATCTCTCGCTTTTCTGTTATGGTTCAAGTTAATTTTCTCGCCATCCCAGCTTCGGCTCAGTACGTCCTTTCGACGATCTACACCTCGGCCGTTCTTCCCAACCGGTTATTGGCTGACTCCTATGCTTTTGGGATGCAAGGAATGTCCGCCGCCATCGAGCACATTAGGCCGCCGTCGATGGTCGTCTCACCATTGATTCCATAGGTACAAAAATTGGCAGAGAAACAGAGCTTCTAAAACCAAAATCTTAATAAAATAATATCATAAAACTTTTGATTTCCCTATTGATTTATGATTCATGGTTTGTAGCCGAGCGTCTGTGATTGTCGTACTTGGGCGCATGCGCATACCTAAACTCGCCAGGATCAAACTTTAGCTATGGGGCTAACTTTGCAACAGGTGGATGACCAATAAGAAGGCGACCAATAAGAAGGCAGAACCTAACTATTTTCCAATATGGAATCAGCCCATTCTCTCTCGATATTTAGATTCCTCAATTTGATCATTGCAAACCAAGATCTGCAGAAGTGTTCACACAAAGTCAGTTGTCTTTCTTTTTTATTTTAAGCTTCCAGTTTTATCTTCTCTTATGATGATTATCACTTGTGACGTCTGTTGTTTTCTGCTTTTTTCAAGATCAGTTAAGACAAGATCTGAAAGAGAAGCTTCAAAGGCAGGTAGAGTTTGCAAAGGCTTTATATACTTTTGATTTTGAATAGAATGATCTCTCTGTCGGGTTTAGAACAATGAGCTTCGATCAACTTATACCAGACATTGTCAGCCATTTAGCCTCTGCTGTTCGGGTTAGTTATCTCTGGATTCAAAGCAAAAAAAACGTTCTTTGAGTCCACTCTAATCTCCAGTTTGTTGTTCTCTGTATATGACTATTCATCAAGCTGTTAGTGGGTTTTCACTTTCCGATTTTGGATTTCATAGCTTTGATGGTGATATTGACATTTTAGTTGTTGTATTTAATTTTAAGTCCATATTCTACCAAAAAAAACAAGAAATCGAATTTGCCTTAACAAAGAGCTGTATGTTTTTCTTTACTTAATTTTCCCATTTATAGAAAAATAAGAATAATTTGAGTAAAATTTGGAAAAATACCCTAACAAGAGATTTTATTTTGAAAACTAACACTTTTTATTTTCTTTTGAAAACTACACTTTTTCTAAACTAAATGACTAAATTGTCCTAACTACTTGTTCATATATATCACCTATGATACAGCCGAATATTTTATGATTATGGTGTAAGAACAGAAGACAGAACGGTGATATGGGTACTTAGATTCGTCTCAAACATAAGTTAGAGAATTATTTAATAAGAAGAGCCTCTACCCAAAGTCATAGATTGAAATTCATCCGCAAGAAAGATCGTAAGCAAAGTGCCCGTTCTCCGCATGAACAGCACTCATTTGAGAATGATGTTTATATATAGTTTTAGATGTTCAGAAAGATTGAAATCCCACCTTGAATGGTTATCTCATATGTCTCTCCAAAAATAGGATTGAAAGATTTATACGTCCATTGGTAGGCAAAGTAAAATTATATATAGCTCATGATGTTATTGAACAAAAAAAATTCACATTCATCCGCAAGAAAAACAAATCTCTCGATATTTTATTAAAAAAGTTGGAAGTCAATTTACATTTTAGAGTTACAAGCATATGCTAAACCATTATCAAATCCTACATAATTTCTCATGAATTGAACCTAATCAAGATAATTTTCAACCACAACACACAGTTCAGATAGGTGATTAAAGCGAAACCATAACCTATATAGAGAATCCTATATATAAAAGATGAAGAGGAGGCTCTCCTGCGTCGACACGTCAGCCCCCCTTGATTGGTCCACGTCAAACAAACTCGCCACATCATCATTTAAAATAACATAAATATATTATTTAATGTAAGATCATGTAATTTAAATACAATTAGTTAAAATTATTGAAACATAAATTCTAAATTTTAATTTAATTTAAAATCTCATAAATATATAAATATTATATATTATAAATCTTAAATATAACTTCTATATTTTTATGCAATAAATAAATCTCAATACAAGTGAAATATCAAATTTTAAGATTAAAAGTAAAGATAACATTATTAAAAATTTACAATAATTGAAAATTAGAATCAAAGAACCATAACAAAAAAATATAAATAACAGAAATAATTATAATTATGAATAGAAAAAAATATTATAAAAAATGAGATACAATGACCATAAATATTAAAATATACAAAATAAAAGAACATAAAAATAAAATAAATCAATTAAATATATATATAAAAACTAAAAAATCTAAAATGATAATTAAAAATATTAAAATATAGAAAAAATAATTATTAAGAATAGAAACAAAATATTACAAAATTAGATAAATGATAAAAAAAAGAAATTATATAAAATATAAGAACATAAGAAAGAAAATAAACTCAAAGAAATATATATATATATATATATAAAAAATAAACAAAATTTAAAACGATAACTAAAACTATTAAAATATTATGAATAAAAACTAAAAATTTAAGAGTTTTAATGAATGAAAATGTATAAAAACAAGTATATATATTTTAAAAAATTTATAAAAATTTAAAAGGTTGATTAAAAAGGTTGAAGAAAATAAATTTTTATTAAAAGCTCATTAAAAATTGATGATTAAAAAACTTTTATTATAAAACAAATTAAACTAATAATCATTTGTTAGCGAATATTATCTCCTATAAATCATTATAATAATAAAAAAAAATACAAATTTATAAATTAAAAACATAGAAAAATATTAATACTTAATAAATATCAAAATATATAAAATATCTAAAAATGTAAGCAAAATCCGCGCATTTGCGCGGATTTTCTCCTAGTATTAAATAATAAATAGATTGTTGTCATAAATATGTGTGTAACTTCTAGCTTAAATTGGGGCAAAAATGTCTTATTATATATAAAACGTATAGTTTTCAAAAAAAATAAAACACAGTGTATTTCACAAATTTATAATCATAAATAAGTTAGTTCCTAATTATCCCTTTTCTTTTTGGTAAAATGTTAAATTTTATACTAATTTTAAATTGTGATAGCTATTACACAGATACAATAAAAAAAAAAAAATAGGAAAATCTAAAGCTAAAAACAGAACAACTAAACAAAGATGAAGCACTCGGACACACCCCGTATATACTAAAACAATCGCAAGACAGATAAAAATTATCGAACAAATCAATACTAGACGATAAAAAGAATAATTTGAGTTTGTAACTTTGTACACGTTTTTATCTAGATATTCGTTCGGTGGCATTACGATTGGATATTTTGATTAAAAAAAATACTAATATTATATCAACAGAAAAGTTTCATTTAGTTGTTTATTTAAATAATATATTTTTCTATTCATTCGGTTTCAGCTAAATCAAATTAATTTGGTTCATTTGGAATGAAATTTATAATGTAGACCATGATACTCAACCTAAACTGAAATTATGGGTTTTGTAGCATCGATCTATAACATGGTAGAACTGCATTTTTCAATTGAAAATAGATGATTGACAATGTATACAACGAAGACATACCATATTTTAGGAATAATAATTATACGTGGGGATCTTAATCAAGTAATCGACAAAAACCAAAAAAGATAAGTCAGTATGAGATTTAATAAACCGCTTCATGTTCTATATGAATCAATATATTTGAATTTGGAGCAAACATTTGAGGATATGAAAAAATTAAGGGAGTTTACAATCTTAACATTAAAGAACGAGACTGTTATGAAATTACTGGTTTTGTCTTGTCTAAAATTCCAGACGTCTAGAAAGAGTACTTTAGAAGTGATAGTATTGTTCAAGATGAATTACATGAAAATGGTATAGCGATGTCTTCTCTGTTTCAGTATCTGAATGCACTTGAGTTCTCTATCTTACAAGCGTGATATGCCTAAAAGTCGGCGTCCCAATCATTCTAATCAAGATCTTGAACTCCAGAGAAGGTTTGTGCAATGGGACAAGGTTTATGGTCACACATATGGGAGAGAAAGTCATCGAGGCAAAGTTTCTTGCAACCCATAAAGAGCAGAGAAATATTTTGATCTCAAGAATCATACTTTCACCAAAAGATACAACACACACATTCACCCAAAGAAAACGACAATTCAGTGGGACTTTCATATGCGATGACAATTAATAAAAATCAGAGGCATACCTTGAATAGAGTATCACTTTATCTACCCACAGTTATTTACACACAAGAACCTATATGTTGCATTGTCATGCGTCACTTCGCCTAAGGGGTTCAAAATCTTAAACACATCCAGAACCACAAAAGAGAAGACTATTGCGACTAATATCGTCTATAGAAAAGCTTTCAAAGACCTACCAACTCGAACATGTAACCAATAAAAATTTATTAAATATTACTTTTAACTGAAGTGAGATATACAACACCAACAGAAAACAATAGCAACCCCAAACAAGGTTTTGAATGGTATAATGTTAGGCAGCAATTTGGGTATCCATGTAGGTGAATGCACTGACTCGGTGTACGTGTAATAACTACTGTGTAGAGAGGAATAACAAGGGAATAGTGATTGCTAAACTCAGATGGAGTGTTATGGAAACTAAATAAGAATCGACCTCCAAGCACTTTATTCATGCTTAAAGAAATATACATGGAAAAATATACAAAGGATAACTAATAAACCATAAAGACTAATGGGAGTTGGACGATTAAATTTTAAAAAAGGCTGACTATATGTTTAAACAACTTACAAGTGCGTCTAGAATATTATGTAGCATACCAAGCAATACAAATGGTTCGTCGAGCCACAAGTAGAAGTGCATGTTGTCAAAGAGGAGAAGAGAATCTCTTGTATTGCATTCAGTCTTAAGAGGCAATATATACAAACGGCAGTTGGTAAAAGCTGTAAACCCTAACTACTTTAATATTGTATTTACATAATAAACCCCATATTTATATATAATGACATACTATCCCATAATACTCCCCCTCAAGTTGGAGCATGAAGGTCTCGAATGCCCAACTTGAACCGTAGATAACCAAACTGTTGTGAGCCCAACGCCTTAGTAAAGATATCAGCTAACTGCTCTGTTGTACGAACATGTGAAGTCTCCAAAACTCCCTTCTGAATCTCATCTCGTACAAAATGACAATCTACCTCGAAATGCTTCGTTCGTTCGTGAAAAACTGGGTTAGCGGCAATATGCAAGGCTGCTTTATTATCACAAAACAATCTCATCGGTTTATGATGAGGAATTCCAAAACCCTGAAGCAACGCCTTGTCCCACTTCAGCTCTCTTGTCATAAAACCCATCGCTCGGTACTCTGCTTCAGCAGATGAACAAGACACTGTTTCTTGTTTCTTTGTCTTCCATGCCACCGGTGATCCTCCAACCATCACCACAAAACCAGTCAATGAGCGCCTCGTGATCGGACAAGAAGCCCAATCCGAATCACAATATCCTTGTATGTGCAGGTCATTACCAGCAGTCAACATGATGCCTTGTCCCGGACATCCTTTCAAGTACTTGACAACTCTAGTGGCTGCCTCCCAATGTTTCTCTCGTGGTTGTTTCATGAATTGCGCCAACATATGTACTGCATACGATAGTTCAGGTCGTGTATGTGTGAGGTACACAAGTCGACCCACCAATCGTCTATACTTCTCTGGATGAATAAACATCTTTCCTTCCTCTATTGCCAATTTATGATTCTGCTCCAAAGGAGTGGCAACCGGACGACTCCCCATCAACCCACATTCAGATATAATATCCAAAGTATACTTCCTTTGAGATAGATATATACCTTCGGGAGAGCGTGAAACTTCAATACCCAGAAAATATTTCAAGGTACCTAGATCCTTCATACGGAAACATTGGCTCAGGTAGCGTTTGAACCTCTCAATTGAAGACGACTCGTTCCCACCAATTAACAAGTCATCAACATAAATCAGAACATAAAGTCTCATATCTCCTCGACTTAGTGTAAAGAGTGAATAATCTGAGTAGGATTGTTTGAAACCATAACCATGCAAAGCAGTCGTCAATTTTGCAAACCAACATCTCAGAGACTGTTTTAGCCCATACAGTGATTTCTTTAGACGACATACCTTATTCGAACTCGCAGATTGAAAACCTTGAGGAAGTTTCATATAAACTTCTTCTTTCAAGTCACCATGCAAGAATGCATTGTGCACATCCATCTGATGAACCTCCCACTTCTTCACCGCAACAATCTTGAGAAATAAGCGAACTGTCGTCATCTTAACAACAGGAGCAAACGTTTCATCATAATCAATCCCTTCTTTTTGTCTGTTTCTATACGCTACCAGTCGTGCTTTGTAGCGTTCTAGTTCTCCATTTGAACGATATTTTATCGTATAAACCCAACGACAACCGATTGCTTTCTTGTGTCTAGGAAGATCAGTAATCTCCAAAGTGCGATTATCCTCCAACGCCATAATCTCAGACTTCATAGCATTCCGAAAATTTTCATCACTGGCCGCCTCAGCATAGGATGAGGGAATGCGACCCGTAGAGACTGCAGCCAAAAACGCTTTCTGCGAATCGGAAAACTTATCACAACTCACATAATTAGAAATCGGGTACGGGACCATACCTTGGGAAGACGGTGCTGGTGAAGACGAGAGAGAGAGTGGGAGGGGATCTTGTCTGCATTTGGTTGTATAAACCACATAATCCTGAAGATTTTTAGGTTGTGATCGTTGTCGTTGACCACGACCCAACTGACTCTCCTCTATCACATATGCTTGACCTGCATTATCCACCGTATCAATCACCGGTGCCCCTACATCACCGGACACAATATCACTCCCCCTGTCCACTGGCGTCTGATCCAAACTATCATCATCATTAAAATCCATGAGCTGAGACGATTGTATTGGAACACTATTCTGAACTGTCAAAGCTTTTGCAAATGGAAATTCAGTCTCTTGAAAGATAACATCTCTGGATACGAAGAACTCTTTCTTCTCCAAATCATATACTCTCCATCCTTTTTGACCAAAAGGATATCCCATAAAGACACATCTTCTACTTCTTTCACTGAATTTATGGAAATTCAGTCTCTTGAAAGATAACATCTCTGGATACGAAGAACTCTTTCTTCTCCAAATCATATACTCTCCATCCTTTTTGACCAAAAGGATATCCCATAAAGACACATCTTCTACTTCTTTCACTGAATTTATCTTTGTCTCTAGACTGTTTGTGAGCAAAACACAATGTCCCAAATACTCGTATCTTCGAGAAATCAGGCTTTGCTCCATACAACATTTCGAAAGGAGTCTTACCATCTAGTACACTTGCTGGTGTCATATTAATTAAGTGACACGCCGCCAAAACACACTCGCCCCAGAACTTGACTGGAAAGTGAGCTTGAAACATCAATGATCGCGCCACGTTGAGGATGTGGCGGTGCTTACGCTCAACTCTTCCATTCTGTTGAGGCGTATAAACACACGAAGTTTGGTGTATGATTCCTTCAGCAGCAAAGAAAGGTTTCATCGTCATAAATTCTCCTCCATTATCACTTCGAATGACTTTGACTTTCTTCTCAAATTGTCTCTCAACCATCGAGAAGAATCTCTTCAACGTCTCCCCTACCTCACGTTTTTCCAGCAATAAAAATACCCAAACTGCGCGTGAATAATCATCAACGATCGTAAGAAAATACGCAGCACCAGATGTAGAGAGAATTCGATATGCACCCCAAATATCACAGTGGATCAAATCAAAAATACCAATAGCTTTATTAGAACTCTCAGGAAAAGAATCACGGGTTAGTTTTGCCCTTACACAAATCTCACAAACTGCATCAGACTGTTTTTGCTTATCAAAATCCAAATACGTAGATAAATAAGATAAAACTCGTGAAGACGGATGTCCGAGTCGTTGATGCCATATCTCTTGTGAATCTGAACTCACAACCTTATGTATCTTCGGACCCAGCACCCCTCTAAACACGTAGACCCCTCCACTCTCTTCACCCGCACCAATCACGTCTTCGTGGTACGGTCCTGTAAAACACAAATTTCATTAGTGAATGTGATGTATCCTTTTATCGCTTTCAACAATTTAGCAACTGATATCAAAGAACAATTTAAATCTTCAGAGTACAAGACTCCGTTGATCCATAAATCTCCGCCAAGGCATAGTTTCCCCTGTTTTGTGGCAACAACATCATCACCATCCGGCAAACCAATCGAACATGGGACGATATCGACTACATCGGACAACAAGCTTAAATTCCATGTCATATGGTGAGACGCTCCTGTATCAATAATAAACTCATTCTTCTTACCATTCAGCCTCTCATTAAGCTCATTTTTTTGAGTAGAAAGGAAGCTTAGTAAAGCAGTGAACTGATCATCACTCAGTTGTGGAAGTGATCCGCGATCGTATTCCTTTGACGACGAACTTGCAGCATTCACAGTCACACCTTGAGCTGCGTATGCTCTCCCACCTGAGTTACCACGACCTCCTCCTCTTCCAAATCTACCGGCTGCTCCTCCTCCTCTTCCGAATCGTGAACGTGATCCACCACGTCCTCCTCGTTCACTGAAATCACGTCCACGTTCTCCCCACCATTCCGGGAACCCAATCAGCTGGTAACACTCTGTTTTTGAGTGTCCGTTCTTGCCACAGTACTCACATATGGCGTCTTTGTCGCGAGCATGAGACGGAGCACCACCCTCACGTTGATTAGCGCGAGCCGAAAATCCTACAACTTCCGCCACACCTTCGCGATTCCTCACCATGTTTTGTTGTCTTTCTTCCCGTATTATCCTTTGGTACACTTGGCTGAGTTTAGGAAGTGGATCAATGCTGGTAATGGTTGATCTAACTGTTCCAAACCGTGCCGCGTCTAAACCATTCAGGAACGTATTGATACGTTCTTCATCTCTATCTTCTTCAAGTTTGGAAGCCAATTCTCCAAAGTTTTCTCCCTTCAGCTTCACGGTGGTAATTAGATAGCCCGGTCCCTCAGAAGCGTGCAAGTAGTATGGCGACTGCACCGCTTTGTCTCTCGTCACGCTACTTGTTTCACTTGCCATTGATTCTCCTCTTTGTAATCGCTTTATTCTTTATTATGATCTTCCAAGCTCTGATACCATGTCAAAGAGAAGAAAAGAATCTCTTGTATTGCATTCAGCCTTAAGAGGCAATATATACAAACGACAGTTGGTAAAAGCTGTAAACCCTAACTACTTTAATATTGTATTTACATAATAAACCCCACATTTATATATAATGACATACTATCCCATAATACATGTAGATATACATGCATGAATACAACTTCACAGTTGTACCAGAAAGAATGTTTAGAAAATGACTTACGCTTAAATATTTGAGAGTTGTGATCCATGTGATTATAAAACTTATCATATAGTTCATCACTTATAACTACTATGTAATGATATACAAAGTAACATGAAATATCAACAATCATATCCACCAAAAAAAGATGGGAAACGACTTTACGGAGACATTGCAAACACTTCTGTGACCAAAATCCGTACTACACAGTGAACATGATACGACAATTATAATTTATTTCATTTAATTCTGAGTACTACAAATGGAGTTCAACAAACTATTATCGCAACAAAACCCCGCGCGTGCGCGGGGGTGGAAAGATCACTAGTTGAGATAATGTAAGGTTTCAGACATCTTTACTGATATAAGACAACTTACAAGCCTTTCCTCTCTCATAAGACACAAGGCAACGCACACATCTTTATGGTGACGAGGAAGGAAACTCTATTGTGGAGTCTAGAATCAGGGATTCAGGGTATAATGGGTAGAGATCACAACCAGAAATAGACGATTTCATTGTTGTTGCCGTTTGATCGGTCACACCAGACGTGCTAGAGCTACCATGTGAACCAATTCCCTTCTGTTTTAAGATGCTCAAGTTGTGTTCATATAGACCAGGATCTGACAGAACCTGTGTTATTTCGATCTCTCCCTCGAGCATTTGCACAGCCTCTGACATTGTTGGCCTTAACTCTGGAGATGAGTTTGTGCAAACAAGAGCAACTTTTATCATCCTCTCTGCTTCTTTGCTGTTGAAATCACCTTCGAGCATTGGATCAATGATCTCCATTATATCCTCTGATTGTTGCAGCGTCAGGGCCTGCGATTTAATGCAAAAAAAAAAAAAAAAAAAAAACAGGATATATAGAGTTAACCATTTGAATTGTGAATCAAATGGGCTAAAGAGAAAAAAAGCTCCACGATTACCCAATTGATAAGGCAGACGTGTTCAGCACTTCTCTTTTGTTTCATATTACTTTGTCCACTAACAATTTCCATTGCCACAACCCCAAAGCTATACACGTCTGCTTTCTCGGTTAATTGACCCCATAGTGCATATTCCGGAGCCATATATCCACTGCATTGTAAGAGAAACCACGAATGAGCTATTTATAGATCTGTGGCCAGAGTGTGGGTTTTCGTTTTATAATCTAGTCTTACATGGTTCCTGCAATGGTGCTGATGTGAGTGTGTTCTCCTTCATGGAGCCTAGCTAATCCAAAGTCGGATATCTTTGCATTTAGGTCGGCATCTAGAAGCACATTTGTAGCTTTTATGTCACGGTGAACCATCCTGATCATCGATCCTTGGTGGAGGAAATCAAGCCCTCTCGCAATTCCAACACAGATTTTTTGCCTTGTTGCCCAGTCCAATTTTGGGGAGCTCTTTCCTAGAAATGAATGTAAAGTAATATGCTTTACATGAGGTAACATATATGTACACTTGAGTTAAACTAGAAACGTATGGAGAATCTGAATGACTATGATTTACCATAAAGAGCATGAGCAAGGGAGTTATTTTCCATGTACTCATACACGAGCAGCAATTGATCCTTCTCAACACAGCATCCATAAAGCTTCACTAGGTTTGGATGATTTAGACCTGATATCATGCCTATCTCATTCACAAACTCGCGGTTTCCTTGACAAGACTTAGAGGAAAGTTGTTTCACTGCTATGATATTTCCATCTGACAGTTCTCCCTGCATTAATTTTCTCATATCAATATCAAAAACCATAAACATCCATATTTCCTTTCGTATATACGTTTGAGAGGATCTTGGCATATGTTTTAGCATACTTTGAATACTGATCCAAAGCCTCCTTCTCCAAGTTTATTGGCTTGATCAAAATTGTTTGTTGCAATTCGTAGTTGCCTCCAAGTAAAGCAAACCGTTTGCAGACCCTGGGCTTTTAGGACTGTTTTCAGGTTCCCATGAAAAAGAATCATTACTAAAGGCTAGAAGCCTAGAAGACGAATCGATTATGTAAGTGGAACCAATTATAAACTGTAAACTTTGTTACCTCGTTCTCTCGTGTTCTTGTCTCCTCTGCATCTTTTATACGCATATAATCCCAAAGCCAATAGAGTATTTGCTACCAAGGCACCAGTTATCCCGAAAATCAGTGGATAATTAGTGTGATGTTTTGTTTTCTCCGCTGCAAATGAGACATTAAAGTTGTTAATACATATACATATACATGATTCATCATATAAACACCAAGCTACATAAAAATATCTTTAATAAAGTAGTGTTTTTATTGTCTTTGGACCTCCACATCCTGGCTCTAAACCTGAAATTTTGAAAGATGAATATTATCGTTAGGTGGCAGGAACCAATGTCAATAAGATGAAAGTTAAAATTTGAAGTTAGGGCCACTTGAAATCGATGTAAAGAAAGCCGTAAAGACAATTGGATAAAGGTTAAGGTAGCCAAACTCTGTCTAATGTACGTTTCCGTTTTGAAAACATTTTGAAAACGGAAACAACGTAGGAAAACATATTAGAAACGTATTTTCTAAAAATTCTGCCGTTCCATCATGCCCCATGTTACCAATCAAATCAATGTAAGAAAATTAATTACATAAATAATCTACGTAAACCTCATTTTTCCTGCTTAATAAGTTTTTCTATATATTTTTTAAGCAAAACCGCAAGTCTGCATTTTTAACGTTTTTTTTCTATTCCAAAAGTATTTCTGATTGGTAGTTTTTTTTTGCGGAATCGCGTTTTTACCGATCAAGACGAGAGACTTGAGATGTAGTCAAATAATTTGGAGTTCCATGGGTACTTACTGTTGTGGCACAAGGAGATAGCCGAGATAATAGGACCATAATTTCCTCTTTTGGGTATGATGGTTGTCCCTTTCCCCGCCCAATACAGCCGAATCTCTAACATATGATCGGTCACATTCACGTTCGCTTCTTTCACAACAGGCTTACGAGTCCCATTAGCCTCCTCTTTGATGTTAAAATCACTCAAGAACAATTTTCCCTAACAACAATGAAGAAAAAGGACAAAAGCAAATGAACTTCAACTTTCCATGTTTGACTAAAGAAAACAGCTACTCACTAAACAATGACGCTTTACCTGAACATAGATATCAAATATGCGTCTACCAAGACGACTATAGGGTTCTTCGTCGAAAAACTGAATCTCCATAAAATGGAGTTTCACATTGTAGGCTCCATTTGCCAAGCAAAAGGCATAATAAACTAGAGAGAGAGCAGATTGACGTGCGGTCTTATAGAAAGTAGGATAATCTTCAGATGGTGTTAAAATAGGTGAAATGATGTATATATCATTCGGCAAGTAACCCGTGCTACTAACTCCCCAGTTATCATAATGCTGATTTGTTGTAGCTTTGGTTTCACCATTATCAGCTTGATAAGTGATTTTATGAGAAGAGTTTGTAACAACTATGTTGTCTCCACCACAATTTATATGTAGATAGCGTTGATCTACAATCAATAACATTATCACCGTTAACAGAAAAACTAGAGATGCCTGGGGTTTTAATGATAAAAAAAAGAGTGTAAACAGGGTAAGCAGACAACAGACAAAAAAATAAAAGAGAATATACTATCAAATGCATCTTAGAGATATAAGTTTAACCGCAACAGGAACTTACAGCTCTTGCAGGTTATTGGACCAGCACATGGTAGAAGTCCAGTTCTGTAGGATAAGAAGAAGAGATTATGAGAATAGCGAGGCATCTCATCAGCCGAGACACTCATATAATTTATATTTCTGTATATTTTTTTGTGCGAAAACTATTTCTCCATTTAAAGGCAAGAGAGTACTAAGTTTAATACATTCTTGTTGTTCTATTGTTGTATTAGGACATAAAGTCTCCATTCAAGAGTTGGAAGTAATCTTATTCTTATCTAATACATAGATATATAGATCAATCCATTCCTTGTCAATTGATTTAGAGTTGTAAGCTCATATAACTTAATATGGTATCTTAGACCGATCCATGTTGTCTAACTCGATCCATAATCGATCAGACAAAAAAATTGGTCATATAGATCTTTTCTCAATTATTCATAAAAAATGGCCAAAGAGTCATTATCTCGATGGGACATAAAGTCTCACTTTGGAAGTTGGAATGATTGTTAAGTAATATAGGAGATGTGTTAATATACTCATTGCCAATTGGTTTTAAACTGGAAACCCATATTAACACGTTGGATTAACTAAAAGTCTAAAATAGTGTACTTACAAATTTTTCTGCAAATATGAGCTCTGGTATGTGTTAATGTTACTGATTCAAGAGAAAGTGAGAAAATAACTTCAACAAAAGCAGGTTATCAACAAATGGAAAGGAGATGTATCCTATCTACCACGATTTCATGTTTATACCTCTTGTCCCGGCAGCTAGATGAATATGAAAAATTGTTGTAAGAGAGATCACTTCAAAGATTCACCAAATATACAAATCAAGAAGATAATTAGCAAAAATAAGTGTATATTCCTCGAGCCATACAAACAAGTGAAGGCCTGAAACGTACATATATGATTCGCTGTTGAGGAAAGCACCATATCCAACGTCTCCCGAAAGCATGTTGTCATTCAAATAGCTATAGAAAATGTTGAAACAATATATTATTCAAGGTTAATTCTGTGTTATGATCACATTAAAAGGTCTTCAACTCTTTCAAACTCTTGATCGTAGTTTGTAGTACTTACGTATTTATGGGTGCTTTTTCAAGTGACTCAACTTCACCACTCAACTTGTTAAACGATACATCACTGCAGCAAAAAACATGTCAAAAATTAAATTTATGGACATTATTTTGGTATGCACATAATAATAAAGCTGACGTGACGAAATTGTAATTAACCAGGTTGAGATATCAATCAATTGATTCTCTCATACTTGCATATCGCTCTCACAAAAATTTTGTTTGCCTTTTTCCTCTCTACATGCTTTTTCATATATCTAGTACAATGTCAATGAGTATACGCAACCAGTCATACGCAAACTTCACAGCAGAAAAAAACGGGAACATATTATACAAGATAATCCTGATAAGTTTAAAATTTACAAATTCTTCACACATAAAAAAAAAAGAACTTACAAAATCCTTAGGACTGGCATATACCAGACGTAAGAAGGGATTTGACCAGACAAACTCACATTCCTTAATATCCTGAACAGGGACAGAGAATTTAGTTTGACTGTTATAAACAAAAATCAAGCATCAAGACGAGAAGTTAAAGATAAATTACAGGGTGTCCATGGATTTGCTGGATATATTTGGAAATGACTTCATGCCACTCATATCACTAATTCTCCTGCGTATGAATACAAAACATCAGTCTCATTTCAATGGTCGTTTCCTTAATCAATTGAATGTAGTTAATTACAGGTCACGAAGATTTTCTAGGCCGAAGAGTGCATCAGGAATAGGTCCCTTCAGTCCGCTTGCATATAGATGTCTGTTGATCATAACCGAAACAAGTTTTTTTCTTTCTTTTCTTTAAATAACCGAAACAAGTTAGACGGGGCAGGAACACAAACTTTAAGAGCAATTATAATTATTGGTGAAAGACAAGCTTACATATTTTTAAGCCGAGACCATTGGCCAATAAACCCTGGGATGAAGCCATTCAAGTTATTGTCACTTATCCTACTGCATGATGATGACAAACAATTTGTTTAGAGCATTGTAAAACTTATCTTCTTGAAACACTTTTATAGGTTTTCTTGAGCATTTCATCTTCGGTGTAAAATCAATTTACAGCTGATGAAACAATCTTTATATTAATTGAGAAATGTTTTTGACCTTATATTCATTCTCAAAATGATTAAATACTAATTTACCATTAATGAAATTAAGCTAATTAATGTATTAACCTTAATTTATATTGGTAATTTTATTATGTATTTTAATTTTATAATGGCGTTATACATAACCTTAAATAAAAAGATGAAATATTTATGTAGATTTTTTTTTAAATTTTATTTTAGAGATATTTAATTGAGAAGTGTTTTTGGTCTTATATTCACTCTCAAAATGGTTAAATACTAATTAGACATTAATGAAATTATGCTAATCACAGTGTTAACCTTAATTTATATTTGTAGTTTTATTATGTTTTTAAAATTTATAATAGAGATATACATAACCTTAAATAAAAAAGATGATAAATATGAAATATTATGTAGATTTTTTTAAATTTTATTTTAGAGATATAAATAACCTTGATAAAAATAAAATAGGATAAGATGATAAATATGAACATATTATAAAGAGTTTTAATTGTAATTTAAAACATACATAACATTCAATCAAATAAAAAAATAAGATGATAAATATGAAAACGTTTATGAATATTTTTAAATATTAATACATACATTTTGGGGATTTTATATAGTAAATTTGTATTATTTATATAAATTTTGAGTATATATATATATAAATTATAAAATATCTTAAATACAATATTTATGTATTGATTTTTATACATAAAATATATAACTAAATTTTTTTTTACTACTATAATTTTATTTATAATTAATTATTAAATATTTTATTAGATATAATATTGTATATATGTTTAATTATAAATAGTTAGTATAAATTATTATAATATTATTATTGTTGTTAAATTAATTTGATAATTTTTTATTTTTAAAAAATTTATGTTTAGTAATATTTGTGCTCGCACCACCATGTGCGAATCATACTAGTATCTTTATTATTTATTTACGTGTCTAAATAATTATCATTTGTTTGTATTTTAATATTTTAATATAAACTAGATTTTGAGCCAACCTACATTGTGGACATGAATTTTTAGTTTTTATTTCATTAAACTTTTCTTGAATATTTTTATTATATAATTTTATTTATGTGTTGAATTTATATTTTATTGTTTTTAATTTTAATTTTTACTTTTTTAAAAAAATAGAGTTGATTTTATTTTGTATTAGATATATTTAGTATGTATAGAATATATTTATATTGACAACAATAATTAACAAATAAATTATTTTGTTGAATTTCTTGCAGCCATGTATTCTAGTTTTTGCTGAATTTTTATTTTTAGTATAGAATATTCTTGACTCTCAAGTATATTATATTTAAATCTATCATTATAGATTTTGTAATCAATTTCATGGTTTTTATTTAATACCTCATATCTTGGGGGAAAATATATTAAAAATTCTCCATTATGATATTAAGCCTGATTTTTATTAAAAATATTCTGTAGAAATTTAGAAAATAATAGAAAATTGTTTGATGAAGATTCTCGGTTATGATGATATTAGGAAATACAAAATGATCTAAAATGAATTAAATATATTTACATACTTGGAATTTATGTGGATTTTGAAGATATTTGGTTTGTTTGGTGGGATTTAAAAAAAAATAAAAAATAAAAATTTACTGGTGATTTGGTAAGATTTTTTTTTCTATAAATTTAAGACTATTTGAGTGATTTAATAATGATAAATTAAATAAAATTATTAAAAACTAAATAATCGGTTTATATTGGTTTTCACACAAAATGTCAATAAATTTGAATTTTGTGTAGATTTAAAAATATTAGGATATTTGAGATTTTCTTTTTCAGTTTTAACATAATTTAAAATGATACATATATATATATATTCAAACTTTGTTTTTACCATTGATAAATTTGGAAGGTTCATATTTAAATTTATCAAATCCGCATATAAACCCAAAATAGTATCGGGGAGGATCTGGCATACATCTACCCTATTCGAAACGGGTTTTAAACCAAAACATAAGATTACAACTTAAAAAAATAAACATTTTAGATTAAAACATAATAGATATGGGTTTTAACTCAACAAATCTTGTAAGGGTCCTCGTGTTTTTTATTTAACGAAGTATCCGCATCCCTGATCCGGGTTTAAATGGGTATCCGATTTTTTAAATACCATTTTACCCTTAATGAATTAAAAAATCTTATAAAGCCAATGACATAACATGTAATTTTTACAAAATAAGGTTACTCTATCAAATAAACTTCTAAATTAGTAGTATTAAAATAGATTCTTAGACTTAGTGTTTCATTCACTTTTTGATGATTTAATATTAAAGAAATATATTTTTAAAGAGATTTATAAAGAAATGAGAATAGCATTCTCAAATCCTGGGGTCCAGATATTTTAGAATCAACAAATCTTTAGTCATATGCATAAAAACTTCCAGCTTTATCAGTTGATATTAGAGATAAGTAATTTGATTTCTTAATCAGAGATTGATGTTGGAGCTGTCATAGTTAGTGAAAACATTTATCCTATCACATATGAAAGTCTGTTTGTTGAGAGAGAGAAGAGACCCACAAGATCTATGGTGTTCAAATCTACGATGTTTACGAATATGATGAGATTTATAAATAAATCTACAGTGATCCCATCAATTATGTATATGAAGACGATGTCCTCGTTATCGACCTTGTCTTCGAAGAAGATTTTTTGAGAATATGATCTAAGCAAAATCTGAGCATAATCAATTTATGCAGGTCAAATGTTGATTAAGACACCATCAAATAAGTATGAATTTGAAGAATAGTTTAAGAAATATATTTGGGGCCAAGAACTTGTCTGAAGATTCGAGGATGAGTTTTTCTTGGCCAGTGAGACCTAATGGAACAAAATATTTGGAATATCTATAAATATCATTATCATTTATTTTCATATCTAAATAATTACCATTTATTTTTATTTATATTAATTTTTATCTTTAGGGTTTGTAGAGGGTTTAGCTTTAGCTATAAATTGATTTGTTTGACAACGTATCATCCTTAAACCGCCTCTTGTACGTCTAAATGGCTGAAACGGACTAAATTCAAACATTAAACCCTAAATCCTCTAATCATTTGGTTAATTACCGACATATTACCTACGGATTTACTCATTCTGTCGATAACCCGTCTGTTAGAGGAAGTTTGACCACCTCCTAACAGCCATATCCTAATTAAATTTTGTAGATTCCCTAAGATTGATCGGAAATGACCAATTCAAATTTTAAATAGACATACCAACGGAAAATCGACGGTTAGTCCTTTTAAATATATAAGACTTGTATTCTTTCTCATAAATAAATTCAGTAAGTTTTTCCAGAAAGAGCAATGGATTAAGTCTGTGTAATAATCCAAAACCGTGAAGCTATATATCGCCCACAACATTTCGAAAAATTGTCAGACGCATCTTCTAGGTCTTCACTTCCACCGTGGAAATGAAGAAATTTAGTTTGGTCACAATGAAAATATATTTGCTTTTGTAAATGATGTAATCGAAGAAACTTGGGTTGGGTGCTGGCCAACATAAGGACTTATTCCCAGTGGCATCCAAATCCAATAGTTTTTTTTTTTTAATTATCTTGTAGAGTTTTAGTTTTTTTTCTTGGAATTTATAAATATTACATTAATTTTTTTTAAATGATTTGAATTTTAAACTTGTTTCTTGTTGGTACATTTAGGAAAATCGAAACTTTTAAAAAGTTTTAGAAATTTATAATGTAAAACTTTTTAATAAATATTTAAGTTTTAAATTAAGTTTTAAGACTTTGTTAGTATTTTTTTTTTCAAATTGATTATTTAATTTATAAATTGAATCACTTATTTGTATAAATTTTAAAACAGTTTTACATATCTATAATAAATTTATACATTTTATAATATATTCTTTTCATTTTTTGTTTTAATTTGGAATATATATATATGTAAATGATTATTTCGTACGATTCGAGACCCGTCAATCATCCCGCTCGACTCAGTGACACAAGCAAGTGGAGTGCGAGCTCATCCAACACTTTTATTGTCAGAGATTCAGAGTTCCCAGTACTTCTCCATTACAAAGGAGAGTTGAGGACTTAGTATATCAGCCGGGACAAAAGAGTTTTACCAACCCTTTTTACCATAAAAAAAAATAGAGTTTTACCAGACTCGATACCGACCTTCGCGTTCACAACCCTTATTGGTAAATAAATACATATATATACCGACCTTCGCGTTCACAACCCTTATTGGTAAAAATATATATATATATATATATATATATATATATATATATATATATATATATATATATATATATATATATATATATTTGTATTTTAGAAAATTCATCATGAAGATACTGCAAGGCTTCCTCACAAATCTACACCTATCTTATTCCCGTACGTTGCTGTATTTTATGTATTTTTATTTTATTCTTAAATATTGATATTCATATGTTGGAATGAAAATTTATAAGTGTGGAGAAAGTGTTTAAGAGCTTAAGAGACAAGAGTGAATTTTGGAAAAAGAAAGTTTTTATTATTGCTTGGAGAACAACTTAGAGACTTAATTACAAATGAAAATGGAAGTTGGTATTTATAGCCTCCAAAATACAAAATATCTAGAATATTTTAATTCTAAATCTAGAGAATTTTACTAGAATATCTAGATTAAAATATTACAATTATCTAGATTTTTTTCTATGAAAAATCTAGATTTTTATTCTTAAAGAGATGAGTGAATTCTCTAGAAGATTTAAGGAGGTGGATGTGTAAAGATATTTTTCTAGAGATTTTTCTAGAAGTTGGATCAAGGTTTTGGGTTTGTATTGGATCATTAGCCCAATTATTATACTTGATCCAAATCAAGTTTACTTCTCAACACCCCCTCTTAAACTTGATTGGTCACTCCAAGCAAACTCCTCATCTTTATAAAGTCTTCCCGCTTGAGTGGTTTGGTGAAGATATCAGCTACTTGATCATTTGTCTTCACATACTCCAACTGCACATCCATCTTGGTAACACATTCTCTAATGTAATGATATCGAGTGTCAATGTGCTTACTTCGATCATGGAAGACTGGATTCTTCGCCAATGCTATTGCTGACTTGTTGTCCACAAAGATCTTTGTTGGCTCCTCTTGTGGCAAACTTAACTCCTTCAGCAAGTTCCGAAGCCAAATAGCATGACAAACACAGGAAGTAGCTGCTACATACTCCGCTTCACAAGTAGAAAGAGTGACAATCGGTTGCTTCTTCGACATCCATGTAAAGGCGGTTTCTCCAATGAAGAACACAAATCCACTTGTGCTCTTTTGGTCATCTATGTCTCCACTCCAGTCGCTATCGCTATATCCAACAAGCTTGTAATCGTTAGAAATAGATTAGTACAAGCCAAATTTTATGGTACCTTTTATATAGCGAAGGATCCTCTTGGCGGCCTTGAAATGTGTTGTTGTTGGATGCTCCATATATCTGCTCACAACTCCGACTGCATGTAGGATGTCAGGTCTTGTGCAAGTTAGATAGCGTAGACTTCCCACCAAGCTTTTAAAGAGTGTTGGATCCACACTCTCTCTTTCATCATGCTTTGACAGCTTGGCTCCACATTCCATTGGTGTGCTCACTGGATTAGAGTCATCCATCTCGAATTTCTTGAGCACTTCTTTAGCATAACCTTCTTGAGTAATGAAGATTCCATTATCTTCTTGCTTCACTTCAATTCCAAGGTAGTAAGACATGAGTCCAATATCGGTCATCTCGAACTCCTTTGTCATCTCCTTCTTGAAATCTTGGAACATTCTTGGATTGTTTCCTGTAAATATCAAGTCATCTACATACAAGCACACAATCAATATATCATTGTTTTGAGTTTTGATATAGAGTGCGTGCTCATATGGACACTTGATGAAGTTCTTCTCCGTGAAGTACTTATCAATCCTTGTGTTCCATGCTCTTGGTGCTTGTTTTAACCCGTAAAGAGCCTTCTTTAACCTCAAGACTTTGTCTTCTTCTCCCTTGACTATGTAGCCTTGTGGTTTCTCAATGTAAACTTCTTCTTCAAGGTCTCCATTTAAGAAGGCTGATTTGACATCCATCTGATGTATCCTCCAACTCTTTTGGGCTGCCAATGAAATGATTAGTCGAACAGTTTCTAGACGAGCAACAGGAGCAAATACCTCATCATAGTCGATTCCAGCTCTTTGGCTATCGCCTTTTGCCACCAATCTTGCCTTGTATCTTTCAAATTCTCCTTTAGAGTTCTTCTTCGCTTTATACACCACTTCACACCGATTGCCTTATGTCCTTTTGGAAGTGAAGCTAACTCCCATGTTTCTGTATCGCCTTAATCTCTTCATCCATTGCATTTCTCCATGTCTTCTTCTCCATAGCTTCTTGAAAGTCCATTGGCTCGGAATCCGCAAATAGACAAAATAAGGTAAGATTGTCTTGATTTTCGGTTACCTCATAAAGCTCTTGTAGACTTCTAAAACGTGGAGTCCTTTCGTTTGAGCTTTCATCTTCTTGAGAACTAGGTGTTGGTGAAGTTGGTGGGGTAATTGGCTCCTCTCTTGGTTGCTCCAAGACTTCTTCTTAAACATGCGGAAAGAAGTTGTAGTCTTCATTATTTGATTTCCAATCCCAGTCTCCTTCTTCATCAAAGATGACATTCCGGCTGATGATTGTCTTCTTTGTTTCATGATTGTAGAGCTTGTAGCCTTTAGAGTTAGCATCATACCCAATGAAGATGTACTTCTCACTTTTATCATCTAGCTTGCTTCGCTTCTCATATGGAACATGTGCATGAGCAAGGCTTCCAAAAACTCTTAGATGTGAAACACCGGGTTTTCTTCCACTCCAAGCTTCTTGTGGTGTCTTTCCTGAAACACTTCTTGTTGGAGACCGGTTTGATAGATAAACTGCACATGCAACTGCTTCTGCCCATAACTCCTTTGGTAGCTTCTTACTCTTAAGCATACTTCTCGCCATCTCAAGGATAGTCCTATTCTTCCTTTCCGCTACTCCATTTTGTTGAGGGGATCTAGGCACCGTCAATTGTCTTCGAATGCCATTATCTTCACAATAATTAGAAATTCATTGGACGTGAACTCTCCTCCACGAGCAGATCTCATGGCTTTGATCACAAGGCCACTTTCCTTCTCAACATGGGCTTTGAACTTTTTGAAATTTTCAAACACCTCTGATTTTTCTTTCAAAAAAGTAAACCCATGTCTTTCTTGAGAAATCATCAATAAAGAGAAGGAAGTAGTTACTCTTACCGAGTGAACTTGGTTTGATCGGGCCACATACATCTGTATGTATGAGTTCTAGTGGCTTCCGCGCTCTTGTCTCCGACTCCTTTGGAAAACTCATTTTGAATTGTTTTCCAAGTAGACATCCTTCACACACTTAATTTGGATGATTGATGCAAGGCAATCCTCTCACCATTTCTTTCTTGGAAAGTAGCTCTAAGGCTCCAAAATTGAGATTCCCGAAACGAAGATGCCAAAGCCAAGACTCCTCCTTGTAACACATCTTGAGACATTGTGCGATGTCATTTTGAATGTTTAGGACAAACATTCTATTCCTCGCCATCGGCACCTTGGTGATGAGATTGTTTTCGTGATCTCTTATAGAAAGGCTATTATACTTTAATTGGATATCATAACCTTTCTCTAAGAGTTGTCCTAGGCTCAAGATGTTAGTCTTCATGCTTGGAATATAGTAAACATTGGAAATGAATTGATGATCTCCATTCTTCAGTCGGATGAGAATGTTACCTTTTCCTTTCACTTCCATCTTTGATTCATCTCCTAAAGCGACATCTCCTTTCACCGATTCATCAAGCTCCACGAACAAGCTTCTTTTACCGCACATGTGATTGCTTGCACCGCTGTCGAGGTACCATTTGTGAACCTCATTTGGTTCATCCTTCTTATAGGCCATCAATAGTATATCCTCTTCTTTGCTCATTTCTTCAGCATAATTGGACTTCTCTTCAACTCTATTGGTTTTAGGAGCATTGCATTCAGAAGCATAATGTCCAAACTTTCCACAATTGTAGCACTTAATACTTGACTTATCGTACTTTGATTTTGGACTTCCTCTCCCACGGCCTCTTGATGAGATTTCTCCTCTTTGGTTGGTATGGTCTTCATATGGTCTCCAACCACGTCTACGACCTCTTCCTCGGGCTTGGCCACCACCTCGTCTTGGATAGCTTTGAACGCTTTCTTCTTTGGCTTGAATCCGCATCTTGAGTACTTGCTCCGTGATGTCTTCCTTCTTCTTCTTCTTTTCTTCATAAGCTTGTAATGATCCAAGAAGTTGCTCTATTGTCATAGTCTCCAAGTCTTTTGTCTCTTCAATCACAGTGACAATATGCTCGAATTTTGAATCCAATGATCTAAGAACTTTCTCCATGATTCTCACCTCGTCTAACTTCTCACCATTTCTTTTTAGATTATTAGTAACCGTTAAAACTCTTGAGAAGTAATCAGAGATAGTTCACCTTCTTTCATTTGCAATGCTTCAAATTCTCCTCTTAGAGTTTGAAGACGTACCTTCTTAACTTGCTCCGCTCCCTTGTAAGAAGTTCGAAGCTTCTCCCATGCTTCTTTGGCCGAATTTGCTCCGACGACCTTCTCGAATGTGTCTTCATCTAATCCTTGATATATTAGACAGAGAGCCTTCTTGTCTCTCTTCCTTGAATCTCTCAAACCATCCTTTTGAGTTTGAGATAAACCAGCATCATTCTACGGTTCAATGAAGCCTTTCTCGACTATCTCCCACACATCATGTGCTCCTAAGATAGCCATCAACCTTAGACTCCAATTGTCATAGTTGCTCTTTGTGAGCATCAGGATTTGGAAGGGAACACCATTACTTGCCATCTTTAGAAGAATCTTCTAGCTCTGATACCACTTTGTTGGAATGAAAATTTATAAGTGGGGAGAAAGTGTTTAAGAGCTTAAGAGACAAAAGAGAATTTTGGAAGAAGAAAGTTTTTATTATTGCTTGGAGAACAACTTAGAGACTTAATTACAAATGAGAGTGGAAGAAGGTATTTATAGCCTCCAAAATACAAAATATCTAAAATATTTTAATCCTAAATCTAGAAAATTCTACTATAATATCTAGATTAAAATATTACAATTATCTAGATTTTTTCTATGAAAAATCTAGATTTTTATTTTTAAGTAGGTGAGTGAATTCTCTAAAAGATTTAAGAAGGTGGATGTGTAAAGATATTTTTCTAGAAATTTTTCTAGAAATTGGATCAAAGTTTTGGATTTGTATTGGATTATTAGCCCAATAATTATACTTGATCTAAATCAAGTATACTTCTCAACAACATAATGTAGAAATTTTTATGTGGGACAAACACCATATCCACTTGTGGAATATGAGCTCCACCAAAAGGGCGCGCAGAACATTACTCGTGACTGTCAACGAGTGGAAGCAACATTGGGATTGCGACCCACAACTCGGGGCAACAAGCTTTCTACAACAATATAATGTGTTTTTAAGTTTATGTTTTACAATTTTTAAGTTTAATATATAATAATGTTTTGGTAAACCAAGCAGAGGGCCAACCGCCGAATTTTATTGACTTGATTGAAAAGAAGATGCACACCAACAAAACCGCTCAGGAGGGTCGTCGAGGCTTCAAAGAAAAGAGCGGCGGATTTGCTCCAAACCCAGCAGTTTGAACAAGGGTCATCTTCCACTGTCTTACCGGCTGATACGATCAACGAAATCATTCTCTAGGTAAAAAAACATTTTTAGTTTCTATAATTTTTAAAAATTTATTTATATAATTTATTTTCTGAGATATTGATTTTCATTATTATACTAAACACCAAAGAATAGGGGACATTTCTTTAGTTTAGGAAACGTCAACCATAAATTGAATAAAAAATCCTCACTCGGTTTATTCCCAATTCCACTGCAATATTCAAGAGGTTAAGAGAGAAGGATGAAGATATCGCAACACTGCAGATGACTCAAGTGCAATTCCTCGTGAATCAAGAACAATTTGCCTCTATGGTGGCAAGTATCATGCAAAGATGGATCGACTCAAAGCTCCGGGTCGGGATTGGGGCCCAATAAATCCCATGATTGTTTTTAAACTTAATGTTTTTTTGTTTAATGAACATTTTAAATATTTTAATTTTAATGTGAACTTTAATTTTAATATTAATTTTAATTAAATTTTAATTTTAATTTAAGTTTTAGTTTTTTTTTGTCAAATTTAAGTTTTAGTTTTGAATTTAATTTTAGTTTTTTTTTTAAATTAGTGTTTTTTGTTTTTTGAACGTTATAAATATTTTAATTTTACTTTTGAATTTAATTTCTTTTACTAATTTTTAGTTTTAGTCTTAATTTTTAATTTTATTTAATTTAATTTATTTTAATATTAGTTTTAGTCTTTAGTTTATTTTAATTTAATTTTATATTAGTTTTAATTGATGTTTATTTTTAGTTTTAATTTTAGTTTTAGTTTTGGTTTTAATTTTAGTTTTTATTTTAGTTTTAATTTTAGTTTTAGTTTTAATTTAAATTTTATTTTAATTTTATATAGTATTTATTAGTTTATTAGTTTACTTTCATTTTTATTTTTAGTTTTAGTTTTGGTTTAGTTTTAATTTTTAAATTTATTTTAATTTAACTTTGGTTTTAGTTTTAGTTTCAATTTTATTAATAAAATTATAATTAAATATTATAATTTCATTAATCATTAATTGTAATATTCATTGATAATCCATCGGTAAAACGTTGTGGAATTTTCGTCGGTAACTCATTGGTCTCTCATCGGTTTAGTTCTGTCAAGAGTGTGACGGTTTTTTGTCAGGAAAGTTTGTCGGTATACTGTCATTAAATTACTATTGAAAAATTTCCGACAACCATTTATCGTAGGATTACCAACAATTTTCGCGACCCTTTTATCCGTTGATACTTTGACAGTTTTTTCGCGCTTTGAGAATGTCGGTAATATATCGACGAACTACGGCGGATTCCAATTCTCGACGAGATAAAAGTGACAGTTTTTTTCCAGTTGGTTACCTAACAGTTAGGCATTTTATCGATGAATTATCAACGGTTTTGTCGGTCGATTATAACGTGTTTTCTTGTAGTGATTCCTTTATAAAGGCGAAAGTTTTTTCTCTTGTAGTTGTTGAAAATTTGTGTTTATGTGTACAGAAAAAACTTACAAATCCTCGAGGTTCACCAGTCTAGCAAGAGTGGTAGGCAGTCTACCTGTAAATTGATTGGACGCAAGGTTCCTGCAGTTTCCAATTTCAGAAAATATTAAAAGCATAATTTATTCTTCACATAAAAACCAAAGCTTCTTGTAATTTTGGAAAATGGTTGAGAACTGCAAAAGGTCTTACAATCCTGTCAGGCTTGTCATGTTACCAAGCTCATCTGGAATCGGACCAGAGAACTGGTTGGCTTCGACCCCTCTGAAAAATTCATGTAATGTCTATCAGACTAGTAAAAGGCATGCAGATCCTTGGAAAAACAATTTGGGACGTACAGAAATGTCAGATTCTTGAAGTTTTGTAAACCAGATGGTAAAGGCCCAGACAAACGATTCGCGCAGACCGAGCTGTGAGAAAATTCAAAGTTCACTCACGAATCATGAAGAGGAAATTCTCGGAAGTGGAAAAGAAATAAGAGACAAAACTAGAGAGCGCACGAACATGAAACTGAGGTATGTCATTGTAGCCCATTCCATTGGGATTGAGCCCGAAAGATAATTTCGGCACAAGTCTCTGCAAAGAAGTGCAAAACCTCAATATAAACCTTTCTCATCGCTTGAACCTCAGTTTTCGGGGAAGACCGAAGGTTCTTATTATATAAAACCAACGAGCAGGTGAATCCTTAAACTAATAATCGATTTGGTTATATAAATGATCGATTCATGGTAAAACTTACATCGCTCGGAGATACGGAAGTTTGACCAACTCTGGGGGAAGTTTTCCAGGAAGACTTAGGGTCTTGAGCTTTCTGATAGCCACAAGAATCATTGGCTTAATGGAGAGAAAGGAAAAAAAGAAAAAGAAAATAAGAAACTACGGTAGTACAGTAGAAGAAGAAGACTCACAAGTCCGTAATATGGCATGTCCTGCTATTGTTGAACGTACAATCACAAACAATGAGGTTCTCACTCCCTGGATTCTGATCGCCATCAATCTTTAGACCTCTTAAAGCGCAAGGGTCTCCATAGCGTAGATTCAGTTTTGTCATTCCAAGTGTAGAAGCTATCTCTTCAAGCGCTTTTACTACATATATAATACCCAAAAGAAGAAATATTGATTATATATAACAATATATACGGATTATGGCTGTGACTTTACAAGACTTTTAGAAAATGGTGATTCTTCTCATACATTCATCTGGATGAAGAAGAGCCGATGAAGCGGCCGATGTTCTTAGAGCCGCGAGGAAGCTTGTGGTGATGGTGAAGAACAAAATAAAATCTGAGAAGATTGACATATCGATATTAATTATATATAGTGATTCTTTGCATGTGTATTCTTTTGGTTAATCACAATGTTATCATCAGAAAGCGATTCAATAGTTTCCCTTATATAATGTACGGAAATGTCTGGTTGATATTTTTCCTTTTTAGAGGTTTTTGGGTCGTCGGAGACTTAGATAATAGAGATATATACTGACAAAAATAAATCAATAATGTTATCCTCTAAGTTATAATGTGTGGTTTTGGTTCATGAATGCTTGATGTCGCATGTCTCCTTATATATGTATTTGATGTTGAAGGTGTACTTCCACATGGACCAATTCGGCAATTAGTCCTAAGTTGGTTCCAAAATATTTCGTGAAAATAAAGACAAGTTAGGCAAATAACACGAAGATGAAAGTATGGTCGTCGGGTTGACCGTTTATTGAGTACACCGTCGTTTGGACGAGTTAAAGAGAAGTACAAGGCCTAGAGTTCGACTATTGATTACGTAATAATCAATGTCTCTGTTCTATACTAGATCGTTTAGGTTAAAACTATTTTTATACGGCCGAGAGAACATGTCAATATCCGGATTTCGTGGGATTCTCCTTTCTTTTTGGAAATCAATCTTGATCTCCTTTTTCCGTAGATCGGTCTAGATTTACTTCTGTTTCAGCAATAAACATAGATTTCGTTTTTTTGGAGTTTGTCGTCATCTCCGAATCTAGTCGTGGGCTAGTATTATCGTCCTTGGACCGGGGTCGTCTGTTCATGGGCTTTGTGATTTTGGACTGATTTACTGTTGGGCCGAATTATAGGAAGGGATGTGATATGTCTAGTTTTATCCCTTAAGTCTACGCTGCAAGTCCACAACAATGTCGAAGTAATACTTAGGGTATCGAACAAAGAGTCTCAAGAGTACACAATAACTCAATCGACCCGAGTTAAGCTAGACGAGATGAGAGTAATGAAAGCAAGTAATCAAATCAAACAATGTGTGTAAATAGAAAGAAGAAACACTAAGCTCAAGGAGTTCTTAAGAAATTAGAATAATCAAATCAGTCAGTCAGTTATGATTTAAATGCAATGTTCTAGAACTCGAACACAATGGTAAAATAAACCAGCTTTCGTTGCAGAAATTATCTATGTCTAACAACCTAGGAAGCCAAATATCTTTGCAAATCCTAAAGGCTAAATATGTAATTATTTCAGGTTTGATATGTTCACAAATTCTATAAACCAAATCTTTTTGAGAATAGGTAATTTGCTCACCCTAATTCTTTCTAGCTAATTAACCAACTTTAATTCGTTGCAAGAATCAATATAATATCAATAATCTAAATGGCTAGTTCAGATCAAACATTAAGAACAACCTAAGATGAAGAATTAGAAGTTATGAATCCTTGACTAACCAATTAATGCATTTATTTTTTTAGTGTTATTAATCATGATTTCCATTTGCATTTTAGCTTTAGGATGTGCATTTAGACATCATTAGGTTGCATTTGCTTTGCTTTTTCTTTTCCTTTAGGTGGTGGATGAGCATGATGGAACTAATGGAGCTAATAGAGAATGTGCGGACTAAAAAGCACCAAGATGAAGTGGAAAACAATTAAGGATCACGAACCTTGCAGCGGGTTGAAAAAGCGGCCTTTGAGAAGTGCCGTGAAGAGAATCATGCAGCGACATGTAGAGCGGCTTTGGCAAGCCGCTGTCAAGACAAATCACTTAGAGCAGGTTGACACAACGACACCCCCAAGCCGTTGTGCAGTTGATGGGAAAAAGGCGTGAGCTGCAGCGGCTTATGCAGCGGGTGCTGAATCCCGCTGTAATAACATCCACAACGGCTTGGCACAACGGGTTCATAAGCCCGCTGGGACCCCTATTTTTTGCCACATGCTACTTTTTCTTTTGGCTTGTAGACCATCCCATGTGTTGTGGTCGACCAAGCCACTTGGATTTTCTTTATTTAAGGCCTCTTGGTGTAGAAGGAGAGCAATTCTTGATGCTTGATATGCTCAAAGTTTAATCCCTAGAGCTACACTGCAAGTGCACAGACGTGACTGTAGTATATAGGGGTCGAATCCACAGAGACTCAAGAATCTTACGATAGACTATAGAGGTTCGAATTAAGCTACGCAGCAGCAGAGAATAAACAATAAAATCAGAATCAGAAAAAATAGCATACAATTTGTAAATCAATCAGACGAAGCATCATGTCAAGGGAGTTCTCTGGAAATCAGGAATACAAACTAATCAATCAATCGAGACCAAATTAAGAACTGTTCTAGAACTAGAATCACAGAAGTATAAGAAACCAACTTTCGTTGCGAGTATTATCTATGTCTAGCAACCTAGCATACCAACTTTCGTTGCGAGTTCTAGAGATCCTAAACATGCATTAATCTCAGGTTCTTTCGTTCACAATTTCCCTAAACCAACTTTCTTTGCGAATAGACAAATTGCTCATCTAGTTTCTTTCGAATTAATTAACCAACTGTCGTTGCAAAAATCAATCTAACATCAATAATCTAAGTGGCCAGTTCTGATTAAGCATTAAGATTAACACTAGATGAAGAACTAGAAGTTATGAATCCATACAGATTGATTAACCTAATATTCCATGAAATCCCTAATGAGAATTCCTAAACCTAACTGGAGAACTACCCAAACATGGCAACCATAACAATAGACATGATTAATAGAAAATTAAATAACATGAAAAGGATTGAAAACATGGGTTCGAAATCTCTTCTCTGTCGAGTACAAGACCAGTCCCAAATTCTCTCAATCTCTGATATGTAAAGCGTAGCCTAAAGAAGTGAAACCCTAATATAATAGTCTAAACACGTTTTGGGCTTCTTTGTAATTATGAAAAACTTCTGGGCCAAGCTGCAAATATCCAAAATCTTCATTAACTCGGCGAGAATCATCTGATTACGACTTGTGTCGATTAATGCCATAGCTGTGTTGATCGACACAAGCATCCAATATCGTCTTTGACTTCTTCTTCTCGCATGAACTCTCCAAATATCTCCAGAATGCGCCATAATGTCCAAATATGCCCCAAACGTATCTAAACCTGTAAAATACCTGAAAGGACTCCAAAACACAATAAAAGACTCGATAATAAAGACATATATCATGGCCAAAAACCCTAAAAATCATGATATATCAACTCCCCCACACTTAGCTTTTCCTTGCCCTCAAGCAAACAGAAGACCAAGATCAGGAGAAGAAGTTTGAAAACTTCAGAAACTCGTTTCATCGTTGAAGTACTACACTCAGATTCCCCTAGTAATTCACATGAAAAATGAACCTGCAGACATCAAGACCAACATGTACTTCCCCCACACTCAGCAGCTGTTCTAAGGAAACTCCACAATCACATTCAGAGCATTCAAATTCACCATACTGACTTCTGTAATCTAATAAGTGTGGTCTCACCTAGGGAGTATCGATCAAAGAACACATGTACTCTTACTCTATTAGCACCTGACCACCATACTATCATTTTCTGGTTTCTTTCTTCTCCTTTTCCTTCCTTAGCATCTGATTTTTCCCCATTGGGTATCATTTTATTATTTGTTTATCAATGTTCTTCCCTTTTATTCGGGGTAATACTTTGGACATATTCCATGAATGCACATGAGGTAATAGGGGTCTCTACCACTCCCGTTATCACTTCGAAGCTACTAGCTTATCCGCAGTTTATCTCTCCATTTTTTTTACTTTTAAGGAAGGGAAGAAGGGAATCGTACTTAAACAGGTTTAAAAGCTATGTCAGAACCAACAGAGGAATCCGACTCAAAGTATACCAAACTCCTAGGTGAGAAAATTAAGTCAAGTTAAAGGCGAAGTCAATAATGGATTCTCTGAATACCTGAATTGATATGGGTGTCCTCAATAGGTTGATTTGTGTGTGGTTTTCTAATAGTCAGAGATCATCTGCAAACTCATCCAACGGTCACTTAAGTACCTGCAAGTGTAGTGATCTCCTCAAAAGTCCCTGTTTCCTACTCAATTTGACTCAATAAAACAGACCCAACTGACTCTAAGAAAGCAGAAAACGGTGCGTTAGTAGCTACCTCCCCCACACTTAAAAAACAATGTCCCCAGTGTTACAGAAGCTTGGGCTCGGTGAGAACAAAAATCAGATGGAACAGATTGGAAAAATACAGAACGCTTACCTGTCGCGGATGTGTGTCGATCGATGCTCAAGACCGCATCGATCGACACATCTCGTGGTTGCTCACGGTTTGGAATAAACCGCTGCCTAAACCGCAATACACACGGTAAAAATCTATAATACCCCGTGTATGACCTCTGCGCCGACCGACACACAGGACCGTGTCGATCGACACTAATCGTCTTGACCTGTTCTCACGCCTTAACAAATCAAAACAAGAAAAATCAAAGTAACCAAAACCAAAACAAAAAATAAAGTAAGAACAAACTCACCAGTGGGTTGCCTCCCACTCATCGCTTGTTTTAAGTCATTAGCTTGACTATGAGAAAGAGATCGGGCTTATGGGGGATTCAACAGAGACAATGAGTGTCTCTGTGAATGTCTCCTCATCCAAGGTGGTGTGTAAGCAGTAGGAGCATGAGATATCCGAAGGAATGAATGAATGGATTCAGGGTGGGATACTGCGTTAACCAATGGATTATGAGGTTTACGTTTAGAGGAATCATACTTTTGCTTGGGTGGAGGAGAGATGTCTGGAGATTTCTGCTTAGCAACAGTTGCAGGCTCTGAAGATGTTAGAGCATGTTCATGATGAACCGCCATCTTCTCTTCTCTAATTTGAATCCCATGCTCCACCTCAACAATGAAGCTCTGTCCATCAATGGTGGATCGCTGCATCTTATCATCTTGAATGCAACGGCTTATCTCCCAGGTGGAGATCAATCAAACCATGACTCACATCAATCATTTCTCCAGCAGTAGCTAAGAAGGATCTATCAAGCAGCAAAGGATCATCCGATTCAACCTCATATTTAAGGACCACAAAGTCTGTTGGAATCAAGTAGTTTTCAACTCTGATAGGAATGTCCTCTAGAACTCTTTCTGGAATTCTCTTCGACCGATCAGCTAGGATAAGAGAGATCCTAGTAGGCTGGAAATTCATCAGTCCCAATCTAACAGCCACAGAGTATGGCATGAGATTCACACCAGATCCTAAATCACACAAAGAACACTTATAGCTGTCCTTAAAAATGGAACAGTCTAGCACAAAGAATCCTGGGTCTGGAAGCTTCTCTGGAATCTGGTTCTGTAGCACTGCACTGACTTTTTTAGATAGTATCAACACCTCTTCTTTCAAATCTTCATCTGTAGAGATCATCTTCTTTGCGTATCTCTGCAGAGAAGGGTGTTTCTTCAGAGCATCAACTAACGGGATCTGAATCAGCTTCTTATTCATCACTGTCATGCAATTAGCTTCACCTATCTCCTGTTTGGACCTCTTAGGAGCCTTAGGGTAGAGCAAAGGAGCCTTATAAACTCACTCAGGGACTATTGCAGGTTTATGGACTCGTCTGCAATCAGTGTCGATCGATTCAGAGGATGTGTCGATCGACGCATGCTTCTCAAAATCACTTTCACTATTCGTATCAGGTGCGTGTCGATCGACATCAAAGGTGTGTCGATCGACGCACGTCGCAGACAGAGACAGTCCATCGAGAAAATCAGAAATAATATCTTCTTCCTCATGTATCAAATCAACTTCATTCTCTGCAATGACAACATTGACGTATTGCTTCTGCTCAGTACTTCCAGCTCCATTTTGCCTTTGCACTGTTCCAGCAGTATGCTGAACCTGAACATCTAACTTCTTCACATGAGTGCTCAGAGACTCAATCTTCCCATTCAATTCCAGGTACATAGCATCTATCTTTCCATTGAAGTCAACTGTACTCTTCTGCTGACCTTCCAAGAGTTGTTCCAACAAACCCATCATCTTATCAGACTGCTCATTTTGTGGAGGATGAGTCTGATATGAAGAAGATCCATAGTCTCTGGAAAATGAGCTATTCTGCAGACTTTGGTGTGTAACCAGAAGTCTGTCCCTGTTGATTTCCTTATCTCTGGCCATGATAACCAGTTCCAGCTATGTAATTGATGTTCTCAGACTAATTTACTTGTCCAAAGGTCTCCACATCTGCAGCAAAATAGACTTGCTTCTTCCCCAATAAAATGCTATGGACAGAATCGATTTTGTTCTTCATCTCTGCTATCTGTGAACTATCACACTTTCCACTAGATTTTTTCCTCTCCAGATCAACATTCTTAGTGCTATTGCTACATACCAAGTTCTCAATCAGCTCCTTAGCTTGCTCTGGAGATTTGGTATTGAATTCCCATTGCTAGTAGCATCTAAAGCCATCTGATACCACAAATCAACTACTCTGAAGAAAGTGCCCAGCAACTGAACTTCAGAGAAACCATGATGAGGACAACCTCTCTGGTACATCTTAAACCTCTCCCATGCACCCTTAAGAGGCTCTGTAGGTCCCTGTTTGAACTGTAGAAGATCCTCTCTCAGCTGATCAGATCTAGCATCATCATAAAAGTGTCTCAGAAACTTCCTCTTAACTTCATCCCAAGTAGTCAGAGTCCCAGGTGGAATCTGCTTCAGCCAATTTGCAGCTTCTCCTCCAAGAGAGTGGGGGAAAAGCTTACAGTGCAGGAAGTCATATCTCACTCCATTATGCTTCATTCCAGTAACCAAAGACTCAAACGTCTCTATATGATCAATAGGGTACTCATGTGGATATCCATGAAAGAGGTGCTGTCCCATAAACGTATAGTAAGAAGTCTTCAGCTCAAAGTCATTTCGTGCAAAGGGAGGAGGTACAATAGCAGACATGTTAGCATAGAACTCATCAGGTCTATTGTAATCAGCAAGAGTCCTCCCAACTGGTGCATTAGGAGGTGGATTAAGTGCATTAGGTGGTACTTCAACTCTTGGAATTACTCCATCTGCTCCTCCACCAGCACCATCATCCCTTGGCTACTGAATAATCTCCTGAACAATCATGTTCCCGTCAGCATCAAGTATCTGACCACGCTCATTGCATACATGGTTCTCTGTATCCCTCAGAACACCTTGTTCATCTCGAATCAGAATCACAACATTGGGATTCGCCATCTTAACTGGTTTTTGAGCTTTCCTGTTCGTTCTTTATAACCTTGCAAGCTCCTCAAGTCCGACATTCACGAGCTCCTTGTCCGGATTACTCTTTATTGTGCGATCAGCATGAACTTCTGGTTCACGCAGAGTGTGTCGACCGACGCTAGCAGATCGTCGATCGATGCTAATCGCGAGTGTGTCGATCAATTCCAAGTGGGTGTCGATCGACACAGTTGTTCTTCGTCAAACCTGAAACGCAAGAACAGAGAAAACATAAAATAAATTAGTAAAATAAAAACGAAAAGCCTAGTCTAAATTCTAAACTCAAATCTATCGAAGACTCAAAAGTGTTGGATCCCACTGGATCTAGGGTTTGATATATTGAATGAAAACCAACCTCGTTCTTACCTTTCTGGCAGCGGAATTGAGATGGTGAACGAGATCAGTGGAGCAACGCAAACGCCTTGCCTCTACCAGATACACACGCACGCTCGCTGGAAACGGGATGCTAGTGCCGGATCAACGGGAATCGATTCTCTCTGGTGTTTCTACTGTTTCTGTCAAGAAAAGTGGACGGCTGAGTGTTTAGGTCGAAACTTACTTGTTATATTCGACCTAAAACACAATTAACGGCCCAGACTTAATCAAGTCTTAATTCGAAAAGCCTTTCGAAAAACCCGAACTGTGTCGACCGACACACAAGCTGTGTCGATCGACACAACACCATTTTATCGATTATAATGTGTATCCAATACACATTAATATGATCATTACCATAATGATCATTCCCATGTCGTAGCTTCCAGTTTGCTTAGGTGTGTGACCCTATAGGATCATATAGTGCTGGTAGTAAGTCCATAACTTACAGATTGCAAGAGGCTTCTAGCAAAACATTGCAACCGTCCAGTACTACACGAATGTCTGATCTCGACACACAACTATCATCAGGAGTGAGTACAAGTGTGATTTCAGGACACTATCCCAAAAATCTCCCACTTGTACTGGAATCATCAATTCCTATAATCCTTTTGTCTCTATATCTCGATTTGGCATAAGGCAAGATTGGTGTCATCCTTATTAAGCCAACATCGTGTTTATCGAACTCCTGATTTCATACTGAACATTACAAACAACTGAACTACAGTTCGTTTGAGTGCGGCCACACATTCTCTCAGTATTCAATCTTCGATAGGCCCTGAGATATTTATCTCCCGTTGTACAGGAGGGACAAATCCCATCTTGTTCCATCCCTGTTTCAACGCACACTTCATGATATACTTGAACAGTGCCGTTATAGTCGCCAGTTACGGGTCGACGTTTGACAAAGTCAAAGTGTACCAATTCATATGCAAGAAAGCATGCTGAACTCAGGCCTAAGGACTATACTCTATAGTCGTAATGAGAACCTCTTATGACACAGATATAACTATCTTGTAGACTTCTCATTAGCGGGTCATGTCCGATCATATGTTCACTAACATATATCTATGTGACTGACTGCGATAATCATATCATTGGCTCCATGAAACTTAGCCAACAGTCACCTCACAATCTAGTCTCTAACGGTTGTCAGTGTCCCAATTCTACAACCTCGACTAGGGACCAAATAATTTATTAACTTATAGGGTTTCATGATCAAGTCCTCAACTTGATGACCTATAATATGTCATAAACTTATTTTGGGACCATTATTTAGATCACAATAAATAATGCTGAAATCAAATTTCATTAAACATTTCCAAAAGAATGTTTACAAGAGCGTCTTATTATAACTAAAACAAAACTAAAACTCCCACTAGAATCAAGATTACATCTTAAGATCTCTAATGCCTACAGCAGTCGTATGACTCTCATGCTTAGGCCTTGGGAGTGACTTAGTCAGAGGATCAGCGACATTCTCGTCTGTCGGAACTCGGCTGATCTTCACATCACCTCTATTGACGATATCACGAATCAGGTGATATCTCCTCTCCACGTGTTTGGATTTCTGGTGTGACCTGGGTTCTTTCGCCTGAGCAATGGCTCCATTGTTGTCACAAAACAAAGCCACTGGCTCCAAGATACTAGGAACCACACCAAGTTCAGTCATGAACTTCCTAATCCAAACAGCTTCCTTTGCCGCTTCTGAAGCAGCAACATATTCAGCTTCCGTCGTGGAATCAGCTACGGTATTCTGCTTAGAGCTCTTCCAGATCACTGCACCACCATTTAGACAGAAGACATATCCAGACTGTGATCGGAAATCGTCTCTGTCTGTCTGAAAACTCGCATCGGTTAATCCATTCACCACAAGTTCTTCACTTCCTCTATACACAAGGAATTTATCCTTAGTATGTCTCAAATACTTCAGAATATTCTTGACAGCTGTCCAGTGAACTTCACCTGGATCAGATTGGTATCTACTCGTCATGCTTAACGCGTAAGCTACATCTGGACGAGTGCAGAGCATGGCATACATAATAGATCCTATTGCAGAAGCATAAGGAATCCTATTCATGCGCTCTCGCTCAGCATGTGTCGCCGGACACTGCTTCTTGCTGAGACTCATGCCATGAGACATCGGTATGAAGCCCTTCTTAGAATCTTGCATCTTGAATCTGTGCAACACCTTATCAATATAAGTGTCCTGGCACAATCCAATCAGCCTGTTCATTCTATCTTTGTAGATTCTGATTCCAAGGATGTAAGCGGCTTCTCCCATGTCTTTCATGGAAAAACAACTTCCGAGCCAAGTCTTGACAGACTGAAGCAACGGAACGTCATTACCGAGGAGGAGTATGTCATCGACATACAGTACAAGAAACGCAATTTTGCTCCCACTAGTCTTCTTGTAAACACATGGTTCCTCTTCTTTCTTGATGAAACCAAATTGTTTTACTGCTTCATCAAAACGAAGATTCCAACTCCGTGATGCTTGCTTCAATCCATAAATGGATTTATGAAGCTTGCATACTTTCCCAGCGTTCTTAGGATCGACAAAACCTTCAGGCTGTGTCATATACACATCCTCTTCCAGAATACCATTCAGGAATGCGGTTTTGACATCCATTTGCCAAATCTCATAGTCATAATGAGCGGCAATCGCTAGAATAATCCGAATGGATTTAAGCATAGCGACTGGGAAATAGGTTTCATCATAGTCAATACCATGAATTTGCTTGAAACCTTTAGCCACCAACCTCGCTTTGTAAATCTGTACATTGCCATCCACGTCAATCTTCTTCTTGAAGATCCATTTACACTCAATGGCTTTTGCACCATTAGGTAAATCGACCAAGGACCATACTTGGTTTTCTGACATGGATCCCATTTCGGATTCAGAGGCTCCAAGCCACTTTTCGGAGTCCGGGTCCATCATTGCTTCCGCGAAGGTCGCTGGTTCGTCACTTTCAATGATCATCAGATCATTGGAATCGGTTATGAGAAATCCATAGTATCTCTCGGGTTCGTGACGGATCCTTCCGGATCTGCGAACTTCAGGCTCCACAGGCGCCGGTTCCACAGAACTTTGTGGATCAACCTGATGCTCTTCCTCAGCAGGTTGAGCAGTATCCTGTGCATCTCGAATTTCTTCAAGATGTACTTTACTCCCACTGTTTTTCTTAGAGAGAAAATCCCTCTCAAGAAAAGAACAGTCCCGAGCAACAAATACTTTGTTCTCAGATTGGTTGTAAAAGTAGTATGCCTTGGTTTCCCTAGGATAACCAACGAAGTATCATTTATCTGATTTGGGTGCAAGCTTGTCAGAGATTAAACGTTTGACATAAGCTTCACAACCCCAAATCTTCAGGAAAGACAGGTTTGGAACATTCCCAGTCCACAATTCATGTGGTGTCTTTTCCACTGATTTAGATGACACTCGATTTAGTGTAAACGCAGACGTTTCTAGAGCGTATCCCCAAAAGGATAATGGAAGATTTGAATGACTCATCATAGACCGAACCATATCCAATAAGGTTCGATTCCTCCTCTCTGACACTCCATTCCTTTGAGGTGTTCCAGGAGGAGTGAGTTGTGAAACAATTCCACACTCGCTCAGATAGTCGCTGAACTCTTGACTCAAGTATTCTCCTCCGCGATCCGATCGCAGAACTTTGATACTTTTGCCAAGTTGGTTCTGTACTTCATTCTTGAATTCCTTGAATCTATCAAAGGATTCTGACTTGTGTCTCATCAAATAGACATAGCCATACCTACTGAAGTCATCAGTGAAGGTAATGAAGTACTTGTAATTTCCTCTGGCAACAGTACTCATCGGCCCACATACATCAGTATGAATAAGGCCCAATAAGTCACTGGCCCTTTCATTTGGTTTGTTGAAAGGGGCTCTAGCCATTTTGCCCACCAAGAAAGATTCGCATTTCTCACATGATTCAAAATCAAATGAGCCCAGAAGCCCATTTCGATGGAGCCTTTGGATGTGTTTCTCATTGATATGGCCCAAACGACAATGCCATAAGAAAGTCGGGTTTTCGTCGTTGGACTTAAACCACTTTGTATTTATGTTAAAGACAGGCATTTCTTGGTTTAAAACATATAACCCATTATCTAATGGGGCACTACCATAATAAGTACCATCACGATTAAAAGAACAAACTTTATTCTTAACAGCAAAATCAAAACCTTCCAAATCCAAAACGGAAACTGAAATTATGTTTCTGCTTATCGCAGGTACAAAGTAGCAATTATTTAAAATTAAAACCATGCCCGATGGTAAGGACAACTCGTATGTGCCTACGGCCAGTGCAGCAACCTTAGCTCCATTCCCGACCCGTAGCTCCACTTGTCCTTTCTTCAGCGTCCTACTTTTTCTTAGTGCCTGCATATTTGTACAAATATGAGCACCGCAGCCGGTATCCAATACCCACGAAGTAGAACTAGAAGACATAACATTAAGTTCGATAACATAAATACCTGAGTCAGACGCATCATACGTCTTCTTCAGCTTCTTGTAATCTTCCATGAACTTCTTGCAGTCTCTCTTCCAATGCCCCAACTGCTTGCAGTAGTTGCACTTATCCTCAGGAGAAGGCCCGGATTTGGGCTTGGGCTTGGGCTTGTCTTGACTCTCAGTCTGGACAACTTGGGCCTTTCCCTTATCCTTCTTAGGTTTCTTAAACCTTTTACCCCCTTGTACCATCAGTACACTGGGAGTTGCCTTCTTGAGATTCGGCTCTGCTGTCTTCAGCATGCCGTGCAACTCAGTCAATGTCTTAGTCATGTTTTGCATGTTGTAGTTCATGATGAACTGATCAAAACACGACGGCAAAGACTGCAGAATCATGTCAGTGGCTAGCTCCTGGCTAATGGCACAGTCCAGTTTCCCCAGGTTATCAATGTAACCCATCATTTTAAGGACATGAGGACTTACTGGACTGTCCTTAGCCAGCTTGCAATCCATGAGAGATTTAACCGTCTGGTATCTCTCTGTGCGAGCTTGCTCCTGAAACAAAGCTTTCAGGCTGTTAATCATCTCAATGGGTGACATCACGTTCTCATATTGCTTCTGCAGCTCAGAGTTCATAGTCACCAGCATTAGACAATTAACATCTTTGACATCAGCTGAATGCTTATCCCAAGCATTCTTTTCTGTCTGCGGGGCATTGGAACGTGGCCTCTCGGTGAGAACTCTTTCAAGGACATATTCCTTGTTCTCTTGCCTGAGAACTATTCTCAGGTTCCGATACCATTCCAAGAAATTAGATCCATTTAACTTGTCCTTCTCAAGGACGGATCTTAGCGAGAAAGTGTTGATGTGAGTTGAGACAGACATAGCTGTAATTAAAAGAGGTAGAGGTTTTAGTTATAATGCTCAAGAAATGAGAATTCTTAGCTAATAAGAAAAACTCGCATTGTATTCAAAACTATGTTTCCTCATATGAATACAATGAACCAAGATCCTCAGATCACCAAAACTTGAGTGGACGACTCGCCATCATCCAAACTTCAGTTATCTAGGTAAGCAAATCATTGCTAATTGTACCCAGTACAATTCTTGGTCGCAGATGAGACAAACCATGTCTTATCCACTCTGATGTCTCTGGGCCCAGAACTTCTGATGGCCCAGTCAAGTAAACCAATCTCTTCAGTCTCGTGATCATTGACAGTCGCACTGCAAGTCTATCAATGATCACCTGCCTTACTCATGTAGCTGCGGACACCAAGGACTCCAAGGCTATCCAACAACGAAACGAGTCTTGACAGTAGACAAGATCGGGCAAGACATCAAGATCACTTGTTATTTAGTTGAGGAAAAGAACCGTTTTATCTTGACGCATATCCAATATACATCCAAGAATTTATTAATTTATTTAAAACATTCAGTTTTATTTAATTTAGATTCATCTACAACTTTTAGGATTAAATTGTTCTGGTATATGCAAATATGTGGTCCAACCAGCATATCTGCGAATGTCGTGTCGATCGATGCCGACCATTGGCATCGGTCGATGCAACTAGAATTAAACCGTTCTTCGATAACTGGTCAAACCAGATCGAATTTACATAACCGATTCAATCCAATTGAACCGGTTCGGTTTAATAGTCCATGTCGATCGTCACACACTGTGTGTCGATCGACATGACCAAACCAGAACCAATTTGGTTAATTAAAAAAAATAACCGAGCGATATAACCAGTTCAATCCAATTGAACCGGTCAATCTAATCGCTTTGCCTGTGTCGACCGATACACCCAGTGTATCAACCGACACAGCAGGAATATGGGTACGCTTTTTGTCGATCGACACTTTGCGACAAACCCTAAAATTTTATGTTTTGATTCGCGGCGTGTCGACCGACACACGCTTTGTGTCGATCGACACAATGCGATTTCAACAATATCATCGTTTTTCAACATGAACAAAATCCGAGATTAACATTCAATAAAACGATTTTAACAGGCAAAATTCAATCCAACAACATCAAGTTTCGAATTAATTTCACCAGATTCAATAGCTAAACCCTAACATGCTCTGATACCACTGTTGGATCCCACTGGATCTAGGGTTTGATATATTGAATGAAAACCAACTTCGTTCTTACCTTTCTGGCAGCGGAATTGAGATGGTGAACGAGATCAGTGGAGCAACGCAAACGCCTTGCCTCTACCAGATACACACGCACGCTCGCTGGAAACGGGATGCTAGTGCCGGATCAACGGGAATCGATTCTCTCTGGTGTTTCTACTGTTTCTGTCAAGAAAAGTGGACGGCTGAGTGTTTAGGTCGAAACTTACTTGTTATATTCGACCTAAAACACAATTAACGGGCCAGACTTAATCAAGTCTTAATTCGAAAAGCCTTTCGAAAAACCCGAACTGTGTCGACCGACACACAAGCTGTGTCGATCGACACAACACCATTTTATCGATTATAATGTGTATCCAATACACATTAATATGATCATTACCATAATGATCATTCCCATGTTGTAGCTTCTAGTTTGCTTAGGTGTGTGACCCTATAGGATCATATAGTGCTGGTAGTAAGTCCATAACTTACAGATTGCAAGAGGCTTCTAGCAAAACATTGCAACCGCCCAGTACTACACGAATGTCTGATCTCGACACACAACTATCATCAGGAGTGAGTACAAGTGTGATTTCAGGACACTATCCCAACAAAAAGAGTCCCCGGCAACGGCGCCAAAAACTTGATATGCTCAAAGTTTAATTCCTAGAGCTATACTGCAAGTGAACAGACATGACTGTAGTATATAGGGGTCAAATCCACAGAGACTCAAGAATATTACGATAGACTATAGAGGTTCGAATTAAGCTAAGCAGCAGCAGAGAATAAACAATAAAATCAGAAACAGCAAAAAAATAGCAGACAGTTTGTTAATCAATTAGGCGAAGCGTCAGGTCAAGGGAGTTCTCAGGAAATCAAGAATACAGACTAATCAATCAATCGAGATCAAATTAAGAACTGTTCTAAAACTAGAATCACAAAAGTATAAGAAACCAACTTTCATTGCGAGTATTATCTATGTCTAGCAATAGCAAACCAACTTTCGTTGCGAATTCGAGAGATCCTAAACATGTATTAATCTCAGGTTCTTTCATTCACAATTTTCCTAAACTAAATTTCTTTGCGAATAGACAAATTACTCATCTAGGTTCTTTCTAATTAATTAACCAACTGTCGTTGCGAAAATCAACCTAACATCAATAATCTAAGTGGCCAGTTCAGAATAAGCATTAAGATTAACCCTAGATGAAGAACTAGAAGTTATGAATCCCTACAGATTGATTAACCTAATATTCCATGAAATCCCTAATGAGAATCCCTAAACCTAACTGGAGAACTTCTCAGACATGGCAATCATAACAATAGACATGATAATAGAAAACCAAATAACATGAAAAGGATTGAAAAACAGGGGTTCAAAATCTCTTCTCTGTTGAGTACAAGACCAGCCCCAAATTCTCTCAATCTCTGATAAGTAAAGCGTAGCCTAAACAAGTGGCTAAAAACCCTAATATAATAGTCTACACACGTTTTGAGCTTCTTTGTAATTATGAGAAACTTCTAGACCAAGCTGCAAATATCCAAAAATTTTATTAACTCGGCGATAATCATCTGATTACGACCTGTGTCGATCGATCCCATAGCTGTGTCGATCGACACAAGCATCCAATATCGTCTCTGACTTCTTCTTCTCGCACGAACTCTCCAAATAGCTACAGAATGCGCCATAATGTCCAAATATGCTCCAAATGTATCTAAACCTGTAAAACACCTGAAAGGACTCCAAAACACAATAAAAGACTCGATAATAAAGACATATATCATGGTCAAAAATCCTAATAACCTTGATATATCAATGCTCTTATGGATCTAGATCTTTTCTTTTTTTCTTTCATCGTTTATTTAGTTTGGTTTGATTTTCTTGTGTTCTTCTTGTTGATTCATCTATTTCTCTCATCTTATATCATCTTAACTATGTCTTTTTATGTTTTAATGAAGATTAGTAAGTAGTTCTTCATAGGTTTCTGGGTTGAGTGATGAGGGTGATTGAATTATGATCTAGGATGTTTATAACCTAGATATATTGTATTCTTACTTGCTAGATGTTTTTAATGCTAGGATTGAAGTAGCTAATCAATTTCTTGATCTTATATGTTTCTATCACTGAGAAGTGTAGATTAATGTTTAATAAATCTTTCAAGTGCTTTACATACTTAACCAATGAAAGTTGATGTTTAAGGTGTTTAGTGGTATTAAGAGCATGATCTTAATGCATACTTACCTTGAAATTGCCAACGAGAGTTGATGTTAATTCTTGATAAGTATAAGGTTATTATCATGAGAGTGGAGTAACTTCATATGATTGTTCTTAGCCTTAGAAACATTCATGTGTTGTTTATCATTCTTAGATTAGTATTTGATCACCTGAGTTTATAATATCAACCCAAGAACTAGTTGTTTTATCTTTTGCTTAAACTCATTACATCTATGTTTTTACTCTGTTTTGTGAACCTTAGTATCTTGTTTAATGAATAATTTGTTCTATTTTTATTTCACTTTTGTTATCTATATGATTTAAACATTAGTTTCTTTGCTTTCATTTCACTTAGGTTATTAGTAAAAACCCAATTATCTTATATTGGCTTAGATTAAGGAACTTTGTGTATTCTTGGTGTTATAGATCACAACTCCTTATTGATTCGATCCTGAAGTGTTACATCGACATACCATTCGATCTTGGTGTGTAATACGCAAACATCAATTTGGCGTCGTTGCCGGAGAGCTAGGCGATTTATCATTAGAATTTCAAATTTCCTTGAGACTAAGCTTTCTTTTGTTTGTATTTGTTTGGTTACTGATTTTATTTCAAGTGTTTGCTCTTTTTGCAGGGCATATCACAAGGGAGAAAGTTCAATAGAGAGGGATGGCTTGGAACATTGCAAGCTACCACATTTTTGAATGCTCATCTACTTATCAAGAATATCTTCCATATGGAAACTTTTCTCAAGAGTGCCAATATGGAGAGGCTGAGAGATGCCAATCTTGGGACCTCACAATCCACCAAAGTTTTGAACGCTCACTCACTTATAAAGAAGATCTTTCATATGGAACTTTTCTCATGAGTACCAATATGGATATGGTGAGGGATGTCAATCTTGGGACCCTATAAGCTAATATACTCAAAGTTTCAATACCCTAGAGTTACCCGTAAGTGCACATATATGCAGTTGTAGTATATAGGAGTCGAATCCCCATAGACTCAAGAATCTTACGATAGATCTTATAGTGTCGAGTTAAGCTAAGCATAACAGTGAATAAGCAAGTAACCAATGCAGGAAAGTAAGGCAGGCAATTTGTAAATCAAGTAGGAAAATCGCCAAGTCAAGGGAGTTCTCAGGAAATCAGGAATATAGATTAATCAATCAATCGTGATCAAACTAAGAACTGTTCTAGAACTAGAATCACAAAAGTGTAACAGACAAGTTTCGTTGCGAATATTAACTATGTCTAACAACCTAGAAAATAAAATTTCTTTCCAAGTTCCAGAGTTCTAAACATGCATTAATCTCAGGTTCGTTCGTTCACAATTTCCTAAACCAAATTTCTTTTCGAATAGATAAATTTCTCACCTAGGTTCTTTTCTAGTAGATTAACCAACTTTCGTTGCACCAATCAACAAAATATCAATAATCTAAGTGGCCAGTTCATATTAAGCATTAAGATTAACCTAGACAAAGAACTAGAACGTATGAATCCCTATAAATGAATTAATCTAATATTCCATGAAATCCCAAATGAGAATCCCTAAACCTAACTAGAGAATTACTCAGACATGATCAATGAAACATAAATCATATTTGAATAAGAAAGCATAAAGAGATCAATAGAAGAAATAAAGGGGTTCGAAATCTTCTCTCTGTCGATTATCTGATCAGCCTCATAAAGCTCCAAATCTCTCTCTCTCTCTCTCTCTCTCTCTCTCTCTCTCTCTCTCTCTCTCTCTCTCTCTCTCTCTCTCTCTCTCTCTCTCTCTCTCTCTCTCTCTCTCTATCTATCTCTCTCTCTCTCTCTCTCTCTCTCTCTTTCTCTCTCTCTCTCTCTCTCTCTAAACTCTCTGAATGTAAAATAAAGCACATGAAAGTGTAGCCTAAACAATGGCTTAAGACCCTAATATAATAGCTAAAACACGTTTTGGAGCTTCTTTGTAATTATGAGAAACTTCTGGGTCAAGATGCAATTATCCACAAGTCTTGATTAATCAGCGTAAAACTCCTAGTCGTGGTCCGTGTCGATCGATGCTCCGTAGTTGCATCGGTTGACGCTTGATTGGAATGTAAACAACGGACGAGTTTTGCCTGATATCCTGGATCGATAATGATACGACATATCATGAGCTTATGTATCGACACTGCATCGACCTACACGGAAGGTATGTCGATCGACGCTAACTACAAATATCGCCTCTGACTTCTTCTCTTCAGCATGACTTCTCCCAATGGCTCCATAATGCGCCATAATATCCAAATATGCTCCAAACGTTCTAAAACCTGTATAAAATTCTAAAAGACTCCAAAACACATAAAAGACTCAATAACAAAGACCTATATCATGGTTAAAACCCCATAAAAACCTTGATATATCATCTCCCCTACACTTAGCCTTTGCTTTCCCTCAAGCAATCAGAAAACCAAGATAAGGAGAAGAAGTTTGAAAAACTTCAGAAACTCATTTATTCTTCGGAGCATCACACTCACATTCCCTTTAGTAATCCACATGAAAACAAGCCTGCAGAAATCAATACCACAATGTACTCCCCCCCCCCCCCCCCCACACTTAGCAATTGTCCCAAGTAAACTCCACAATCAAATCAGAGCATTCAAACTCACCATACTGACATCTATAATAAATTAAGTGCGGTCTCACCAAGGGAATATCGATCAGAGGACACATGGACTCTTACTCAGTCAGTACCTGTTCACAAGACTGTTAACATCTGGTTCCTTTTCTCTTCTTATTCTCACTTCAGCAGCTGATTTTTCCCCTTTGGGTGTCATTTTTTTATCAGCTGCTCTTCCCTTTTATTGGGGTATTACTTTGGACACATTCCATGACGCACATGAGGTAATATGGGTCTCTACCACTCCCGTGATCACTTCGAAACTACTAGTTTATCCGCAGAATTATACGTTTTTATTGCTTGAAGAGAAGGGAGAAGTGAACCATACTCAGACAGGTTTACAAGACATTCAAGACTGCCAGAGGAATCCAATCCAATGTATACCAAACCCCTGGGTGAGAAAATTAAGTCAAGTTAGGAGTGAAGTCAGTAATGGATCATCTGAATACGTGAAGTGATATGGGTGTCCTTGGTAGGTTGATCCATTTGGGGTTTTCTAATATTCACATATCTTCTGCAAGTCTGTACAATGGCCAGTTAAGTTCATACAAACTTGGTGATTTCCTCAAAAAGTCCTAGTTTCCTACTCAAGGTTTGACTCAATAAAACGACTCAACTGACTCTAAGAAAACAGAAAATGGTGTGTCAGTGACTTCCTCCCCCACACTTAAACAACACTGTCCCCAGTGTTATAGAAGCTTGGGCTCGGGAGAACAATAATCAAAATGAATAGAGACAAGAAAATTCAGAACACTTACCTGTGTACGGGATGTGTTAAAATATGATCAATTTGAATTGAAGTTTTATAAAATAAAATAATGAGTGTGTTTGGTGAGTGTGTTTGGTAAGATGTTTGGTAAGATGTTTGGTGAGTGTGTTTGGTAAGATGTTTGGTGTGGTGGGTGAAGAGAGTTGGTGTGTAATTTTAATATTGTGTGGTTGTTATGTGTTTGAGTTTGTGTATAAATAGGTGAGTCTTGATCATTTGCAAGACATCCCAAAATCATTTCAATAACATCTTCTCTTAAGTCTTCTCTCTTGTTCTGGTTTTATAATTCTCTTTCTTGTTAAGCAAGAAATCTTTTCTAAGTCTTATTTTCTTATTTTCTTCTTTCTTTCATAAGAAAAAATGTTTATGAGAGTTTAAGTGAGATAAAAATGTTTTAGTATATTCAAACATGGTATCAGAGCCAAAGACGGTTCGAGGGACGATCGACGGCAAAAATTAAGCAAGACGAAGCAATAAGCAATAAGCAATACGCAATATTAGCAAGAAGAGCAATACACGAGAAGTCATGGCGTCACACCTACACGCATCTCAACCTGTTGCTATTTTCGATGGTCAAAATTACGAGCTTTGGGCGGCAAGAATGAGGACGACGCTAATCATAAGAGAATTGTGGGATGTTGTGGAAAATGGAGTTCCGCCACAACCACAAGAAACCATGAGTACTACGGAAACTCTTGAAACTCCATCAGGTACTCAACCAAAAATTTCAGGTTGGAAAGAGTCGAAGATGAAGGATATGACGGATCTCCAACTGTTGCAACATACCGTCACCGATGCGGTGTTCAGGAAGATTATATCGACGACAACATCTAAAGATGCGTGGAAAAAATTACAAGAGTCCTATCAAGGTAACCCTCAAGCTATACTTGTGAAGCTGCAATCTCTCCATAGAGATTTTGAAAATATCAAGATGAAGGATGGAGAAAGGATCAGATCTTTCACCGATAGGATCATCGATGTTTCAAATAAAATGGAGCAACTGGGGGAAAGAAAAACGGATTACGAAATAGTTCGTAAAATCTTAACCTCGATGCCAAGACATTATGGCAATCTGGCGGCGCTAATGGAAGAAACTAAAGATTTGAAGAACATCAGTGTAACTGACCTTGTAGGATCTTTGGTTTCCCATGAATCAAAGTTTCTTCCAGACGAAGAAAGAAGTTCCGAAGGAGCTTTCCATGCTCGATTCAAAAGTGCAAGAGTATTCAAGAAAGGAGAAAGTAGTAAAGAAAAACCTGAATGGAGAGGCAAAGAGAAACGATGGTGTGGTTACTGCAAGAAGGACAACCACAACGAAGCTGATTGTTACTTGAAGAACAAGAGGCCGAACCAGCACTGAAGAAACCCAAAGAGTGTTTCACCTGCGGGAAGTTGGGATATTTTGCGCGAGAATGTCGAAGCAAACAAGGCCAGCATGCGCAAGTTACAAATGTCGAGGAACATAAATTGTTCTCTGCCGAGGAAATAATTATGAAGATGCCAAAGAAAGATACATGGCTGATCGATAGTGGATGCACTAACCACATGTCTAAAGATGCAAGGTACTTCACAACTATCAACAAAAATGTGAAGTTCCTATTCGCGTCGGAAATGGAGCTGTAATAATGACGGAAGGAAAAGGTGACATACTTGTGAAGACCAAGATGGGAGAGAAGATCATCAAAGATGTCTTATATGTCCCCGGCCTAAATAAGAACCTGCTTAGTGTTCCCCAGATGATGCTACATGGGTACGAGCTTATCTTCAAGGGAACTCAATGCACAATTCGCGATCAAATGGGAATGAAGATTGCCCAAGTGGAGATTGAAAAGAAAAGTTTTCCTCTTGACCTCTCCAGAGCAGAAGAAGCCTCCTACAATGCAAGAGAGGAGCCAGTTGGTCAACTATGGCATAAAAGACTTGGTCATAGTAGCCATACATACATAAAGAAGTTACTCCAAAATCACATGGCAAGGGGAGTTCCCAATCTCTATGATTACAATGACGTATGTGAAGCATGCCAGCTAGGAAAACAAGCACGGGTCACTTTTCCATCATCCTCATCAACAAGAGCCAAGAAGAAGTTAGAGCTCATCCACACAGACATATGTGGACCTATGCAAACACCATCGCTCGATGGAAGCAGGTACTTCATCTTATTCATTGATGACTATTCAAGGAAGACATGGGTATACTTCTTGAAGCAAAAGTCAGAAGCATTCAACATGTTCAAGAAGTTTAAGGCTATGGTGGAGAACCAGTCTGAAGCAAAAATAAAACAACTCAGGTCTGACCGAGGAGGAGAGTACACATCAAATGAATTCCAAAGTTTCTGCGAAATTCAAGGCATTACAAGGCAACTGACCGTGGCATACCCACCACAACAAAACAGAGTGAGTGAGAGGAAGAATCGCAGCGTGATGTAGATGGCACGTGCAATGCTGAAGGGACAAGGAATGCCAAACAAATTTTGGGCCGAGGCGGTATACACTGCGGTATACTTGCAGAATAAACTACCTTCAGCAACCCTGGAGAAGGTGACACCGATAGAAGCATGGACAGGACACAAACCCTCACTAAGTCATCTTAAAGTGTTTGGGTGTGTGTGTTATGTCCACGTACCAGATGAAAGGAGGAGCAAGCTGGAAGACAAAGCACAAAAAGGAGTACTTATTGGTTATAACAGCCAAAGAAAAGGCTACCGGTTTACTTGGTGGAAAAGCAAACCGTAATAGTAGCAAGAGATGTTACCTTTGATGAAGGAAGAATCTGGGATTGGAGTCAAAAGTCAGAGAATGACAGAGGTCTCCAACAAACTATCTCAGATCCGTTCAAGGAGGTTAGTGCTGCTCATCCTTCTGTACCAACCAATGGTGGACAACATGATGAAGAAGTAACAAACTAATTTGTTCCTACCAACGACGGAGAAGGAACATCCACGGCGAGTTCTTCATCCATGAAAACTCTACGAACAATGAGTATGTCAGAACTGATGGCTGTCACTCCACGAGTATTGGACTACAGTGCTGACATGATGGATGCTTGTTTTGTCTGTACTGTTGAACCTAACTGTTTTGAAGAAGCAGTCAAGCATCCGGAATGGAGGGATGCAATGAAAGAAGAAATCAAGATGATTGAGAAGAACAATACTTGGGAGTTGGTAAAAAGACCTAAGGAAAAGAAAGCCATCACAGTCAAGTGGATTTACAAGTTGAAGACTGCATCAGATGGAACCTTACAGAAGTATAAAGCCAGACTGGTTGCAAGGGGATTCAGTCAGAAATACGGTGAAGACTACATTGAGACATTTGCTCCCGTCTCGAGGTATGACACCATCCGACTTATAATAGCAATTGCAGCACAAAAGAGTTGGACACTACACCAAATGGATGTGAAGTCTGCATTTCTAAATGGAGAACTTGAAGAAGAAGTGTTCTTGGAACAACCTCAAGGATTTGAATCCGAAGGGAAGGAAGAACACATACTAAAGCTCAAGAAAGCATTGTACGGTCTAAAACAAGCACCAAGGGCGTGGTATAGCAAGATTGACAGTCATTTTTTGCAACAAGGATTTGAAAGGTGTCCATACGAAGCAGCTGTATACATCCGCAGAAACGGTGAAGATACTTTAATGATCTCTTTGTATGTAGATGACATGATCATAACAGGAAGCAATGAAGAAGACATCAAAAAGTTCAAAGGAGAAATGATGAGCTACTTTGAGATGACAGACCTTGGCCATATGGAGTATTTTCTTGGGATGGAGATATGTCAAAGTGCCGAAGGAGTTTTCTTATCTCAGACAAAGTATGCAAACAAGATCCTAGAGAAATTCAAGATGACTGATTGAAAATCAGTTAGCACACCACTGGTGCCACATGAGAAGAATATTGATGAGAAAGAGTATAATCCAGCCGACGCTGCAGAATACATAAGCATGGTGGGAAGTTTGTTATACCTGACCGCTACAAGGCCTGATTTGATGTTTTCTGCAAGTTATCTTTCAAGATACACGAGCAATCCACAAATGATGCACTATCAACAAGCAAAGCGAGTATTGAGGTATGTCAAGGGGACAACTGAACTCGGCCTATTTTTCAAGACCAAAAATTCAACATTATTGCAGGGATATTGCGATAGTGATTGGGCTGGAAGTCAAAATGATATGAAGAGCACAAGCGGTTATTTGTTCAAGCTAGGAGGATCAATTCTCTCTTGGCAGACACAGAAACAAGATGTTGTTTCACAATCAACTGCAGAAGCAGAGTACATCTCCGCAGCGGCAGCAGTGAATCAGACCGTTTGGATCCGAAACTTACTCGAGAGTCTTGGATTCAAGCAAGAAGAAGGTACACCGATTTTTTGTGATAATAGTTCAGCTATTGCCATTGGGAAAAATCCAGTTCAACCTCGGAGAACCAAGCATATCAACATAAAATTTCATGTGGTGCGAGAAGCTGAGAACAATGGAACTATCAAACTGAAGTATTGCAAAGGTGAAGATCAGTTGGCAGACATCTTTACGAAATCTTTGCCAATAACAAGATTTGAAGAAATGAGGAACAACCTTGGTTTGAAATTCAATTGGATCAAGGAGGAGTGTTAAAATATGATCAATTTGAATAGAAGTTTTATAAAATAAAATAATGAGTGTGTTTGGTGAGTGTGTTTGGTAAGATGTTTGGTGAGTGTGTTTGGTAAGATGTTTGGTGTGGTGGGTGAAGAGAGTTGGTGTGTAATTTTAAATTTGTGTGGTTGTTATGTGTTTGAGTTTGTGTATAAATAGGTGAGTCTTGATCATTTTCAAGACATCCCAAAATCATTTCAATAACATCTTCTCTTAAGTCTTCTCTCTTGTTCTTGTTTTATAATTCTCTTTCTTGTTAAGCAAGAAATCTTTTCTAAGTCTTATTTTCTTATTTTCTTCTTTCTTTCATAAGAAGAAATGTTTATGAGAGTTTAAGTGAGATAAAAATGTTTTAGTATATTCAAACAGGATGTGTGTCGACCAATACATAGCTGGTGTCGAGCGAAATCTTCTTAGGTCGACATCTGGCTTAAAAAATGGCTTAAAACCCCTAATATAATAACTAAAACACGTTTTGGGGCTTCTTTGTAATTATGAGAAACTTCTAGGCCAAGCTGCAATTCTCCACAAGTCTTGATTAATCGGCGTAAAACTCCTGGTCGTGATCCGTGTCGATCGATGCTCCATATTTGCATCGGTCGACGCTTGATTGGAATGTGAACATCGAACGAGTTTAGCCTGATATCCTGGACCGATAATGTTACGACATATCCTGAGCTTCTGCATCGACACTGTATCGACCGACACGGAAGGTATTTCGATCGAGGCTAATTCCAAATATTGCCTCTGACTTCTTCTCTTCAGCATGACTTCTCCCAATGGCTCCAGAATACACCATAATATCCAAATATGCTCCAAACGTGCTAAATGTTGTATAAGATTCTAAAAGACTCCAAAATACATAAAAGACTCAATAACAATGACATATATCATGGTTAAAAACCCATAAAACCATGATATATCATAAGCCACCACGATTTTGAAAGCTCACCCACCTATCAAGAAGATATCCCATATGGAAATTATTCTCAAGAGTATCAATATGGATATGATGAGATATATCAATCTTGGGACACGGAGTACGAGCGTGGAATAACATATTCTTCCCCAAGCTCTAATGAAGAAGAGATTCTCAACAATCAAGGTTTCTATCAAAACCAAGGAAACCAATAATTCCAAAGGCAAGGAAGTTCTTACAACCAACAATCAAAGGAGGACCCGATGTAACAAATGTTGAAAAAACTATTGGACGGTTTTGCCAAAGATCTCAAAAAGAACATCAAATCAAGTATGGAACATAAAATGAGATGAATGCAAAGTTTGAGAATCTATCCTCTCACTTGTCAGCCTTAGACAACCAAGTATCTCAAATTGCAAGGGTTGCTTAAACAACATATGATGAGGATTCTCAAATCAAGGATGGGTTCTTATAAGGATCTGAAATGTCTATAAGAGAATTTGAACCACTTCATGGTTGCACTGTTGATGAAGATCTTGAGATAAGATAAGAAGAACAAGTCTTCCTTTGGACACTAATGAATCATTCAACAAAGAGCAACAAAGAAGAAGTAGATATTGTGAGATCTGAGATTCACACCAAGAATTTGTAATCGTGGATTTGGACTTTTAGGTATAGAAATGGTATAGTTTCCTATGAATCAAAGACTTTATTGAGATCGATCGTCGAGATAGAACAAACACAATCGAAAAGAGTACAAAGTATGAAGGTCGAGCTATCTAGTCGAAGTGTTCTAAGCTAGGGTTGGAATGTCTTGAATGAATCACCACTTCTTCTTTAAATAGTCTCGACTTTGATCTTCTTGTTCCGATATTTCGGCCTCGCCGTCATAACGATCTCCGAGATTTGCGTGGATCAGTTGAACTGACGAAGACCGAGTTGCTCTATCTCCACGTCGTCTCCTGCCGAGCCCGAGCTCGATCTTCTCTCACTTCGGCATTGCTTGGTCTCTGTCAAGACGTTATTCGTTTGGGCCCAACAAAGGACGACGGTCGATCTATCTCTGTCTCGATTCTGGAGTGGGCTCGTAATTACGGGCCTTTGTTTTATTTGTTAATGGGCCGGATTTCTAGAGGGAAATCCAGTACCAACAATAGCCCCCCAGCCCATTAATTTCGAGAAGTCGAGGTCAATGGGCGGTGGACGTTCTCGGGAAGACGCGCGCGTGCTTTAGTCATTAGAGAAGCCCTAATGATTGTTTTCGCCTCGTTCGCGGATCTTATTTTAATCGGATGGCCAAGATTGGGCGCGTGGGTTGGATTAGCCTGTTCGTGGCGCGTCCGTTACCACGGCGGATGTGACTCAATCGTCAATCACTCGCTCCTGCCCTTAGATCTTATATCAACGGTCGAGATTGCAAGGAACCGAAGGATCTCAACTGTCTCGATCTTTTTCGTAATCATTTACAAATTTTGAATTGAGCGGTTGGGATTGCGGGATACGAAAGATCCCACGGATCTCGAGCACGAGATAGTTTAAAAGGGGAAGTTACCTAGCACGATTCCCATTACTGTTTGCACTAGAAATCGTCAAGGTAACTTCTTCTCCCTCATTATATCCTTTTTTGCCTCTCGCTCTTATTCCTTTTACTGTTACTCCGAGACTTTCTTCTCTAGAGATTTCGTCTTTCTTCTTTTCTCAAAAGAAATTTCCGATACGCCGAACTATCATGGTTCGAAAAAGTGCGGCCAGGGCAAGTTCAACCGTGGCGGCGGGACCGGTTGGTCTCTACCCACCGTCCAATTTGACTGTCGACCACATACGGAAGTTGCGGGCGAAATGCCGGATTCCGCCGGAGGTGGAGATACTTATCCCATCGCCGGGAATGTCCCCAGAAACTGCCGTCGAGGGTCATTGCTGTGCCTCTTATACCTATTTTGATAAATGCAGATTGTTTTTTCCAATCCCTCGCATTATCTCATGGGTTTTGGCTCAGCTCCAGCTGGCCTTTCATCAGATGACCCCGAATTTCGTTCGGTACGTCATCGGGCTCGGGGTCAGAGCCGTCGAGGAGGGCATCGACTTTGGGGTCGAGGAGTTGATGAGGGTTTGCTCGGTAAAACATAACACTCGTTTTCCCGGGACCTACTACCTCTCTCCTCTTCATGGGAAGATCCTTGATGAGATCCCGACGAGGGATGTGTGGAAGAGTAAATACTTTTACTTCAGGATCAACCATCACTCGGTCGAGGATTTCGATTATTCGGTTATCCCGACAAGATGGGCAGCTAGCGTTGGTTAGCTTCTAGGGTTTATTAGTTTCTATGGTCGCTTCGATGTTCTTCGTTGACATCGAGCTGGTTGCTAATAACCTTTTTGGTTTCTTTGCAGAGGCTCCTGAGTCACTATCTCTGAACCCAATTACATCGAGTTTGATAGCTCGTCTTCGGAGAGGAGATATCCGCTGGTCTAACTTTACAGACCAGCGAATTCGAGCTGCCTTAGGTCCTGCGGCCCGACAACCTCCTTCATACCAACCTCGTCTTTCACGAGACGAATCACGCTTTCCTCGTCAGCCCACTTCGACCCGAAGCGTTCAGGCTCCGCTTCGGATTATCGAGCGGACTTGAGAGAGTAAGTATTCTGGTTAGTCTATAAAAGGATTTTCGCGCTATATGCCTTTCGTTTGCCGAGCTGACTCGAATTTGTTTTGTCTGCAGATCAACCTGTTTCGGACGACAGTTCTACCGCAAGCACCCCTTCTCTCGAAACGATGTCGCGAAGATCTAGCAGCCGTCGGAATGGTAAGGATCCCGTCGATCTGGCGAAGAAAATGAAGGCCGGCGACTTGAGCAACGCCCTTATTTTTGCCATGGGCGAGGGGCCTCCTCCTCCTCCTTCGATCCCTCCTCCTAACCCTGTTCAGGTTTCTCTTCCCGTGGTCACAGGATCCCGAGAGGCAAACATGGAGGTGGAGAATTTATCTGCTCTTTTGGCCGGGCAGGAACTAGTCCAGGTCCCGTCTGGAGAGCCTGCTTTGCGCAACTCTCGGTCGAATAGTTTGAGAGGATCAAACGGTCAGAGTCGGGGCGGTCCTCCTCCTCCGGCGGCGAAGCGTCAAAGAACTGACGCGGAGATAAGCTCGAGAAGATCGAGCCAGAGTGTTGAGGTGAGACCTGCCTCTTCCGGGTCCTCCGGATCTTTCAACTGGCGCTTCAGGCACCAGAAGGAATGTCCGATTGCGGATGACCCGAAGGGTGTTGCCTATCTGCTGAGGCATTTTAAGCCCGCAGGTGTTCAGCTCCCGGCTGTTGGGGATATGGCTCTCGGTGATTCTTAGACTGAGATGATGGCGGCTTCTGGGAAGGTAACGATTTCCTTCCTTCGCTTTCTTGATTTGTTTCATGCTTAATTTTTATTTTTCTTGTAGGCCTTGGAGGCTGCGAACAGGTTTGTGGCTAGGGCCGAGCGTGAGCTGCGAGAGCTACCGCAGGCGAGTGAGCTCGATACGTTGAGAAAACAGTTAGCGACCTGAGAGCGCAGTTGCAGGGGGCCTTGGCTCGGGAAGAGGAGCTACGGAAGACGGTGGGTGACCTGGATGAGCAGTTGCAGGGTGCCTTGACTCAGGTTTTGGTCGCGGAGGAGGCGAGTCGAACCGCTATTGAGGCAGGTCGGGTTGCGGACGTGCGGGCTGCGCAATGTCAGGCTGGTTTGGACAAGGCTCTCGCTGACCGAGAGCTTGACGTCAAGGTGGCGGCCCATGAGGCGAGGATAGGGCTAAACGTTGAATATCTCAAGATTCTCGAGGGAATTGCGGCGAAGGAGAGCCAGAGGAAGGTCGCCGTGAGCGCCGAGATAAGGCTTCAAGAGGCCTTGGCCAATATCGCGCTTATTGCCGAGTTCGCCGCTGGCGAACTGGATCTGACCAAGGAGGTGATGGACTTGGCCGAGAAGAAAAGATTGGCCATGGAGGAGATGAATGCCGCAGCGGTGTCAGACTTCAGTATCAGCAAGCTTAATTTGCCGGTGATGTCGGACGATTCCGTGATCTTGGCGCACCCTCTAAACCAGGCGGCTACTCGTCTTGATCAGTATGAGTCGAACCTTCCGACAGGAGTTAGCTCGCGAGTTAGCGATGAGGTCGAGGGTCGACTCGAGGAGGAAAGGGCGACTGATGATTAGATGGAGAATCAAGACGAGGCTTCATCTCCTTCCAAGCAGTTCTAGTCCTCTTTTTATTCGTTGCTGCCCTAAGGGGCTTTTAATTTCTTTCTCAGACTTTTGTTGCCCAAGGGGGCTTTTTTTTGTTTTTTTTGGGTGTTGCCCTTAGTGGGCTTTTATTCGAACTCGAGGATATTGTGTCCTCTTTCTTTATCATGAATCGCTTTTGAATCTTTCATGCCTTAGCATAGATTTCACTGTGTAACGCCTTAGTGTAGAATCGGTTGTTACGGTAGCTCGATCCTCTCCAGAGAGATCGAGCAAATGACTTGTCTCGAATTGCCTTAGGGAGTTCTTTGCGAACTTATAAGTTGATTGCATTTGAGCTCGAGCTCTTTGCCAAGGACAGTTCGTGGTATGATTCTTTCATGATGTAAGGTCCGAGCCTAGCGCTGAGTTGAATCAAAAAGAAATGTTAAGTATAAGAACGAATCAGAGTAGACTTACAAAGATCCATTTTGAGTGTGTACGGAGGTCGTTTGCCTGAATAACTGTCTCGACCTCGTTGCTTTTTGCTCGAAGGGAGGGGGTAGCCCCCCAATTCTTCCAATCCGTATAAGGTTTAGAAGAATTATAGGTTTTCGAAGGATCATTCTGGATCGCTTACTTTGGGACGATCATTTCAGCTTGTTCGATTTGGAGGGACCATTTTAGGTCGCTTCTTTTTGGGACGATCATTTCAGATCGTTCGGTTTGGAGGGACCGTTTTAGGTCGTTTGTCTATGAAGAGATGATTTCATATCGCTTGCTTACTGAAGATATAATTTCATATCTTTTAATTTCGAAGGGATGATTTCACATCGCTTGCCTTTGGAAGGGATAGTTTCATATCACTTGTTTTTGAAGGGATAATTTCATATCGCCAGCTTACCGAAGAGATAATTTCATATCTTTTGATATTTGGAGGGATAATTTCATATCACTTTTCTTTGGAAGAGATAATTCCATATCACTTGATTTTGGGGGAGGCCGTTTCAGGTCGCTCGGAAGGGATAGTTTCATATCACTTGTTTCTGAAGAGATAATTTCATGTCACTTTTTGAAGAGATAATTTCATATCACCTTGTAGAATGTAATGGCGAAGTATTTCACAATGACTCTAACTTTTACGACAGAAAGAGACATTGGATTGAGAGACTTATTTTGATTTCACAAAGATAAGCTGGTGAGACTTCGTTTGAAGTTGTTGAGCTCGGTAAGAGCTTTATATTGGGGGGGCGGCTGCGCTCGAAGTCGAGCTGCCTACGTACCCTTTTAAGGGGGATCAAGCCATTTCGTAGTTCGATTATGTTGATGTACTCTCAGTGAAAGTACTTTTTGAGGTTGATGATGTTCCAAAGTCGTAGTTCGGGCTTCTGGGTTTCCACCGACTTGAGTCGGTCGACCCCGTCCTTCACAACGTCTGTGACCTGGTAAGGACCTTCCCACTTTGCTCCTAACTTTCCAGCGTGTTCTTCCTTTTTATGGTCGAACACTTTCCGTAAGACGAGCTCTCCTACTTGAAACCTTCGAGTTTTGATCTTGGAATCGTAGTAGCGAGCTGCGGCTTGTTGGTAGTTCTGGATTCGAGCTAGTGCGAGGTTCCTCCTTTCGTCGACGAGATCGAGCTCGTCAGTTATCATCTTGTTGTAAAGTTCCTCTTGCCGTGGGCATTCTTCTTTGCGGATGCTTGACACGAGGATTTCGGCTGGTACTACCGCCTCGATTCCATAAGCCAGCGAGAAGGGAGTCTCACCGGTGGATTTGCGGGGGGTAGTCCGATAGGCCCATAGTACGGCTGGGAGCTCATCGCTCCAATTCGTTTTGCATTCATTGAGTCTTTTCTTGAGGCTGTTCATAACTGCCTTGTTAGCCGCTTCTGCCAGCCCGTTCCCTTGAGGATAGCGTGGCGTTGAATAAGTCAGATTTATGTTCCAGGTTCTACAGAACTCTTTGAACGTGTTCGATATGAACTGAGGCTCGTTATCAGTGACGATCTCGTGGGGTAGTCCATGTCGGCAAACGATGTTTCGCCAGACGAACTCCTTAACGTGAACATCTTTGACCTTTTGGTACGACTCTGCTTCAATCCATTTGGTGAAGTAGTCGGTCATTACCAATAAGTGTGTGGCTTTCTTTTTGCCGGATGCGACTAGGGGCCCCACGATGTCCATTCCCCATCGCATGAATGGGTATGGCGATGAGATAGAGGAGAGTTTCTCCGATGCTTGGTGGATAATCGGGGCATGCTTTTGGAACTTGTCGCATTTGTTTGAGAAGGACTCGCATTCGGTGGCCATTGTTGGCCAGAAATAGCCTTGCCTTTTGATTCGTACGGCCAGGGCTCGTCCTCCGGAATGGCTTCCGCAGGATCCGTCATGGGCTGCGTGATCACGGCCAGGGCTTGCTTTTTATCGAGGCATTTGAGGTAAGGTCCGGAGAGACTCCTTTTAAAGAGCTCCCCTTGTGTGACGCAGTACCTTGCACTTTGTGCTTTGAGTTTCCGTGCCTCCCATTTGTCGTCGGGTACTTCGCCATTTGTAATGTATCGAATGATTGGAGTTCTCCAATCTTCGTCATTGTTAGGCTCGGGTCCTTGACTAGTGGATGCGGCTTGGATTGGTCTATCGGGGACGTTCGCGACGTACATGGCGTTTCTTGGATCGAGATCATCATCAATCTCGATGATGTCGCGACTGGTGTCCTTGGGACATTCTTTGTGCTCGACATCGTCCTTTATGGCAGGCTCGTCCTCTTTCAAGGATAGAGCTTTTAGGGCTATGTCGATGCTTGGTTTCTCGATCCCCTCGACTGGTATGATCCTTTTGAGGTTAGGATCTGATGTCGATGCTAATGCGGCTAGGGCATCGGCTGCGGTGTTTTCCCCTCGCGGGATCCGCGTTAGATCAAAGAATTTGATCTGTTCGGCGAGCGTGTGGACTACCCGTAGGTATGCTTCCATCCATTCGTCTTTGGCCTCGTAGTTGCCATAATATTGGCTCGTGACCAATTGGGAATCGCTGAAGGCGTCTACTTCTCGGGCTCCTATTGACATCGCTAGTCTGAGCCCGGCTATTAACGCTTCGTATTCTGCTTCGTTATTTGATGCGGCGAAGCCCAGTCTGAACGACTGTTCTAGTACTTCGCCCGTTGGGGAGACCAGTTTCACCCCGACTCCGGATCCTTGCCTCGAGGAAGCTCCATCGACGTAGAGTTTCCATTTCTTGGCGGAGGTCGGGTCAAGTTCGATGGTCGGAGGGAGCTCGATTATGAAATCTGCCAGCACTTGCGCTTTTAGGCACGTCCGAGCTTTATATTCTATGTCGTACTCGCTAAGTTCGATAGCCCACTTGACCAGTCGTCCTGACTGGCTTGGACTGTGAAGAATGGTTCTCAATGGATGAGAGGTCATCACTATGATCGAGTGCGATTGGAAGTATGGTCGGAGTTTCCGAGCTGATGTTACCAACGCCAAAGCGAGTTTTTCCATGGTGGGATATCTGGTTTCAGCATCGATTAAGGTCTTACTGATGTAATACACCGGCTGTTGTTCGTTTTATTCTTCGCGAACCAGGACTCCACTTACTGCTGCCGTGGAAACAGCCATGTAGAGGTAGAGGAGTTCCCCTTCTACTGGTTTCGCCAGTATAGGTGGTTCGCTTAGGTAAGCTTTAAGCTGAGTGAACGCTTCTTCACACTTTTCGTCCCAGAGGAACTTTTTGTTTGCTTTGAGCAAGTGGTAGAAGGGTAGACATTTATCAGTCGACCTTGAGATGAAACGGTTCAGAGCAGCTATTTTGCCAGTCAGGCGCTGGACCTCTCGCGTTGTTCTGGGAGATTTCGTCTCCATAAATGTCGCGATCTGTTTAGGATTCGCTTCGATCCCTCTTTCAGTTACTAAGTAACCAAGGAATTCTCCCGATGGGACCCCGAATGTGCACTTCGCTGGGTTGAGTTTCATCCCGTATTTATTGAGAATGATAAAGCATTCTTTTAGTTGGGGGATGTGATCCTCATACCTGGAAGATTTGACCAGCATATCGTCGATGTAGACTTCCATAGTTTTGCCCAGGAGTCCTGAAAACATCTTGTTGACGAGGCGTTGGTAAGTTGCTCCTGCATTCTTTAGTCCGAAAGACATGAATTTGTAGCAGTACGTGCCTCGATCAGTTATGAACGAAGTCTTTTCTTGGTCCTCGGGGTTCATTAGTATTTGGTTGTATCCCGAGAAAGCGTCCATGAAGGACAGTAGCTGGTGTCCAGTGGTAGCTTCGACCAGCCGGTCGATGTGCGGAAGTGGGAAGCTGTCCTTTGGACATGCTTTGTTGAGATCTGTGAAATCTACACAGACTCTCCACTTCCCGTTCTTTTTCTTGACCACTACGGGATTCGCAAGCCAGTCGGGGTACTTGACCTCCCTGATCGATCCGATTTTTAATAACCGATCGACCTCGTCGTTGACAGCTTGAGCTTGTTCCGGACCTATTTTTCGACGTTTTTGTCTTACCGGTTTGTAGGTTTGGTCGACATTCAGCTCGTGGCTGGTTACGTCAATGTTGATCCCTTTCATGTCTGCTGAAGACCAGGCAAAGGAGTCGACGTTCTGTTTGAGGAAAGAGACCGATTCATTTTTGACCGGCTCTGATAGGTCGATTCCAATGCCAACAAGTCTTTCGGGATGAGCATCGTCTATGCAAACTTGGGTCGTGAGGTCCTTTGGGGGTCTTATTTGACTTGGGTCATTCGACATTTTGGTCTGCATGGTGGCGAGCTCCTCCTCTTTCTGTAATTGCTACGCAGGAGATTTCTCAATTTGCTTGTATCCATTCATGTAGCAATGGCGGGAAATCTTTTGACTTCCGTACACGGTTTTACTCCTTTGGGAGTTGGGAATTTTACGCATTGATGGTAGGTCGATGGTACCGCTTTCATGTCGTATATCCATGGTCGACCTAGAATCGCGTTGTAGGGAGCTGGACGATCCACTATGACGAACTTTGTCCTTCTCCGAACTCCTCCAGCTATTACTAGGGCGAAGACAGAGCCCATTGAGTACGTTGTTTCGCCAGCGAACCCAACCAGTGGTGTTTTTTCTTCGACAATCTCGGAGTCGTTGAACTCCATCTTTTTGAAAGCATCGTAAAAGAGGACATCCACCGAACTTCCTGTGTCGATCATTATCCTTGAGAGTTCGACATCTCCCACTACTAGACAAACGAGGAGAGCGTCGTCGTGTGGTTTGTCGAGATTACTTGTCTCGCTCTCGTGGAAAGGGATTTCGTGGTCTGGACCTAACATCGGGATTTTCCCTCCTTTTTCGGTCTCGACTCTTCTTTGAATAGCTTTGATTGAATTGACCGAGTCTCGGCAAAGCTTGGAGCCACCGAAGATGAATTCGATTCGTTTAGGGGGTATAGCCCGTACACCCCCCCCCCCCCCACCCCCCCCCCCCTCCCCCCGCAGAGACGAGGGAGATTGATTCGTGAGCGTAAACTCTTAAAGGGAGCCGGAGGTGAAGATAATGCCGAACCTCCCGGGGTGCCGCTCAAGCTGAGCTCGCAGAGAATAAACTCGATTCGCTTTCGCGACCCCTGAGGGAGTGTTTCGGGGGATTCCGGCTCCTTAGACCGTTCTCGTTTGTTTTCAGAAGGCTTCTTGTTGTTTGACTCTTTAGTATGTTTGCTTTCCTTTTTATCGGATGGAGTTTCCTCCTCGACTTCTGATTCTTGTTTGCTTTCGGACTCTCGCTTTTGGGCCTCGGCTTTAGCTCGAGTATAGCAATCATCAGTCGAGTGTCCCCTTTTGTTGTGAAAATCACAGAATTTTTCCTTGTCGAACTCGAATTTCTTCGAGCTCTTCGGGCTCTCGACCGCATTGATGTTCCCTGATTTACGGGAATCCTTTTTTGAGTTCGAGTTCTGCGAGCCCGACGGATTCTTTTCTTTTCGATGATTTTCTCTGAGGGCCGTGGTTTCGTCCTCGAGGCGAGCGAAGGCCGATGCGCGATGAAGGGCGTCATCGAGTGTTTAAGGTTCGCGGACTGTTAATTCCTCGCGGAATCTGGTCGAATACCATAGTCCACGCCTCAGTGCTTCTATAGCTACTTCGTCTCGTGGGTTTGCGATTTTGGATTTTATTTCCTTAATTCGGTCGATGTACGAGCGAAGCGGCTCGTCAGGTTTCTGAGAGACGCCAAATAGAGCTGCCTCAGTAGTCTTTTCCTCGATAAAGACGGAATATTGTTTGAGGGATGCCGTCATGAACTGGGTGAAGTTGTCGATGGACCTCTCCTCCAGTCCGGCGAACCATTCTAGGGCGGAGCCCGATAGGTTTTCTGCGAAGAGTCTGCAGAAAGCCGGCTCTCTCTCCTCGTCGGTAAGGTATACCCTTGCCATTGCTAGTCGAAATGCCCTGATATGGACTTTCGGGTCCGATTTCCCAGAGAATTCCGGGAATTTTGTTTTCTTGATTTCTCGGATCCTTGCGAAGGCGATCCGGTCTGTGAACAGCGTTTGTCGCGTTTCTTCGATCACTCGATCGATGTCGGGCACCGCGCTCGTTGCCATGTGAACTTTCGAGCTTAGACTGTCGAACTGGGCTTTAGCCTTCTCGATGTATTGTCTAAGCATATCGTGTTCATCGCCTACTGCGGGCGTGAACTGGGCTTGTGCCTGGTTTGACGTTTTTTTCCGGGAAAACGGGGTCGAGGAGATCGATTGTTGGAACCGATCTCGTCTGGTCGACCTGCGGCTTTCGGAACTATACCGTATTTGACCCGTTAAGGAGTCCCGAGCTCGAGGCGAAAGCAGAGCCTCCTAGTTGCCTCGGTCGGATATTAGAGTAATTTGGGAAAGGTGGTGGCCTGGGTAATGGTCGGTTTCTTGATCCGGTCGGATCTGTGACCATTGAACTTGAACTAAACGAAGTCGGTATCGCGATAGGGGTCATTATAGGGCGGACGCCGCTACTTGACGTATTAGCGAAATTTCCCGACGCTCCCGGGGGAGTTATCACCTGGGAGAAGTCCAAGCGCGTACGCGGTGGAGGACTTATGGGGGTTCGTGCTGATCTACCCCCTTGGTTTTGGCTGGCTAGCTCTTCAAGACGGGCGTTAAGGCGCCATTCCTATTCATCTATCTGCGCGGCTAGAGAGCGGTTTGCGATCTCTTGGGCCCTTGTGCTTGCCTCGTTGTTTCTCGTTCGGTCTACCAATAGGCTTAACATTGAGCGGATTTCAGCGAGGTCGTTCGGGCCTTGTCTCTGAGGAGCAGAAGGCAGTGGTGAATTAGGTCTGGTGATTCCAGATCCACCTCCTGAGACAGGGGCAGGAATCGAGTCATTTCTCATCCACACCTAGTTTCTGCTCGGATCGTTAGTTCCTGGCAAAACGTTTGTCGGAGTCTGGCTCGCCGCGATCACTTGAGCGACCGAGCCAGCTGGTGCCGAGGTCGTGGAGACTGAGGCAGAGCTCGTCAACGCGCCGTCGGTCTGACCCATGTTTCTTATCCCGGTGGTGTTCTGAGGAACGTTGTCGACCGTTTGAGGGTGGTCGACCGGTGGTGTGGGGCTGGGAGAGCCAGATTGGTCGGGATTCATCTCGATCTATCGGATCTAGGATCTGATTCTTAAGACAGGAAAAGCTATAGACAGTCCCCACAGTCGGCGCCAAATGTGAGATATGAGATTCACACCAAGAATTTGTAATCGTGGATTTGGACTTTTAGGTCTAGAAATGGTATAGTTTCCTATGAATCAAAGACTTTATTGAGATCGATCGTCGAGATAGAACAAACACAATCGAAAAGAGAGTACAAAGTATGAAGGTCAAGCTATCTAGTCGAAGTGTTCTAAGCTAGGGTTGGAATGTCTTGAATGAATCGCCACTTCTTCTTTAAATAGTCTCAACTTTGATCTTCTTGTTCCGATATTTCGGCCTCGCCGTCATAACGATCTTCGAGATTTGCGTGGATCAGTTGAACTGACGAAGACCGAGTTGCTCTATCTCCACGTCGGCTTGGGATTTGGCTTGGTCTTGGTCTTGGTCTTGGATCTTGGCCCCTTCGGGGCCTCCGCGCGCGTATTATTGTTTGGAGAAATTTTTTGTAAACCAAAATCAATAAGTTCGTTGGTTTAATTGATTCGGTGGTTTAATTATCTGGTTTAATAAAACGGTTGGTTTGATGGATAAGAGAGAATATGCCCTTGATTCTCTCCTCCATAACGACCTTCATGAAATCAGCTACACTCGCTCAACTTCCCATGAACTCCGCGCACGTTCACCTGTTTCCACGATCTCCGTATTGGCTCGTTTGAAAACGAGATTCTCTCGGTTAGCTTTCCTCTATAAAAACGAGCTAAGGCTCTCAGTTATATTCACGCAAACAAAAACATCGTTTACTAGAAAAGTTCCTTCATCTCTTTCAAATTAAGTCTCGAGAGTATACATAGTACTTTCGTTCGTTGGAAACATTTTTCGAGTGATAGCGAAATCGTTTCGATATCGGTTTTATCCTGAAATTCGATTATCACGTCATACCGTCTCACTGCGGGTGATAATTCGAGTTAAGAAACGAGACTTTATAATCTCGACTCCATTTTCCTTTCCATAACCATTATACATTCCGCAATTCATTCACCATTCGCATAGATCCCATAACTTGGGTCCTACAAGATATAAGGCGGTGAGCGGGGGGGGGGGGGGGGGGGGGGGGGCAGTTCTCCGGAAGATGTGTTGCCTACTGCAGCAGAGATGACTGCATTTGGGCTGGTATTTCGACAAAACATATGTTTGTGTATGCATATAGGGAACGATGAATAAGGTTAAATAAAAAACAATATAAAAATTTGATATGGAGAGGATGAAGTTTTGGAAAGAAAACAAATTATTATTCTTATTTTTTTAATTTGAAAACGAATAAAATTTAGAAGAAAATGAATTTATTGGTTAAATCGAACTCAGAAATGAAACTTGCTCTAGTATTATTCATCAAGATTACAGAAGAGAAAGAATTCAATCACAGAGACTGAAAGACATATTTATAGGGAAGAATACAACAATTAATATAATTGAGTATACATAGACAGATAGAAGTAATGAAAGAGATTTGATTACTAGAATAAACAGAAAGATCATGTCGGTTTCCGTAAAAAAACCTACCAGTAGTTTTCGCATTATTTCGTGATTGTCATAATGCACTGCAGTTGATGTCGGAGATACCTAACAGAGAACTAAAAAAGTGAGATGACCATTACCACTACTTCATAAATGGCTTTTGTCCTGCAAAAATTATATAACGTCCCGACCGCCAACGTTGTCTCTGCAATCACCACGCAACCGTTTCCCATATTTTGTTTTCACTCGCACGATATCGTGAATCACTTTCCGATAAATCACCTATCATTCAACTAATCCAGCTCAAACACGTTTAACTCTGGAGTTATCTCTCGATAAGTGACATATATAGCCAAATCAGTTTTTTAAAACTTCTCGACATATATCTTAAACCGGAATGTTACAAATTAGTGGGATAAAAGGATCATTTCCTCTACTCAAATATATTCTATCGAATTATTAAAGACATGTGTTTCTAAAAATCTATATTGGTTAAATGATCATCGATTTACTCTTTCATGTCAATTTGATGTCATCCAGAGTCGATCCCATAAAGAGATATCGATGTAAATGAATTCGGAAAAGTTAGGGGAAAGAGAGTTTGATTCAGCTAGCACTAAAACATTCCATCGAAATATATAATTCAAATTTGACAAACATTCATAGAGATTGTTACGGATCAGCTCAACTTCAACACACGACTCAACATTCAAAACGCTAACACACAGAACTTGATACGAATCCTTATACACCAAGAACTCGACTCTCAAGAACACACACACAGAAAACGAACTCTAGAGATAAGGAAGAAGAAGAACACTAAGAACAGAGAATGCGAGAGAGGAGCACACAGAGAAATTAACCAGTTCAGGATTCGGAATGAATCCCTACGTCTGGGCCTGACAATCTGCAAGCAATCCACTATATCACCTGGATTACAAAAACATCAATCTCTCTCTTTCACAATGAACACACCGAGAGAGAATGATCGCATAAGCCCTTATAGCTCGGGGTACAACACAAGTGATCATTAAACCAGCTTAAACCAATCCTAGATAAGAATAACATTGGCTCTTTAACCGGACTAAACCGCCCTTTCATTTATGGCCAACTTCTTATCATTTACAAACTAAGGCTTAAGCTAAACAGTAACATGATTATCAATCACCAAGACTAACAAACTCCACCTTGATGATAATCATACTTACCTCAAAAAATCACTTGTGTACTTATGCAATGTCAGGCAAGGCTGAAGCACCTCAGTGCTCAACCACTCCGAGAAAGCTTAAAGCTTGCTCAAATTTGTTGACAGGGAGAACCTTGGTCAACATATCTGCAGGGTTCTTCTCAATAGCTATCTTCAGCACTCTCACATCACCTTGTGCTATGATGTCTCTGATGAAGTGCATTTTTCTACTGATGTGCTTTGTCCTTTCATGATGGACATTATTCTTTGCAAGGCAGAGAGCACTTTGTGAGTCACACCAGATATCAATTGACTCTTGCTTGAACCCAATCTCTTCTGCTAATTCTTTTAGCCAAATCCCTTCCTTTACTGCTTCCACAAGTGCCATATATTCAGCTTCAGTCGTCGACAGAGCAACCACAGGTTGAAGACCAGATTTCCAGCTTATTGCATTTCCTCCTGCAGTAAAAACATAGCCAGTGATTGACCTTCTCTTGTCCAGGTCTGAACTGAAATCTGAGTCGCAGTAGCCTTCAATTTTGAACTTGTTCTTCCTGTTGAACACTAGCTTAACTTCCTGTGATCCCTTTAGATACCTCAAGACCCATTTAACTGCATTCCAATGCATTAGACCTGGCTTGCTCATGTACCTACTCACCAAACCCACTGCGTATGCTAAGTCACACCTTGTTCCTATCATAGCATACATGATGCTACCAATGGCATTAGAGTAAGGAACCTCATCTAACACTGTTTCTTCTTCATCATCTTTTAGTGCAGAAAGCTTAAACTGAGCTCCTATAGGTGTTGCAACAGCTTGTGCATCTTCCATGTCAAACACTTGTAGAACTTTCTTTATATACTCTGATTGAGATTGTGTAAGTACTCCACCTTCACGATCTCTCGGTATATCCATACCTAAGATCCTTCTGGCTGGACCTAGATCTTTCATTTCAAACCTGCCACTTAAGAGTTTCTTGACCTGATTTATCTATGTAATGTCCTTAGCAGCAACCAACATGTCATCCACGTAGAGAAGCAAATAGACAAATCCTCCTTGGCTAAGCTTCTTGAGATATACGCAGTGATCATACTCGCTTCTAACAAATCTGTGGCTTAACACAAACTGATCAAAGCACCTATTCCATTGTCTAGGTGCTTGCTTTAAGTCATATAAGGCTTTCTCTAGCTTACACATATACTTCTCTTTTCCTTTTACTTGATGTCCTTCTGGTTGTTCCATGTACAGCTCTTCTTCAATTACTCCATGTAGAAAAGCAGTTTTCACATCTAACTGTTCTAACTCAAGGTCTAAGTTAGCAGTTATTGAGAGAAGAAATCTTATGGACACATTGTTGGGAATGTCCTGAAATCTACCGTACTATCTCTAGAAAGTATGATAAGTGTCGAGATCAGACATAAGTCATAAATACTGGGTGATCATGATGGCTTGCTAGAGTCCGCTCTTGATCTATAAGTTTAGGACTTATTACCAGTATTGTATGATCCCGAAGGGTCACACACCATAGCTAACGGGAAAGTTAAATGGAAATAATACGGTAAGATGCAATGGCATTTACTGTATTGGATCAGAGTTTTGGGCCAGACAAAATACAGGCTTTTGTCTGATTTGTGTTTTGGGCCCAAAAGATTAATGAGCCATTAGTCTAATGACTTGGGCCCATTAATGAGATATAAGAGAATCAGAAAAACCCTAAGGAAAAAAAAAAGCCCCCTGCGATTTTCCTCCTTGGCCGCGAGCTCTCTCTCTCTCAAATCTCTCTCTCTAATCATCCATCTCTTTGGTCTAGCAGCCGTCCCTTGCTTGTAAGAGTGTGGATACTCAAGGAGGAATAGGTGTTACCATCTGTTCTAGCTGATCTCATCATTACCATCATCATCCGCTGCAATCTGAAAGGTAGTGATCAGGTTTGCTTTATGATTCATTTGACGAGAACCTAGATCTGTTTAAGGATTTGTGTTAGGTTGTAATTGAGAATTAAACCATGAAAACACCAATAATCCTTCCGTGGTATCAGAGACCAAGTTTTAGGTTTCTTGTGAAATTGGATCATATGATTGTTTAATGGTTTAGAATTAATTTTGAATTAAAATTGATTATAGAAATCATTTATCCAAATCGATGTGATCTTATTGATAATCGAAAGCTTGCTGGGTTTTGGTCATAATCGAATGTCATTGTTAATAATTGAATGGCTCCATTCTATTACATAAAACCCTAACCGCAATTGATGAGCCGATGGATCATGCGATCGCCTAAACCGAGATCGATCATTATGATCATGAGGCAAAGAGTCGATCAGGCAAAGCATGGGCCGTGTGATGCCTAAGCGATGCCGTGTACCGAGGGTGATCACATGCGATGATCGATCTTGCGATCGTGAGCATGCGCAACATGCGCAAAGTTGGATCATGGGCCTCGGATGATCATGGGCCCACAATTGCGTTAATGGGCCGAGTTGGATCTTGGATCCGATTGTTTGGCCCGTTAAAATTTTACGTCCCGCGAATGGTCAATCGGTTAAACCGAGCTTCGCGGTTCGTTGCCCAAAACCACACCGATTAAACCGGTCCATTAAATTGGCGGTTAATTGTGTGTTTAAAGCCTAAAACCGCAAGTTAAATCAAATTGGCTAAAACACTAGGTGTTTCTTCCCGGTTTTGGATTTAACTGAACCGATCCAATTTAATTGGTGGTTCAAGCGGTTAACCCAAATCGCGGTTTGCTGGAAATTATTTAATACATGGTATTATTTAATTTCTGGTTAAACCGGATTAAAATTCAAAAAATTGAATTTTAACCTAAACCGAAGGCTGGTCTAAGTTTGATTTGGTTGGACCAAATAATTTAGAGCTGGTCTGGTTTAGTAAATAACCGATGGTTTTGATAGTTAATTTGGTCTTGGACCAGAATTAATAAACCAGATCGGTTATGTCAAATTATTGGGCCAGCTGGAATTCTATGGTCTTGGGCCAAAGAATTGGGCCTATAATTTGTGACCCAACCCAAAATATTTAATGAAATATTTAAATTAGAAATTTCTATTTTTAGTAAGTTACTAAATTTAGAAAGTTTCTAAAATAAGAAAGTTTCCAAAATAGTAATCTTCTATTTTTGGAAATAAAACTTAAAAATCCTCAAAAACAATATCAAGCTTGGATGTCTTTCCAATCTTGTCAGCTACTTAACGCTTATTTGATTACAGATATGGCTTACAGTGTGAGGTGTCTGTTTTCGCGTAAGTAAAGTAGTATATAGTCACTAATTTCATTGGGAGTCCCATATTTTAGTGATTATTTGGCTGTAAGAGATTGGTTTCCTTGACTGGGCCATCGGGAGTCCCGGGCCTTGAGACATCTGGTGAATTTGGGCCTCGGGTCCAATTCACAACCGAGAGTTATTGGTTATAACTAGTTGTGTGTATGCTTACCAAGTAAAGCTAATTCTGGGTGACGGCCAGTGGCCCACTTTGGATTTAGCTAAACATGGGTCTCGGAATCATTGTATTCTTATGAGGTTAAACAAAGAAATTTTGAATACAATGCGAGTTTTCTTATAAGTTGTTAAGATTACTCTTTTATGAACTTAATGACTAAAACTCTATTTATCTCTAAATTTCAGCTATGACAAGCACAAACAATCAAAACACTTTCTCGATCCGGTATGTCCTTGAGATGGACAAACTGAACGGATCAAATTTCTTGACTTGGTCGCGGAACCTGAGGCTAGTTCTCAGGCATGAGAGAAAGGACTATATCCTTGAGAAAGCTCTCCCCGAGAGGATCGGATCCAAGGCCAGTCATGCAGTATATAATGCTTGGAATAAGCATTATAATGATGCGGTAGATGTGCGTGGTCTGATATTGGCTACCATGGACTCAGAGTTGCGGAAGCAATATGAGAACATGGAGTCGCCAATAGAGATGATCAGCAGCCTGAAATTGAAATTTCAGGAGCAGGTAAGAGTGGAGAGATACCAATTGGTTAAATCTCTCACTAGCTCCAAGCTACCGATTGATCATCCAGTAAGTCCTCATATCAGTAAAATGATGGGTTACATTGATAACCTGAGGAAACTGGATTATCCAGTTAGCCAAGAAATGGCAACTGATATCATTCTGCAGTCACTGCCGTCAAGCTATGATAAGTTCGTGAGGGACTATATCAAGAAAGGCTTAACGAAGACGTTGATTGAACTGCATGACATGCTCAAGACAGTTGAGCCAAACGTGAAGAGTACCCTGTACAATCTCATGAAGGAGAAGGGTAGGTTTACTAAACCTAAAGCTGACAAGGGTGAAGACAAAGTTGTCCAGATTTTTAATCATGGCAAGCGTGTGTCTTCTGAGCCCGAGTCAGATACCTCTTACGTTGGTAAGTGCTGCTACTGTAAAGAGACTGGGCATTGGAAGAGAGATTGCATTAAATTCATGGAAGATTATGAGGAGTTGAAGTTGATGTATGAGACTACTTCCTCAGGTATTCATGTTATTACTTCAAGTTATACCTTATAGGTATTGGATACTGGTTGTGGCACTGATATTTGTTATAATATGCAGAGCCTGAGCAACAGTAGAACGTTGAAGGAAGGGCAAGTGGAACTGCGTGTCTGGAAGGAGCTTGGGATGCTGCCTCAGCCATAGGGTTTTCACTTGTAGATGCCTTTGAGGCTTGGTTTTGTATTAAGTAATTGCTACAATATACCTGCTTTAAGCAGAGTTGTCTTTCATTTTCTTGTAAGAATTTGAATGTTTTTCATTTGATAAAAGACAAGTTTTGTTCTTTTGATCTTAATGAAATATTAATTGTAGCACCCTATTCAAGGAATGGGTTTTATATCTTAAACCATAGAGTGCCTAAAATGTAACATAAATACCGCAATTGGTTTAAATCTGATGAATTAAACCTGATTTTTCTTGGCATAAAAGTTTTGGTCACATAGAGTAAGTCAGATTCAGAAACCCCATAGTTATGGACTTTTGGGCTCATTTGAATGGATATCTTATGAGACTTGAATTCTGCTTACTAGACCAAAAGACAAAGGGCCCATCTTAGCCGAGCTAGAGAAAGGCCCAAAAGCTTATCGGAGATTGAACATACTCATGTATGTGGTCCGATGAGCAGTAATGCCAGAGAAAATTTCCTGTACTTCATTGTCTCTACTGATTACTTCAGTGAGTGTGACTGTGTTCATTTGATGAGACACAAGTCGGAATTCTTTGACATGGTCGAAAGAGTTCCAGAATGAAGTATAGAATCTGAATGACAGAAGTATTAAGACTCTGGATTAGATCACGAGTGAGAATACTTAAGTCATTGATTGTGTGATCATCTGAATGAGTGTGAAGTCGTTTCACAGCTCAATTCTCCTGAAAACCTTGAGGTATTTCTGTGAGAAAGAATCAGATCTTATTAGAAATGATTAAAGATGAGTCACACGAATCTTCCATGATATTCTTTAAGAATAACGCTCTAGAAATATCTAAGTTTACGCTAAAATAGTTCCACCAATATCAGTTGAAAGACACCACGTAAATGTGGATTGGAATCGATCCAAATTCGTCTTTACTGAGTATTTGTAGTTGTGCTACTTCGCTGGTTGTCCTAGGGAAACCAAGGCTTGTTACTTTTACGTCCATTCTGTTTTCTAAGAAGGGAAGTTACTTTCCAAGAAGAACAGTGGGAGTTAAAAGTATAACTCGAAGAAATTCGAGAAATACAGGAGGCTGCTCAACCTGTTGAGGGAGAGCAACGGATGGATTTACAGATTTCTGTAGAATCTACACCTGTAGAGCCTGAAGTTCGCAGATATGAATGAATCAGTCACTAATTCGAGAGTGATTTCTCGTCATTAGTTGAACCTGATGATCATTGAAAGTTCGCATGATCTGATGATCATTGAAAGCGACGAATCTGCGAAATACAAAGAAGCGAAAGTGAACCCGGACTCCGAAAAGTTATACTGTACGTAAGTTAGCTTCATCGATCCATTCATGGATGGAAGCAAACATATCGGAGTTGGAATCTTCGTTCTGTTGAAGTAGTCAAGGTTTTGACTTGAACAGGAACGAATAGAACTGTGCGTTTACTAATAGATAAGTGGGAGCGATGCTGCATTTCTCATAGTGTATGTCGATGACATACTGATTCTCGAATATAACGTCCCAATGCTGCAGTCGGTAAAGGACTGGTTTGGGAGTTGGTTTTATGATTGACATGGGTAAAGCCACGTAGTTCTTGGATTTTGGATCTAAAGATAGAGATCCAAAAGAGCTGGTAGGACAAAGTCAGGACTCTTAAATTGACAAAGTCCTACACGTAATCAGCAATCCAAGAAGGGTTTTATGCCAATGTCACATGGCAATTCATTAAGCAAGATACAGTGTCCTGCGATATCTGCTGAGCTTGAATGCATGGATAGGATTCCATATGCGACGGCAATTGGATCTATCATGTATGCCATGACACGTACTTGTTTTGATGTTGCTTTAATGCTAAGCAAGACAAGTAAAGACCAGTCAAATCCAGAAAAGAATCACTGGATTGCCGTAAAGAATATTCTGAAGTATTTTAGGAATACTTAGGATAAGTTCTTGATTTACGGAGAAAGTGAGGTGCTACAAGTCGATAGAGTCTGAAAGGCAAGTTTCCAATAGACAAAGATAATTCCTGGTCACAGTCCGGCTATATCTTGTGTCTAACTGGCGGTGCAAGGCACTGTTGCTGACTCCATGACTTAAGCTGAACATTTTGCAGCTTGAGAAGCGGCGAAAGAGGATGTTTGGATAGAAGAGTTCATCACTGAACTTGATGTGATTCACAGCATAGATGAGGCTAGCTGCACATCAGAGGTCCAAACACCTTGAGGGTAGGTATAACCTATTCCGTGAGATAAATGCCAGAGGTGTTAAGTAGATAAGCAAGTTTCAGCGAATGAAAACGTTGCTAATCTATTAACGAAGCCACTCCTTATGCCTAAGCACGAGTCGCGGACTGTAGCTGTAGGATGAGTGAAATTAAGATGTAGTCTTAATTTCAGTGGGAGTTTGTAAAGGGCTTTACTTAGTTGTTTTGAAAGGTTCATGTAAACATAATATTTTATGTTTATGAAATCTAATGATTTCTGGATTATTTTAACTGTGATATAAATAATCGTTCCAAAATGATTCATGTCACTATATATGGGCCATCGAAGTACATGAGTAGACTTGATCCTGAAACCCCATATTTAACGAAGTGACATAAATCATAGTGTCCATAGTCGAAGGTTGTTGAAATTGGAACACCAACAACCTGTTGAGACTAGATTGTGTTGAGACTTATGACCAAGTTTCGAGGGGTCATAGATGCGCGGCATCAAAGTCGACACATAGGTATATGTAGGGGAACATATGACCGGACATGGCCCGCTGATGAGAACTCTACAAGATATTAATATCTGTGTCATAAGAGGTTCTCATGTATGACTATAGAGTATAGTCCTTAGACCTGAGTTCGCATGCATGTGGCTGCACATGGAGTAATGCGCTTTGATCATTGTCTAACGTTGTTTCGTAACTGGGAGCTATACGGACCTTGGTTGGGTGTATTATGAATTGTGTAGTTCATAGTGATGGAACAAGATGGGATTTGTCCCTGCCGTTTAACGGAGGTAATATCTCTAGGCCAATCGGAGATTTGATAGCTGGTAAGAGAATGGCCATTCCCAAACGGACTTGCCCAAGTCGTTTGCATTGTCAGTATCAAATCTGGTCCGATAAACATGATCTGGCTATATAAGGATGACACGCATCTTGCCTTATGCCAGATCGAGATATTAAGACAAAAGGACTAGGGAATGTAGGATTCTAGTACAATCGGGAGATTGTTGGGAATGTCCTGTGTAGGATTCCAGTACAAGTGGGAGATTGTTGGGAATGTCCTGAAATCTACCGTACTATCTTTAGAAAGTATGATAAGTGTCGAGATCAGACATAAGTCATAAATACTGGGTAATCATGATGGCTTGCTAGAGTCCGCTCTTGATCTATAAGTTTAGGACTTATTACCAGTATTGTATGATCCCGAAGGGTCACACACCATAGCTAACGGGAAAGTTAAATGGAAATAATACGGTAAGATGCAATGGCATTTACTGTATTGGATCAGAGTTTTGGGCCAGACAAAATACAGGCTTTTGTCTGATTTGTGTTTTGGGCCCAAAAGATTAATGAGCCATTAGTCTAATGACTTGGGCCCATTAATGAGATATAAGAGAATCAGAAAAACCCTAAGGAAAAAAAAAAGCCCCCTGCGATTTTCCTCCTTGGCCGCGAGCTCTCTCTCTCTCAAATCTCTCTCTCTGATCATCCATCTCTTTGGTCTAGCAGCCGTCCCTTGCTTGTAAGAGTGTGGATACTCAAGGAGGAATAGGTGTTACCATCTGTTCTAGCTGATCTCATCATTACCATCATCATCCGCTGCAATCTGAAAGGTAGTGATCAGGTTTGCTTTATGATTCATTTGACGAGAACCTAGATCTGTTTAAGGATTTGTGTTAGGTTGTAATTGAGAATTAAACCATGAAAACACCAATAATCCTTCACACATGTTTTACTACTGGGGAGAAAACGTCTTGGTAATCTAGACCTTCTCTCTGTGAGTAGCCCTTAGCTACTAGTCTTGCTTTGTACCTTGGCTTCTATATTCCTGGAATCCCTGGTTTCAGTCTATAAACCCATTTACAGCCTATGATCTTCCTGTTATCAGGCTTTCTGACCAGTTTCCATGTCTTGTTTTTGTGCAGAGAGTCCATTTCTTCATTCATGCCTTCAATCCACAAGTTTTTGTCCTTGCTTCTGATTGCATCAGTGTAGTCTCTGGGTTCCACTGTAGTCACTTCTACTGCAGCTATTAAAGCAAAAGCAGAGAGATCATAGTCCTCAAACCTTTTTGGTAAGACTATCTCTCTTCTTTCTCTGTCTCTTGCTATATGATGACTACTTGGGTCAGTTTCATGTCCTCTTGTAGTTTCAGCATCTCCACCTTGATTGGTGTTTGTATCACTTGCTTGTGTAGATGTCCTGACAGAGTTTTCTTCATCTGAAACTTTAGCTTCCTTCTCCTTTAATAGTCCTGCTGTGTCCAGAGTTACTTTTCCATCAGTCACATCTCCTGCAGCTTCCTGTTCACTCTTGTCTTCTTTCAGATCTTTGAAGACTTTATCTTCGACAAACACTGCATTACGACTGATGACACACTTCTCTTCTTCTAGAAGCCATATTTTGAAACCTTTCACCCCTGGTGGGTAGCCGATGAATATACCTTTTAGTGCTCTGGGCTTGAGTTTACCTTGATCTGTATGTACATACACAACTGAGCCAAATCTTCTCATGTGTTTGTACCCTGGTTTCTTCCCTAACCACAGTTTCTCAGGAATGTTGCAGTCAATGGCTGAAGATGGAGTCCTATTGATTTGATAAACAGCTGTAGACACAGCTTCTGCCCAGAATGATTTATCCAGACCTGACTCATCAAGAATACATCTCACCTTCTCCATTATTGTTCTGTTCATACGCTCAGCAACTCCGTTTTGCTGAGGCGAATAGGAACATGTTCTGTGTCTTTCAATTCCTTGTTGTTTACAGAATCCATCGAATTCTTTATTGCGGAATTCTAAGCCATTGTTTGTTCTTAAACATTTCACTTTCTTGCTGACTTGATTTTCCACTAGCTTTTTCCATTCACATAATCTCTCAAAAGCTTCATTCTTTGTGGTCAGAAAGTAGACCCATACCTTTCTTGTATAGTCATCAATGATGGAGAGAAAGTACTACTTCTGAGATAGACTTGGAGTTGTGTTCTGAGATCCCCATAAGTCAGCATGGATGTACCTTAGAGCTTCCTTTGAGTCATGCTTACCAATGTTGAAACTGAGCTTCTTGTGTTTCCCCATTATGCAATTTTCACAGAACTCTAGATTTCCAATCTTCCTCTTGTCAATGATGCCTTTACTTGCTAAAATCTGCAAATTCTTTATACTCATATGGCCTAGGCGTCTATGCCATAGCATAGTTTCATCTCTAGACATTTTCTTAGAAACAATATTGTTAGTCTGTCCTAACACAGTTTCTCCATCTAAACGATATAAGGTTCCAGTTAGAGTACCCTTCAGAGCTAGCTTACCATCTTTGTATAATCTAGTTCTACCTTTACCACCAGCATGATTAAAACCTAATATATCAAGTGTTCCAGTAGAGATAAGATTTCTTTTGAGTTTAGGAATGTACCTGACGTTGGTCATTGTTTTGACAGTCCCACCATAAGCTTTGATGTTTACTGATCCAATTCCCTGCACATCAACAGAATAGTCATCACCTAATAAAACCTTACCTATGGTGAGCTCTTCAAATGTGTTGAACCAGTCATGTCTTGATGTCATATGGTAGGAGCACCCTGAGTCAATGACCCACTTATCCTGATGCCATTTCTCTGTGACAGATAAGGCATCACATTCCTGCAACATGTCTATGATTACAACAGCTTCAGCTCCATCTTCTTCATCAGCTTTTCTTTTTCGAGCATAGCAGTCCTTTTTGATATGACCCTCCTTCTTGCAGTACCAGCAAGTTAGCTTTGACCTTGTTCCAGATCTTGATATGCTCTTCCCCTTCTTGTGATTCGTCTCTCTTTTCTCAGACCTTCCACGAGCTACATAAGCATCACCATCTTTGCTTGATCCAGCTGTCTCCTTTGCATCCTTTAGCTCAATTTCTTTTGATCTTGCAGCGTTAGTTACATCTTCAATCGTCAGAGTTTCCCTACCATACTTGAGAGTTTCCTTGAGTTGATTGTATTGTGATGGTAGAGAACTCAGAAGCAGAATTGCTTGTACTTCTTCAGAAACTGTAACATTCACGCTTATTAAACCCGAGACCAGTTTCAAGAAGTGATCTACATTCTCATCAATGGTCTTTGATTCCATCATCTTGAAGGTGTAGAACTTGTGTTGTAGGTGAATCCTATTGGTTAGAGTCTTTGAGTTATACAATCTTTCCAGCGAAGTCCAGATCGACGCCGCCGTCGTACATTCCTCTAGCTTCCGAAGAACATGGTCGCCCGGATTTAGTATCAACATATTCATTGCTTTCTCAGCCATCTCAATTTTATCCGTTTCGAGTTTCAGAACTCTTTCTTTGTAATCGTCTTCATCCTCGCCTTTCTTTCTCGCGATCTCCGGAGTCTCCGATTTGGTTGTCGATTCTTCCAGAAATTCCTTCAATCCAAGAATCGATAGATGCGCCAGCATCCGTTTCTTCCACATCGGAAAATCTCCTTTTCCGTCGAAGCATGCGATTTTCACCTTCGACATTGAGTCACTCATGAGCTATGGTAGAATGTAGCTCTGATACCACTGTTGGAAATCCGAGCCAATTCTACAGATTCAGAATTCTCGCGAGTTCCAGATAGCCTAGGATCTAGGGTTTAGTTAATTGAATCATGGATCTCACCTCGTGATTACCTGGTGTTTGGCAGCAGAAGATTGATCAGGTAGCACGAGATCTATTACGCCTCAGATGCTGCGCCTCTATCGTAGTCCACACGCACACAAGCTGGAATCCGCCGGGTTGCTAGCGCCGGTGCTCGGATCTCTTTGGGACCTTAGGTTCTAGAGGAAGAGCTTCTGTTTTCTGTCAAGAAAACTCTCTGGGGCGGCTCTCATATCTTCGGTCGAAAATAAATAAGATCACTTATATATCGACTCTCTCATAAACCGAAACATCAGTTTCGGTTTCGCCACTGTGTCGACCGACACATCCATTGGTGTCGATCGACACAAGTCTTGTATCGACCGACGCACCTAATGGTGTCGATCGATACACCTCTTTGAAACTCAATTCGATGCGTATCTAATACACATCGATCAGACCATATGCCAATGTGTTGGGAATGTCCTGAAATCTACTGTACTATCTCTAGAAAGTATGATAAATGTCGAGATCAGACATAAGTCATAAATACTGGGTGATCATGATGGCTTGCTAGAGTCCGCTCTTGATCTATAAGTTTAGGACTTATTACCAGTATTGTATGATCCCAAAGGGTCACACACCATAGCTAACGGGAAAGTTAAGATGGAATTAATACGGTAAGATGCTAAGGCATTTACTGTATTTGTACAGAGAGTTGGGCAGACAACAAATGGGCTTTTGTCTGATTTGTGTCTTGGGCCCAAAAGACTAATGAGCCATTAGTTTAATTAATTAATTAAACTTGGGCCCAATAGTGAAATAAGATTGCAACAAGGGTTGAGAAACTCTTGTATTCTTTTTGGTCTGCGATTTTTGGAGCTGGTGGCCGCGGCTCTCTCTCCTCCCAATCGTCTCTCTCTCTGTCTTGATTCCATCCGGTCTAGCAGCCATCCCTGCTTGTAAGAGTGTGGATACCAAAGGAGGAACAGGTACTCATCTGTTCTAATCTGATCTTGTCATTACCACCAATCATTCCGCTGCAAAGGTAAAGATCAGGTTTGCTTTTATGATTCGATTACAAGAACCTAGATCTGTTTAAGATTATGTGCTAGGTTGCAATCTGAGAATTGAACCATGGAAAAACGCATAATCCTTCAGTGGTATCAGAGCCAGGTTTCATTAGATTCTTGTAATTTGGATCATATGGTGTTTAATATGTTAAAGGAATCAATTTAATGAAGTAAAATTGATTTGAAAATTATTAAACCCTAAATCGGCTTAATTAAATGGTCTCGGCTTGATGTTATATGATTGGATCGATCGTTTTGTCGCTTCCGATCATGGGTATAACATGAGCATGGATCGTGTAATAATTGAACCGATTTGATCTGTGCCTTGGATCACTTAACGCCGAGTGATGATCGGCTAGTGATCGTGATGGCCAATCGGATATGGTCTCGGCTTGACAATCACGTGTGATCATGAATGCATGATCAAGCGATTGTGAGTGGGCCGAGGTTTTTGGATCGTGTGATCGACCGCTTGTGATCGCTTATGATCGAAACCCTAATTGCATTAGCATGGTTTGATTATGTGAATCGGCCGTGTAATGCGATCATGATCTCGGATCGTGTGGGTGTATCGATCGCTTGACGCAAAGCATCGGATGCTTGTTTGTGTCATCGATCGATAATCGATCATGGATCCTTGGCGTGATCGATGGCCGTGTGACGTCCGTGAGGTTGTGGGTCGGATCGCGATCGATGCTCGATAGCGTGATCTGCAAGGTCTCGGATGGATCATGGGCCAACGATTGTGTGATGGGCCGAGTTGGATCATGGATCCGATCGTTTGGCCCATTAAATCATTACGTCCCGCGAATAGTCAATCGGTTAAACCGAGCTTCGCGGTTCGTTGCCCAAACCACACCGATTTAACCGGTCCAATTTTAATTGGCGGTTAATCGTGTGTTTAAAGCCTTAAACCGCAAGTTAGGTCAAATTGGCTAAAACACTAGATGTTTCTTCCCGGTTTTGGACTTAACTGAACCGATCCAATTTAATTGGTGGTTCAAGCGGTTAACCCAAATCGCGGTTTGCTGGAAATTATTTAATACAATTGGTATTATTTAATTTCTGGTTAAACCGGATTAAAATTCAAAATTGAATTTTAACCTAAACCGAAGGCTGGTCTAAGTTTGATTTGGTTGGACCAAATAATTTAGAGCTGGTCTGGTTTAGTAAATAACCGATGGTTTTGATAGTTAATTTGGTCTTGGACCAGAATTAATAAACCGACTCGGTTATGTCAAATTATTGGGCCAATTGGAATTCTATGGTCTTGGGCCAAGAATTGGGCCTATAATTTGTGACCCAACCCAAAATATTAATAAATATTAAATTAGAAATTTCTATTTTTAGTATATTTCTAAATTTAGAAAGTTTCTAAAATAAGAAAGTTTCCCAAAATAGTAATCTTCTATTTTTGGAAATAAAACCTAAAATCCTCAAAACCAATATCAAGCTTGGATGTCTTGCCCAATCTTGTCAGCTACTTAACGCTTATTCGATTACAGATATGGCTTACAGTGTGAGGTGTCTGTTTTCGCGTAAGTAAAGTAGTATATAGCCACTATTTTCATTGGGAGTCCCAGACTTTAGTGATTATTTGGCTGTAAGAGATTGGTTTGCTTGACTGGGCCATCGGGAGTCCCGGGCCTTGAGACATCTGGTGTATTGGGCCTTGGGCCCAATTCACAACCGAGAGTTATTGGATATAACTAGCTGTGTGTATGCTTACCAAGTAAAGCTACTTCTGGGTGACGGCCAGTGGCCCACTTTGGATTTAGCCGAACATGGGTCTCGGAATCATTGCATTCTTATGAGGTTAAACAAAGAAATTTTGAATGCAATGCGAGTTTTCTTATAAGTTATTAAGATTACTCTTTTATGAACTAAATAACTAAACTCTATTTATCTCTAAATTTCAGTTATGACTAGCACAAACAATCAAAACACTTTCTCGATCCGGTCTGTCCTTGAGATGGACAAACTGAACGGATCAAATTTCTTGACTTGGTCGCGGAACCTGAGGCTAGTCCTCAGGCAGGAGAGAAAGGACTATGTCCTTGAGAGAGCTCTCCCCGTGAGGATCGGGTCCAATGCCTCTCATGCAGTATATAATGCTTGGAATAAGCATTATAATGATGCGGTAGATGTGTGTGGTCTGATATTGGCTACCATGGACTCAGATTTGCTGAAGCAATATGAGAACATGGAGTCGCCAATAGAGATGATCAGCAGCCTGAAATTGAAATTTCAGGAGCAGGTAAGAGTGGAGAGATACCAGTTGGTTAAATCTCTCACTAGCTGCAAGCTACCAAATGATCATCCAGTGAGTCCTCATGTCAGTAAAATGATGGGTTACATTGATAACCTGAGGAAACTGGATTATCCAGTTAGCCAAGAATTGGCAACTGAGATCATTCTGCAGTCACTGCCGTCAAGCTATGATAAGTTCAAAAGGAACTATATCAAGAAAGGCTTAACGAAGACGTTGACTGAACTGCATGATATGCTCAAAACAGTTGAGCCAAACGTGAAGAGTACCCTGTACAATTTCATGAAGGAGAAGGGTAGGTTTACAAAACCTAGTGCTGACAAGGGTGAAGACAAAGTTGTCCAGATTTTGAATCATGGCAAGCGTGTGTCTTCTGAGCCCGAGTCAGATACCTCTTACGTTGGTAAGTGCTGCTACTGTAAAGAGACTGGGCATTGGAAGAGAGATTGCATTAAATTCATGGAAGATTATGAGGAGTTGAAGTTGATGTATGAGACTACTTCCTCAGGTATTCATGTTATTACTTCAAGTTCTACCTTATAGGTATTGGATACTGGTTGTGGCACTGATATTTGTTATAATATGCAGAGCCTAAGCAACAGTAGAACGTTGAAGGAAGGACAAGTGGAACTGCGTGTCTGGAAGGAGCTATGGATGCTGCCTCAGCCGTAGGGTTTTCACTTGTAGATGCCTTTGAGGCTTGGTTTTTTATTGAGTAATTGCTACAATGTACCTGCTTTAAGCAGAGTTGTCTTTCATTTTCTTGTAAGAATTTGAATGTTTTTCATTTTGATAAAAGACTAATTTTGTTCTTTTGATCTTAATGAAATATTAATTGTAGCACCCTATTCAAGGAATGGGTTTTATATCTTAAACCAAAGAGTGCCTTAATGTAACATAAATACCGAATTGGTTTAAATCTGATGAATTAAACCTGATTTTTCTTGGCGTAAATGTTTTGGTCACATAGAGTAAGTCGGATTCAGAAACCCCATAGTTATGGACTTTTGGGCTCATTTGATCGGATATCTTATGAGACTTGAATTCTGCTTACTGGACCAAAAGACAAAGGGCCCATCTTAGCCGAGCTAGAGAAAAGCCCTAAGGCTTATTGGACCTTGAACATACTCATGTATGTGGCCCGATGAGCAGTAATGCCAGAGAAAATTTCATGTACTTCATTATCTTTACTGATTACTTCAGTGAGTATGACTGTGTTCATTTGATGAGACACAAGTCGGAATTCTTTGACATGGTCGAAAGAGTTCCAGAATGAGGTATAGAATCAAAGTGACAGAAGTATTGAGACCTGGATTAGATCAAGAGTGAGAATACTTAAGTCATTAATGGTGTGATCATCTGAATGAGTGTGAAGTCGTTTCACAGCTCATTTCTCCTGAAAACCTTGAGGTGTTTCTGTGAGAAAGAATCAGATCTTATTAGAAATGATTAAAGATGAGTCACACGAATCTTCCATGATATTCTTTAAGAATAACGCTCTAGAAATATCTAAGTTTACGCTGAAATAGTTCCACCAATATCAGTTGAAAGACACCACGTAAATGTGGATTGGAATCGATCCAAATTCGTCTTTACTGAGTATTTGTAATTGTGCTACTTCGCTGGTTGTCCTAGGGAAACCAAGGCTTGCTACCTTTTATGTCCATTCTGTTTTCTAAGAAGGGAAGTTATTTTCCAAGAAGAACAGTGGGAGTAAAAGTGTAATTCGAAGAAATTCGAGAAATACAGGAGGCTGCTCGACCTGTTGAGGGAGAGCAGCGAATGGATTTACAGATTTCTGTAGAATCTACACCTGTACAGCCTGAAGTTCGCAGATCTGAATGAATCAGTCACTAATCCGAGATTGATTTCTCGTCATTAGTTGAACCTGATAATCATTGAAAGTTCGCATGATCTGATGATCATTGAAAGCGACGAACCTGCGAAATTCAAAGAAGCGAAAGTGAGCCCGGACTCCAAAAATTACACTATGTGTAAGTTAGCTTCATTGATCCATTCATGGATGGAAGCAAACATATCGGAGTTGGAATCTTCGTTCTGTTGAAGTAGTCAAGGTTTTGACTTGAACAGGAACGAAATGGAACTGTGCGTTTACTAATAGATAAGTGGGAGCGATGTTGCCTTTCTCATGTTGTATGTCGATGACATACTGATTCTCGGAAATAACGTCCCAATGCTGCAGTCGGTAAAGGACTGGCTTGGGAGTTGGTTTTATGATTGACATGGGTAAAGCCACGTAGTTCTTGGATTTTGGATCTAAAGATAGAGATCCAAAAGAGCTGGTAGGACAAAGTCAGGATTCTTAAATTGACAAAGTCCTACACGTTTTCAGCATTCCAAGAAGGGTTTTATGCCAATGTCACATGGCATTACGTTAAGCAAGATACAGTGTCCTACGATAACTGCTGAGCTTAAATGCATGGATGAGATTCCATATGCGTCGGCAATTGGATCTATCATGTATGCCATGAAACGTACTTGTTTGATGTTGTTTTAATGTTAAGCAAGACAAGTAAAGACCAGTCAAATCCAGCAAAGAATCACTGGATTGCCGTAAAGAATATCCTAAAGTATTTGAGGAATACTAAGGATAAATTCTTGATTTACGGAGAAAGTGAGGTGCTACAAGTCGATAGAGTCTGAAAGGCAAGTTTCCAATAGACAAAGATAATTCCCGGTCACAGTCCGGCTATATCTTGTGTCTGACTGGCGGTGCAAGGCACTGTTGCTGACTCCATGACTTAAGCTGAACATTTCGCAGCTTGAGAAGCGGCGAAAGAGGTTGTTTGGAAAGAAGAGTTCATCACTGAACTTGATGTGATTCCCAGCATAGATGAGACTAGCTGCACATCAGAGGTCCAAACACCTTGAGGGTAGGTATAACCTATTCCGTGAGATAAATGACAGAGGTGTTAAGTAGATAAGCAAGTTTCATCGAATGAGAACGTTGCTAATCTATTAACGAAACCACTCCTTATGCCTAAGCACGAGTCGCGGACTGTAGCTGTAGGATGAGTGAAATTAAGATGTAGTCTTAATTTCAGTGGGAGTTTGTAAAGGGCTTTACTTAGTTGTTTTGAAAAGTTCATGTAAACATAATATTTTATGTTTATGAAATCTATGATTTCTGGATTATTTTAACTGTGATATAAATAATCGTTCCAAAATGATTCATGTCATTATATATGGGCCATCGAAGTACATGAGTAGACTTGATCCTGAAACCCCATATTTAACGAAATGACATAAATCATAGTGTCCATAGTCGAAGGTTGTTGAAATTGGAACACCAACAACCACTTGAGACTAGATTGTGTTGAGACTTATGACCAAGTTTCGAGGGGTCATAGATGCGCGGCATCAAAGTCGACACATAGGTATATGTAGGGGAGCATATGACCGGACATGGCCCGCTGATGAGAACTCTACAAGATATTAATATATGTGTCATAAGAGGTTCTCATATACGACTATAGAGTATAGTCCTTAGACCTGAGTTCGCATGCATGTGGCTGCACATGGAGTGATGCGCTTTGATCATTGTCTAACGCTGTTTCGTAACTGGGAGCTATAAGGACCTTGGTTGGGTGTATTATAAAGTGTGTAGTTCATAGTGATGGAACAAGATGGGATTTGTCCCTGCCGTTTAACGGAGGTAATATCTCTAGGCCAATCGGAGACTTGATAGCTGGTAAGAGAGTGGCCACTCCCAAACGGACTTGCCCAAGTCGTTTGCATTGTCAGTATCAAATCTGGTCCGATGAACATGGTCTGGCTATATAAGGATGACACGCATCTTGCCTTATGCCAGATCGAGATATTAAGACAAAAGGATTAGGGAATGTAGGATTCCAGTACAAGTGGGAGATTGTTGGGAATGTCCTGAAATCTACTGTACTATCTCTAGAAAGTATGATAAATGTCGAGATCAGACATAAGTCATAAATACTGGGTGATCATGATGGCTTGCTAGAGTCCGCTCTTGATCTATAAGTTTAGGACTTATTACCAGTATTGTATGATCCCAAAGGGTCACACACCATAGCTAACGGGAAAGTTAAGATGGAATTAATACGGTAAGATGCTAAGGCATTCACTGTATTTGTACAGAGAGTTGGGCAGACAACAAATGGGCTTTTGTCTGATTTGTGTCTTGGGCCCAAAAGACTAATGAGCCATTAGTTTAATTAATTAATTAAACTTGGGCCCATTAGTGAAATAAGATTGCAACAAGGGTTGAGAAACTCTTGCATTCTTTTTGGTCTGCGATTTTCGGAGCTGGTGGCCGCGGCTCTCTCTCCTCCCAATCGTCTCTCTCTCTGTCTTGATTCCATCCGGTCTAGCAGCCATCCCTGCTTGTAAGAGTGTGGATACCAAAGGAGGAACAGGTACTCATCTGTTCTAATCTGATCTTGTCATTACCACCAATCATTCCGCTGCAAAGGTAAAGATCAGGTTTGCTTTTATGATTCGATTACAAGAACCTAGATCTGTTTAAGATTATGTGCTAGGTTGCAATCTGAGAATTGAACCATGGAAAAACGCATAATCCTTCACAATGATCTATCCCATGCAGAGTATATCCAACTTGCTTAGGTGTGTGACCCTGTAGGTTCACACGATACTGGAAATGAGTTACAACTCATTTGTCATAAGCGGTTTCTAGCAAAACGTTATGACTACCCAGTACCACATGAATTGTCCGATCTCGACAATACAACTATCTCTAGAGTTTGTACAATGTGATTTCAGGACATAATCCCAACAATCTCCCACTTGTACTGGAATCCCCTATTCCTATAATCCCTTCGTCTCTATATCTCGATATGGCATAAGGCAAGAGACTGTGTCATCCTTATTATAGCCAACATCATGTTCATCGAACTTCTGATCTATACTGATAAACAAACGACTGACAATCACCTCGTTTGAGCACGGCCATGCATTTTCTCAGTATCAAATCTTCGATGGGCCCTGAGATATTTATCTCCCGTTATATAGGAGGGACAAATCCCATTTTGTTCCATCCCTGTTTCTACACATACTTCATGATACGTCGAAACAATGCCGTTATAGCCGCCAGTTACGGAACGACGTTTGACAAGGTCAAAGCGCACCAATTCATATGCTAGAAAGCATGATGAACTCAGGTCTAAGGACTATACTCTATAGTCGTAATGAGAACCTCCCATGACACTTATATATAACTATCTTGTGGAGTTCTCATTAAGCGGGTCATGTCCGATCATATTTTCACCAACATATATCTATGTGACTGACTGTGATAATCATATCATTGACTCCATGAAACTTAGTCCAACAGTCACCTCACATGCTAGTCTGCGCGGTTGTTAGTGTCCCATTTTAACAACCTTGACTAGGGACAATCATAATTTACGTCATCTTTTACTTATAGGGTTTCATGATCAAGTCTTCAACTTGATGACCTATAAGATGACCATAAAGTACTTTGGGACCATTATTTAATCATCCAATCATTAAATAATACTGATGTCAGTCTTAACTTACACAAACCCTGCCATAGCATGTCTCTGTAAAGTTTATAACATAACTAAAATAACTCCCACTAGAATCAAGATCATCTCTTCAGATATCTTATACCTATAGCAACAGAATAAATTCCGTGCTTAGGTTGTGGGAGAGTTTGCGGTGTTCTGCTTGAAACAATTTCAATAGAGCACACCACCATTCAGATAAAAGCACTATTCTACGGTCCACTGCTTGGAGCCTTTCCAACAGTTAGCACCGCTATTCAGACAAAGAGACATAACCAGGTGGGAACCGGGAATTGTCTTTGTCCGACTAACTACTTTCAACTGGTTCGTCACTTTATCAGTTTACCATGAACCTATCCTTGGTTTTTCTCAACACTTGGGATATTTCTGGTAACTGTTTAGTGACTATTACCGGAATATATTGGTATATTCTCGTCATGCTTAAGCTGCATCTAGACGAGCGCAAAATATGGCATTTATGATGGATTCTATTGCAGCAGCATTAGAACTCACACTCATTAATATTAGTTCAGACAGTGTTCAGAAACACTTCTTCTTACTAATATTGTTACTAGCTCAGCTAGTGTCCAAGACACTTCATCTTGCTCAGATTATTGCCATAAGACCTTTGGTATGAAGCCATTCTTGGAATCAAGCGTATTAGATCTGTCCAATACCTTATCAACATAAGGATTTTGACACGATCCAATTAGCTACTCTGATCCATTCCAATGGATCCTTATTCCAAGAATTCACGCGGCTACTCCTATGTCTATCGTGTAAATTTGACTTCCGACCTAAATCTTGACAAGACTTTAGCGTCGGAACGTCATTTATGAGATTCAAGTATGTTAACAACACACTGTGTGAGAATTGCCATTACGCTCCCACTAGTCTTCTTGCAAACGCATGGTTTCATCTCTTTCTGATCAAGTCAAAACTATTGACCACATTATCAGAATGTTGATTCCAACTCCAAGATGTTTGTTTCAATCCAGAAATGGATCGGTGAAACTAACATGCATACCTAGCCAATTTTCGGAGTTGGGGCTCACCATCGCTTCTTTGAATTTCGCATGTTCGTCACTTTTCAATGATCAGCAGATCACGACAATAGGTTACGAGAAATCACTCTCGAGTTAGTGACGGATCCTTTCGGATCTGCGAATTTCAGGCTCCACAGGTGCAGATCCTACAGCACTTTGTAGATCTCACCGCTGCTCTTCCTCATCAGGTCGAGCAGCCTCCTGTGTTTATCGAATTTCTTCGATGCGTACTTTTACTCCCACTGTTCCTTTTGAAGGTATGATCTTTCTTAAGAGACACAGTTCTAGACAAAAAGTACTAAGCCTTGGTTTCCTTAGGACAACCAGCGAGGTAGAACTTATCAGATTTGGATTCAAGTTTGTTTGTTGACTACTGTCTTACACAAACCTTGCAATCCCAATTCATCAGAAAAACAAATTTGGAAATCACCCAGTCCACATCCAATGTGGTGTTTTTCACTGATTCTGATAGAAACCTTTTTACCGTGAACATAGACATTTCAGAAAGTATTCTTAAATAGTTATGGAGGATTCATGTGATTCATCATTAATCGAATCATATCTCATAAGATCTGATTCATTCTTTCAGATGATCACCCAATTCATGACTCTAGTATTTTCCTCCGCGATTCAATCGAGGATCTCAATACTTCTGTCAGATTGGTTCTACACTTCATCTTGGAACTCCCTTAAGGGATTCCAGCTTGTGTCTCATCAAATGAACACAGCCATGCTTATTGATGCCATCAATAAGGTAATGAAGTACAGAATATTTCCTTTGACAATAATGCTAGTTGGGCCGCATACATCAGTATGTGTAGGGCCCAATAAGCCTCTGGCCCGTTTCCTTTTAGCTCTGCTAAATGGGCCTTAGTCATTTTGGTCCAGTGAACAGAATTCATATCTCAAATGATTAACAATCGAATGAGTCCAAAACCATGGAATTACTGAATCCGCTTCACACTTGTGATTAAACGACTATACCAAAGAAAGATCGAGTTCGAGTCATCAGACTTAAACCGTTTGGTATTTATGTTATATTCTAACTCTTGTTGGTTTGAGATACAAAACCCATTCCAAACGGGGTGCTACCATTAAATATTTCATTAAGATCAAAAGGACAAAACTTGTCTTTTATCAGAATGAAAAACATCCAAATTCTCAAAAGAAAATGAAAGACATTTTGCATATAGCAAGTACATGGTGGCAATTAATTTCAAAAACCAAGTAGGAAAGGCTCCTACAAGTGGAGAATCTCTACGGCTCATGGAGCAACCATTGCTTCAACCAGACACGCAGTTCCACTTGTCCTTTCTTCAACGTTCTACTGTCGCTTAGGTCCTGCATATTTCAAAAATATCAGTACCGCAACAAGTATCCAATACTTATGTAGAACTTGAATTAATAACACAATACCTGAAGAAGAAGTACCATACATCTTCTCCATCTCTTGTGAATCTTCCAAGAATTTTATGCAATCTCTCTTCCAATGCCCCAACTCATTACAGTAGAAGCACTTTCTGACACCAGATGGGCCTGACTTGGGCTTATAAGATGACACAGGCTTATCCTGATTCCAAATCTGGACGGCCTTGCCTTCACCTTTGTCTCTACAAGATTTCTCAAATCTTTTACCCTTTTTGATGTTTTGCTCTGCTGTCTTGAGCATGCCATGCAGCTCAGTCAATGTCTTCGTCAAGCCTTTCTTGATATAGTTCTTAATGAACTTATCATAGCTTGACGGCAGTGACTGCAGAATGATGTCAGTAGCCAACTCTAAGCTGACAGGACATTCCAGTTTCCCCAGGTTATCAACGTAACCCATCAGTTTAATGACATGAGGACTTACTGGAGCATCCTCTGGTAGTTTGCACTCAGTGAGAGACTTCACCATCTGGAATCTCTCAACTCGTGCCAGATCCTGAAACTTCAGTTTCAGGCTGGTGATCATCTCTATTGGCGACTCCATGTTCTCGTATTGACTTTTCAAGTCCGAGTTCATGGTAGCCAATATCAGACCACGCACATCTACCACATCTATATAATGCTTATTCCAAGCATTATATGCTGCATGCGAGCGATTGGTCCCAAGCCTTTCTGGAAGAGCTTTCTCAAGGACATAGTCCTTGCTCTCCTGCTTGAGAATGAATCTCAGATTCCGATACCAATCAAGGAAGTTGGATCCATTTAACTTGTCCTTCTCAAGGACGGATCGCAAAGAGAAAGTAGTCATAGACATAAGCTGAAATCCAAGAAAAACGAAGATTTAGTTATGTATATGAAGAGAAATCTTATCAAATAAGAGAACTCGCATTATATTCAAGCAATGTTTCGTCTACGAATATAATGATCCAAGATCCTCAGATTACTAAAATTCGAGTGGGCGACTCGCCGTTACTCAAAATTTAGTTATCTAGGTAAGCAAATCATTGCTAATTGTACCCAGTACAACTCTTGGTCGCAGATGAGACAAACTATGTCTAATCCACTCTGATGTCTCTGGGCCCAGAACTTCTGATAGCCCAGTCAAGTAAAACCAATTTCTTCTGTCTTGTGATCATATGACAGTCGCACTGCAAGTCTGTCAATGACCACCTGCCAAACTCATGCTGTGGTGGATACCAAGGACTCCAAGACTATCCAACAAACAACACAAGTTTTCACAGTAGACAAAATTGGGCAAGACATCAAGGTCACTTGATATTTTGGTTGAGGAAACTAAAAAGTTTAGCAAATCAATCTCTTAGGTCATGTAATTGTTGATGTTTAGCACTGCATGTTCATCAACTCTACTACTTGCCTTACTCACGTAATTGTGGACACCAAGCTCTTGGCTAGATATCACACAACTAAATGAGTCTTGACAGTTGACCATATTGAAGCTAATCTTCGATCAATGTTTAAGTCTAGTTTGGTTTCTGCAAATTCAAGGTTCAATAACCAGAATTTCGAATACTGTGTCGATCGACGCAGACTATGTCTGTCGATCAACACTACCAAACAAAACCGGACTTCAATAACCGGTTAATTCAATTAACCCGGTTTATTGAACCAGTCATGTCGATCGACACAACCCATGTGTGACGTTCGACATAGACCTAAACCGAAGATAGTTTTGATAACCGGTCCAATCCAATTGAACCGACTTATCTGAACAAACTGATCTTAACCAATCGGTTTATACTAATTGGTATCATCAGTTCAATCCAACTGAACCAATCCATCCAATTTAAACCGTTTAAACCAGTTTCAACTGATTGCGATAACCGGTCCAATTCAATTGAACCGCATTATCCAATCAAACTGATTTAACCCACCGGTTCATGCTAATTGAGATAATCAGTTCAATCCAATTGAACCAATTTATCCAATTTAAACCGATCAATTCGGACTTAACCAAGCATGATAACTGGTCCAATCCAATTGAACCGATTAACCATTCGCTTGGTCTGTGTCGACCGACACTAACCTGTGTCGATCGATACGTGACCGAATCTGCTCTGTGTCGACCGACACTCAACCTGTGTCGATCGACACAGAAGGCTTTCAGTTTTTCTACGCGAAAAACCCTAGCCGCCGAATCTGTCGTTTTCGCTGTTCTGTGTCGACCGACACACCCAGTGTGTCGATCGACACCATGCGAAAACACAGACTCGTTTCTGATCGAACGCGATCTAACCTGTTTTAACCAAACAACCTAGTTTGCGAATCTAAATCATCAAATTCGATTTAAACAGGTTTGATTCAATGATAAAACCCTAAGGCTCTGATACCACTGTTGGAAATCCGAGCCAATTCTACAGATTCAGAATTCTCGCGAGTTCCAGATAGCCTAGGATCTAGGGTTTAGTTAATTGAATCATGGATCTCACCTCGTGATTACCTGGTGTTTGGCAGCGGAAGATTGATCAGGTAGCACGAGATCTATTGCGCCTCAGATGCTGCGCCTCTATCGTAGTCCACACGCACACAAGCTGGAATCCGCCGGGTTGCTAGCGCCGGTGCTCGGATCTCTTTGGGACCTTAGGTTCTAGAGGAAGAGCTTCTGTTTTCTGTCAAGAAAACTCTCTGGGGCGGCTCTCATATCTTCGGTCGAAAATAAATAAGATCACTTATATATCGACTCTCTCATAAACCGAAACATCAGTTTCAGTTTCGCCACTGTGTCGACCGACACATCCATTGGTGTCGATCGACACAAGTCTTGTATCGACCGACGCACCTAATGGTGTCGATCGATACACCTCTTTGAAACTCAATTCGATGCGTATCTAATACACATCGATCAGACCATATGCCAATGATCTATCCCATGCAGAGTATATCCAACTTGCTTAGGTGTGTGACCCTGTAGGTTCACACGATACTGGAAATGAGTTACAACTCATTTGTCATAAGCGGTTTCTAGCAAAACGTTATGACTACCCAGTACCACATGAATTGTCCGATCTCGACAATACAACTATCTCTAGAGTTTGTACAATGTGATTTCAGGACATAATCCCAACAACCACTTGTTACGGATCAGCTCAACTTCAACACACGACTCAAAACTCAAAACGCTAACACACAGAACTTGATACGAATCCTTATACACCAAGAACTCGACTCTCAAGAACACACACACAAAAAACGAACTCTAGAGATAAGGAAGAAGAAGAACACTAAGAACAGAGAATGCGAGAGAGGAGCACACAGAGAAATTAACCAGTTCAGGATTCGGAATGAGTCCCTACGTCTGGGCCTGACAATCTGCAAGCAATCCACTATATCACCTGGATTACAAGAACATCAATCTCTCTCTTTCACAATGAACACACCGAGAGAGAATGATCGCATAAGCCCTTATAGCTCGGGGTACAACACAAATGATCATTAAACCAGCTTAAACCAATCCTAGATAAGAATAACATTGGCTCTTTAACCAGACTAAACCGCCCTTTCATTTATGGCCAACTTCTTATCATTTACAAACTAAGGCTTAAGCTAAACAGTAACATGATTATCAATCACCAAGACTAACAGAGATACCCGTGTTTTTGGTTCAATGTAAATTGAGCTAGTAGTAAGGTTTCAGACAACTTTAGTGATATGACTATAAAAATAACTTCATAATATTTTCCTCTTTCAGGTGACGTGCACGTCTATTGATATTACAGTAACGAGGAAGAAAACTCTACTGTGGAGTTTAGTATAATGGATTCAGGGTATAATGGGTAGAGATCACAACCATAAACAGAGGATTTTGCTTCCGTTGCAGTTTGATCAGTCACACCAGACGTGCTCAAGCTACCATATGTATTAATGCCCCTCAGCTTTGAGATGCTCCAGTTATGTCCATATAAACCAGGATCCGACAGAACCTGTGTTATTTCTATCTCTCCGTCCAGCATTTGCACAACCTCTGACATGGTTGGTCTTAAGGAAGGAGAAGAGTTTGTGCAAACGAGAGCAACGTTGATCATCCTTACTGCTTCTATGCTGTTGAAATTACCTTGAAGCACTGGATCTACGATCTCCAGCACGTCCCCTTTCTGTTGCAGCGTCAGTGCCTGAGGTTTGATTTAAAATGTGGCTTAAATAAACCATAACACATCTATACACATATTCAACAATATAAATTCTGCATCAAGTGGGCAAAAAAAGAAACATAAACAATCTCCATAGTTACCCAATCAATAAGCGAGACGTGATCAACACTTCCATTTTGTTTCGTATTGCTCTCTCCACTAACAATTTCCATTGCCACAACCCCGAAGCTATACACGTCTACTTTCTCTGTCAATTGACCCCATAGTGCATATTCCGGAGCCATATATCCACTGCATTGTAAGAGAAATGAAGACTGAAAGTATGTTTCTTTGGCCATTGTGAATTTTGTTTTTATAGTCTACTCTTACATGGTTCCTGCAATCTTGGTGCTAATGTGACTATGTTCTTCATCATGGAGCCTAGCCAATCCAAAGTCGGATATCTTTGCATTTAGGTTAGCATCTAGAAGCACATTTGTGGTTTTTATGTCACGGTGAACCATCTTGATCATCGATCCTTCGTGAAGGAACTCAAGTCCTCTTGCTATTCCAACACATATTTTTTGTCTTGCTTCCCAGTCCAGTTTCAAGGAACTCTTTCCTGGAAATGAATCTAACCAAAGAGATAATATTACTTTAAATATGGTACCACATGTGTTCAGTTTAATTAGACTCAAAACATATTTCTAACGAAAGTTCAATGAATTTGAATTACCATGCAACATATGAGCAAGGGAGTTATTTTCCATGTACTCATAGACGAGCAACAACTGATTCTTCTCGACACAACATCCATACAACTTGACAAGGTTTGGATGATTCAGACCTGATATCATGCCTATCTCATTCACAAATTCTCGGTTTCCTTGGCATGACTTGGAAGAAAGCTGCTTGACTGCTAGGATGGTTCCATCTGACAGCTCACCCTACATTAAGTTTCTCATACCAATATCAAAAACAAGAAACATCCATATTTTCTCAGGTATCTACCTTTAAAAAGAATCTATTTTAGCATACTTTGAATACGGATCCGAAACCTCCTTCTCCGAGTTTGTTGGCTAGGTCAAAATTGTTTGTTGCAGCATGCAATTGCCTCCAAGTAAAGCAAACCATTGGCAGACCCTGGGCTCTAAGATCTATGTGATCATGTTCCCAACAGGAAATAATTACTAATGTCTTAAACGAATCGGTCATGTACCAGAAATGGATTCATACACTGTGAACTCCGATACCTTCTTCTATTGTATTCTTGTCTCTTATGCATCTTCTCCAAGCATATATTCCCAAAGCCAAGAGAATAATTGTTATCAAGGCACCAGTTGCCCCCAAAATTAGGGGATAATTAAGGCGATGTCTTATTTTTTCCGCTGTAAATAAGACAAAAAGTATAAATCTATATAATGTATAGACAAAGCTAAGAAATATATTTTCAAAGAAGCAGTTATTTTGTCTTTTGACCTCCACATTGTGGCTCCATACCTGAAATGTCATTAAGATGAATGTGATCATTTGAAGTTATGGCCACTTGAGAGGGAAGAAAGCAATATGATAAAGAGTACTTACTGTTGTGGCACAAGGAGATTGCAGAGATAATAGGACCATAATTTCCTCTTTTGGGTATGATGGTTGTCCCTTTCCCCGCCCAATACAGCCGAATCTCTAATATATGATGGGTCACATTAACAACTTTTTTTTCTTTCACAACAGGCATCAAAGTCCCTTTAGCCTCCTCTTTGATGTTAAAATCCTTCAGGAACAATTCTCCCTAACAAGAGAGAAAAAGGATAAAAATCAAATGAAATTCAAACTTCCATGCTTGATTCAAAAATAAAAAATATTATTAAGTGACGCTTCACCTGAACAGAGACATCAAATATGCGTCTGCCAAGACGACTAAATGGTTCTTCGTCTGAAAACTGAATCTCCATAAAATGGAGTTTCACATTGTAGGGTCCATTTTCCAAGCAAAACGCATAGTAGACAAGTGAGAGAGCAGATCGACGTGCAGTCTTATAAAGATCATGAGAATTTTTAGGTAGGGTTAAACTAGTTGAAATGATGTAGGTATCATCCTCACTATGTTCATCCGCGAAAAATACACCTGTGTTACTAATTCCCCATGTTTTGAAGTGTTGATTTGTTGCGGCATATAGAGTACTGTTATCAGCTTGATAATTGATTTTATGAGAGGACTTTGTAATAACTATGTTGTCTCCACCACAATTTATATGTAGTGTTCGCTGATCTACAATCCAAAATTGAAAGAGATTAACATGCAAAACAAAATAATATCTTAGAGACCGCTCATTATGTACTTACAGCTCGTGCAGTTCATTGGACCAGCACATGGAAGAAGCCCAGTTCTGTATGAAATGACTACCAAAATAGTTAGACATCTCAATGTCAGAAATTATCCAAAGTATTCTATTAAGGTCCAATAAGAAAGAAAAAAAAATCAGGGCCTACTAAATACAACTACAATTTGTAAAAAAAAAAAAAAATTCAAATTTGCAATAAAATTACAATATCCTAAAAAATTAAAATGGTTTATTAATTCTTGAATATAAATTTATTTTCTATTTTTTTCCGGAAAAATCATTTATCAAGTTTTCATAATCAATGATTTCGTTATTTTTATTTTGGAACATCTGGCCAAAATCATCAATCAAACTTTAGTCTCCAACTTCCTTAGTTAAGGTTTTTTTTTTTTGACAAAGTTATATTCTATAAAAGATTCTGTTACGTATTTTAAAATGGAAACATAATAGATGAATCTTTTTTATAATTAGATTTCTTAATGGTCCACAATAGTAGATTATTATCTTCCATCCTAATGTGTGTTTTATAGGTAATATTTAGTCTTCATCATAACAAGTAACTAACATAAAAATGGGCCCTAAAAATTTTAAAATTCTAAGGCTCCACACATATGTTTCTTATGTATTGGTATGCATTGATGCAAAATAAAGCAGAAGAGTGTACTTACACATTGTTATTAAGATATGAGCTCTTGTATGTATTGATGTTACTGATTGAACACAAAGTGAAAACAGAAACTTCAACATGAGAAGTATATTAACAATAGACATAAGATGTATCATATCTACCAAGATTTCATATTGGTACCTCTTTTCTTGGCAGCTAGACGACCAAGAGAAATTGTTGTAAGAGATATCACTGTGAGAAATAGCCATAATAGGAAGAAAAAAAAACTAGGAAAACGATTAGTTGACATGGCGAAAAATATCTCAAAAAACAATATAGACAAGGGAAAGCCTAAACGTACATATTAGATTGGCTATTGAGAAAAACACCAGATCCAGCGTCTCCAGAAAGCCTATTTCTAGTCAAATAGCTGAAAGAACATGTCAAAATGATACATAATCGTGATACTATGGTATTGATATTGAAAGGTCTTCAGCTCATTAACATTTTTAGTCTCAGATTGTATAGTACTTACTACTTACGTATATTTTGGTGCTCTTTGTATTCCATGAACTTCACCTGTCAAGTTGTTAAACGATAAATCCCTGCAGCAAACATGTAATAAAAAAGTAAGTAAACTTAGATGTTTGCATATGTACAGTGTATCTATAGGTTTTTCAAAAAGCTCCTAAATAGATCCTCTCATACTGGGTTTATTTTGGACTCTTTTCGATTTAGGTTTAATTTAATTTGCAGTGTCCTTATTGTATCAAAAAATAAAAACAAAATATTTATGAAAACCTTTTAAAACAATCCTCTCATACTTGAATATTTAATACGACATATGGCTTTAAACTGGTGTTTTTCCTTTTTACAATTAGTTTTCATGTTTTCTTCATTTTACATTAGGTTTAGCCTTTTTCTTTTTAGCATTAAGCATGTATCCCTATATAAAGATATCTTATAATCAATAAGAAACCAACTTCCAACAACTAACCTTATTCTCAATGACAGACTAAGGTTAAAGTTAAGAAGCTTAGCAAAATCTCTTTCTCTCTTACGAGATCGAAATCAAAGTCGGCTCATATAAATTTTGTATTAGAGCCACACGATCCCATGGGAGCAATAATCCTGTGTTGAAGCAGCTCACTCTCAAGATGGAGCAGATCATACTCATATATATGGACGTAAGGACACTTCAGAAGACATAAGCGAAACAACAAGCTGCTCTTGAAACCATGGCAAATGCTTTGGAAATATTTAGCTTAGCCCAAGGGGATAACGTGCACAAACAAATGCAAAAAGCAGGGTTTCACCCCAAACCCACGTTGATCAAACTTGCACATAAGAGCTTTCCGAAGTAGTGGTGTTGAGCGGGATCAAGGGAAGCAAGGGGATGACATCACAAGTAGCTGGTGGAAGTATGAGCCTTACACCATCCACATTTGGTGAAGACATACTCACAAAAAGTGGTTGGATAGTAATAGACGAGCCAACATTGAACCGACAATTAACCGATATATCACAGATGGATAAAATATTTCATCGATAACCCGTCTTTAATTTCAGGCAGAATGAGAATCCGACGAAAATAAATCCATCGATAAATCTTATCGGTAATAGGCATCTTTTCTTGTAGAGTGTGGTGGACCATGGCCGACATGTGCTGTAGACAGAACGAACGAGGCAACCGCCAAATGAATGGAGGATTTTATGATGATTTTATGGGAACTAGACTCAACAAAGTTTCCTCATGGTGATTTTTGAGTTCACGAAGGGCTGATTGGGAACGAGAATTATGATACCCACGAGGAGGGAGAGAACAGCTCAGACCGGTGTGTGGTGACAAAGATGAAATTTCCACTCTATGATGGTTCCACAAATGCAGTTGAATGGCTCCAAAAGTGTGATAATTATTTTGGTGTTGTTCGTTTGTCCATTCAGATGATTCATCTGAAAGAAGATGAAAATTGATGTTTGTTTAATAAGAAAAACGACATTTATCCAGATGAATCTTATCTCCATTTTGATGGATCATTTGAATAAGATTTAAAAACATAGGCAAAATTTATAAACTTATCTAGATGAACCAAATTTGATTATTTGGATGGAGATGATTCGTACAAAAATAACAAATGACTATTATACCACAATTATTTAAATCCGTCATTTGGATAAAAAAAATTTTAAATGAACAAACAAACATAATCTAAATAATAACGCAAAATCGTGTTATTCCACAAAACCGCAAAATCACACTTTCCCGCCAAAACCGTAAAATTGCATTAACCGCAAAATCCCATTTTTCCGTTAAACCTATAAAATTGTGTTTTCCATCAAAACCGCAAAGTAATGTTTTCCTGTCGAAACCTTAAATAACGTTTTCTCGCAAAAGCTGTAAAATCTTGTTTTCCATCAAAACCGTAAATCACTTTTTTCTCGCCAAAACCATAGAATCATGTTTTTCAAAGTCGCATTTTCTCGTTAAAACCGTAAAATCAAAATTTCTCTTCAGAACCGAGCTAAATAATATTTTTTGAAAAATATATAGTTGTCAATAAATTTTGGACTAATAATTAAAATTATTTTGGTTAAGATTATGATTAAAATATAATTAATTAGGTCAAATTATGAATATTTTAGTGATTTTTTTATTGAATTCATCAAGATGGAGATGAAAATTTATAAAAATAAGCATACAAACAAATATTCATTCAAATGATCTATTTATATGAACATTTAAAAGTTGAAATGAACATCATTCAATATATTGAATGAACCATTGAAATGAATCATCATTTGGATGAGAATGTCAAATGAACAAACGAACAGCTTTGTCGATCAGAGAGATTTCAATTACAACGTTAAGGTGCAACATGCAACAATTGTGTTAGCTCGGCAGTCGTATCAACAGAACAACACCTTTTGACGGTTAGTCACTCACAAACTAAGTTGGTCAGAATTCAAAAGAATTTGTAAAGCCATTTTGGAAAGGCAGGCTCGACCAATTCAGTAAGAACCGTATAATTTAAGTAAACATGGGAAGTAGAAGAGTATTACAACTAGTTTGAAATACTTAGGATGGCAGATATGGTTGATTGGAGATCAGCAATTGTGACAGTTCTATACAGTACTACCAGATAGTTTGCGGAAGGAAGTTCAATATCTTCAATACAGTCATACGAGACAGTTATGGAATATGCATGGGATAAAATGCAAAACCTTATTTTCCCCAAAAAAGCAAAATCACAATTTCATCTTGTGACCACAAAATTTTGTTTTTCACTAAAATTCCAAAATTTAAGTTCTCCACTGACAACAAAACACTAGATTTCTAGTCAAAAATGCAAAATCAAGTCATGTCGCTAAAACGCAAATTTAGTTTTTTCGTAAAAAAAAAAAATAGTTTTCTCGCCAAAAACATAAAATTTTATTTTCCCACCAAAAGAATAAATTTTTTGTTTTCCCGAAAAAGGCAAAATTACATTTTCCGCCTAAAACACAATATTTTATTTTTCCGCCAAAAGTACACAATTATGTCTAAAATTATGTTTTATGTCAGAAACGTAAAATTCTATTTTTTTCAAAATTTTGGTTCTCCCCCGAAAATACAAATTCGCGTTTTCCACCAAAAAACACAGAACCACTTTTCTCGCCAAAATCTAAAATTATGTTTTTTCCTGCCAAAATCGCGATACCCCCTTTTCCTCTAAAAACATTGAAGCATGATTTTATGTTTTGATGAAAAAACAAAATTTTGCATTTTTGGTGAAAATGTGATTTAATGTTTTTCCAAAAAAACGGATTTTATGGTTGTGAAAAAATGAGATTTTATGTTTTTGGTAGGAAAAGAACTTTGCATTTTGTGCGGAAAAATGAGTTTTAGTGTTTTTGTTGAAAACCCGATTTTTTACGTTTGTGGAAGGAAAATTAGATTTATGCAATAATATATTTTAATTAGGAATAATAAAATTTAATATAATTAATAATACACATAGGATAAAATTATAAAATGGATGAAAAAATATCAAATCACACCACAACTGCAGTTTTTTGTGGGATTTGAGTTATGGATGATTTATAAAGAATTAATCATCTTATAAAAGTAAATGAATCGCATCACTATTAAATAGGAATGCCATTCAATGGTAAATATGATTACGTTCATCACAGCACAACTGAATCGGGGTACCATTTTGAAGCAATAGTCCAAGTAACTTGGCCAAAATGCTAGGGAATAACGGGAAAGACAATGAAGCTTCGCTGCCTCTACAAAAAGCATTATTGGAAGAAGTTAACCAGGGTAAAAAAGCAGAGCGATGAGCAAAAAGACTTTCTTAAATTAGGCTGAGTTTCCACGCGAGAACATGTTTGTACAGTCCTTTTTAATATAATGTCGGTCATGGACGGAGATGATCAAAAGGAATAATTGTTCGAAGAAGGGAACCTTATTCCTACATAGAGAAGCTGTTAGAAAAAAACCAAGAGTTGGAGCTTGAGGACAAGCTCCTAGTTAAAGAGGAGAGTTATGATACTATATAAATGGATTTAGACTGATGGGTTTTGGTGATTTTCCTTCTTACAGTTGGTTTTAATGTTTTCCTTTTATATTATGTTTAAGTGTTTTTAGCATTAAGTTGTATTCCTACATAAAGATTTTGTATAACTAATAAAAAACCAAATTCCAACAATTAATCTTTGAGAAGAGACTAGGGTTTGACTGTTTAATGTACTCTAATTCCTCAGCAGGTAATGTGGAGTATATTAAACTAGCTCTGACAGAAAGAACTTACAAAGTCTTTAGGTCCGGCAAATTCCATATGTAAGAAGGAATCGGACCAGACAAACTCACATTCCTCAAAATCCTGGAACAGGGAAGGTAGACTTTAGTTCGAAATTTTAAGATATAATCAAGCCTCAAGACGAGAAATTGATGACTGGAAATTAAATACAGTTTTCTGATGGCTTTGCTGGATAAATGTGGAAAGGAGTTTATCCCAGGTGTATCAGTAATACTCCTGCATATGGATATATCACTTAAAACATCAGTTTTGTTTCAGTTGTCCTTTTTTTGAATACATATAGTGAAAGTAATTAAGTTCATTACAGATCAATAAGATTTTCTAGGCGAGCCACTGCATCAGGAATTGGACCTGTCAGTCCGCTTGCATATAGACCTCTGCTGATCATAAATGACACATCTTAGATGGTACATAAATAGAAACAATAAGAGAAACTAAAACAGCAATGATGGACAAGCTTACAGCCTTTGAAGCCGAGGCCAGTTGCCAATATATGATGGTATGGTACCATTGAAGTTGTTGTCACTTACCCTACTGCATAATGAAAACAAACAACTAGTTAAGAGCTTTGTGAAACTTTATAGGCTCTTGACCAAACAATTCATACTAGGGAAGAAACAAAGCATATCAAAAGTTGAGGAAGAAGTTCAACAGGGAAGCTTTGAATCAAATAGGTTTTACTTCAATGTAGATGCCAATAACACATCTTCTTCCCCCAAAGCTTTCGGCAACTTCACCAATTTACTAATCTTTATGTCTTAACTCTTAAAGATGAGCATATCTGCTTACAAAGGAACAAAACCTTTCAAAAATTTAAATGTCCAGTTACAGCAGCAACTTACAAATCCTCAAGGTTCACCAGTCTAGCGAGAGTGTTAGGCAGGCTTCCTGTAAATTGATTGGACGTAAGATGCCTGCAGAACCCCAGTTTTTTTTAATTAAAACTGCATTTTTTATATAGTGAAAATTAATAAAAATAACATTAATTTTAGCTATAATTACTACAATAACATTGATTATATAGTTTACTAGAATTCATAATTTTGTTTTTCCTTAAATAACTAAATTGTTATTCAAAATATTATGATGAGTTTTTGGAAATTCATACTTGTTAAAAAATAACTAACGAAAATATTATTTTTTTGTTAGTTATTTTTTTATTTCGTTTTAAAATAAGAAATTAATACATAAAAATAATTTTTGTTGGTTATTTTGATTTTATAAATTTCATTTTGAAAACAAGAAAACAAAATCCGACGACAATTTTTCTTCTCAGGTGGTTATTTTTTCGAAATCTAGAATTCAATAGAAATACATATTGTATATCTTAAAACGGTTCCTAAATCTAGTAAAATATCACAAAATAGGTTTTGAAATTTCTTGTAATTTAGTAAAAACTCCTATATAAATATTTAACAATAATTTAAATATGCAACAAACAACAAATCTGTAACATTAAGATAAATATATGCAATACTAGTAACAAATCTGTAACATAACAATTATACAATATTAATTTATTAATGCAATTTCATGTGTTGCAGAGTTTTATAAATCTGCAACAAATGAAAAAGTTATGCAAAACTAATTTTTAAATTTATCAAAAAAGTAAATAAATCTTCAAAAATTCAAAATTGAGCAACAAACAAACAATAAATCCATGCCACATTAGTAAAAAAAACTAATAAATCTATAACATTGGATAGCAAATTTGTGTCACATGATAACTTCTGTAATATTGAAATGTCAATAGAGTAGTTTTGAAAATGTTTTGATGTGTTGAAGATCTATAAAATACGCATCAAAATAAATAAATCTCCAACAATGAAAATAAATTTAGCGAAAATCAAGACAAAAACCCGTAAATTAAATAAATCTGCAACACTGATTGCATTTTTATTTAAAAATACATGTGGATTTATTCGATGATTATCTGATATTTTTGTAGATAAGTTAGGTTTGTGTTGATGTGAAAAATTAAAATTAATGATAATTTTGTAATATTTTTACTTAACAAAAACAAATAGAAGTAATTTGGTCCCAAAATTTAAGTTTCTATTAGTTCAAATCTTAAGTGCCACTACATTAGTCATTTCTAATGCTACTACCGTTATTTTCCCTTTTTATACTTGCAAAAATTTGGTGCATCAAACTACAGATTAATGTGGTTTTGAACAATGGCTAAGATGCGAAGGGTCTTACAGTCGTTTTAGGTTGGTCATGTTACCAAGCTCATCAGGAATGGGACCAGAGAACTGATTGGCTTCAACCCCTCTGGAAATGTCGACTCATCACAGTATATTAGGTCAAATGAAAAGGCATATTTGGTGTAGAAATTAATTTGAGACGTACAAGGATGTCAGATTCTTGAAGTTCTGTAACCCAGTTGGTAAAGGCCCAGACAAATTATTCGCACAGAGCGAGCTGCAAGAAAAACAAAAAGTCACTCTGGCGAATCATGAAGAGTACTAAATCTGGCGATAGAGAAAGAAAGGGAGCTAACATGAAAGTAAGGTATGGCAATGAAGCCCACTCCATTGGGATTGTGCCTGAAAGGTAGTTTCTGCACAAGTTTCTGCAAAGAAAAGCAAAAATTCGCTCTCATGGCTCTCTTTGAAGATTCTCTCGACACAAATTTTAGTCTTAATGACTAAATCAGGGGTGGACGTACTTTGTCCAGTTGCCCCTTGTAAAATTTTACATTTTTACTCCCCTCTTGACTTCTCTTTTCTTGTCCCGTTCAATTTTTTCTTTTTACATGTGAAATAAAATACTAACTTTAAAGCCCACATGTTAAATTTACTAGGTTATAGTTTACCAAATCTACATACTTCCCTTTTATATTTTCTATAACTTTTAGTTTCTTTCCAATTAAATTATGTTTAAAATGAAAAGTAATTATACCTTTTCTATATTTTTGTGTCATTTCCTTTGGTTTATATTCTTCAATATTTTTAAGATAAGTATTTTTTTTCATTTCTAACAATTATGCATATAAAATATATCCAAAATAGATATATTTATTTTCATCATTAATAATATTTTATTTTATCTAAAATATATTAATAATTTCTTGCCCCCCCCCCCCATTCATTTTGGTTGCATTCTTTTATAAAATATTCTTCAATATTTTTAAGATAAGTATTTTTTCATTTCTAACAATTATGCATATAAAATATATCCAAAATAGATATATTTATTTTCATCATTAATAATATTTTATTTTATCTAAAATATATTAATAATTTCTTGCCCCCCCCCCCCCCATTCATTTTGGTTGCATTCTTTTATAAAATATTCTTCAATATTTTTAAGATAAGTGTTTTTTCATTTCTAACAATTATGAATATAAAATATATCCAAAATAGATATATTTATTTTCATCATTAATAATATTTTATTTTATCTAAAATATATTAATAATTTCTTGCCCCCCCTTTCATTTTGGTTGCATTCTTTTATAAAATATTCTTCAATATTTTTAAGATAAGTATTTTTCATTTCTAACAATTATGCATATAAAATATATCCAAAATAGATATATTTATTTTCATCATTAATAATATTTTATTTTATCTAAAATATATTAATAATTTCTTGCCCCCCCCCCCCCTCCCCCCATAAAAGTTTGTTCTACATCAGCCACTAGAAAAATAATACTGTATTTGAAAAGATCTAATTCTTCTTTATATGATTTTGCGTGGTTGAACCCACTAACATCGATTGGAGATATCGAAGGTCGGCCAACTCTCGTGGAAGTTTTCCTCGAAGGCCAAGGGTCTTGAGATCTCTGTTTTCATTCAAATAATGCAACCAGAAAATATATCAGGACACAAAGGACCCAAGAAAAGAAGACAGAACAAATTTATAACACTCACATGCTTGTTATATGACATGTCTTGCTGTTGTTGAAGCTACAATCACAGCGAATGGTGCTGTTTCTAATCTCCATATTCGAAACAACATCTACTTCTTGCATCATGTTCAGGGTTCCTAAACTGCAAGGGTCTCCATAACTTAGGTTCAGTCCCTTGATACCAAGTGTAGTAGCTATCTTCTCTAGCGCAGTCACTGCTTATGATTAATATATAAACAAAGAATAGATACATAAATATGCGGATGTAAACCTTGATTATCTTTAAAAAGAAATTAACAGCTATTAATTCTCATACACTCATCTGAATGGAGAGCTGGTGAAACAGATGTCGTTGAAATTGCTAAGAAGCTTATGATGATGGTAAAGAACAGAAGAAGAGTTGAGAAAACGATTAACATATCTCGTTTGTGGCGATTCTTTGTATGTGTACTTGTTTCGTTAGTCGCAAATTACAATATTATCATCAGCCAGACAGCCAATTGTTATATATTTTACATTTTGAGTTTTCATTGAGTCGTCTTTGGTGGCTATAGAGAGATTAGGTGGCAACATATATTGACTTTAGGGGAACACCCTGACGGTCACGGTCACCTTCAAGGGGGAAGAAGACTAATCCAAGATACCCAGTACTAAGTCATGGTCCATGTCATCTTTCAATTTCTTATTTTAATCAAGTAACTAGATTTTGATCCACGTTGCATGAGCGCGGGTTTATGTTTTTTTTATATATTTTAAAATTTATTAAAAATTGATATTTTATAAATAGGATTATATAAAAAAATTAAATTAGATTTTGTTATCAATTAAATCATATGATAAGATGATGCTAACTACCAAGAGAACATAATCATTTATTTTGTTTTTTATTTTTCATATTGTTTTACGTGTGTTAGCTAATTATTATATAGTTTTCACATGCTTGAATTTAAATGTTTTTTAAATGTAGGACTTCGAAACTAATTTGAAATATTTTTCAGATTTAGTGAATAAATTAAAACACGGTTAACATCTTGCGTAAAATATATTAGGAAAACAATATTTTAAACGTGATTATAGGAAAATTTATGCATTAAATTAAGGGATTAGATTAAGGTATTTAGTACGAAGTTAAGGAAATGGATTGATAAGATTTTCAATTTCGAATATATGAAACATTTAACTTAGGAAAATAACTATTAAAAAAACTAAAAATCACTCAAAAATTGTGGGCTTGACACAAAAATCTAGTAATTTTTGTTACTCACTTTAATTGTAATTAATACAGAATTAATGTTAATTTTATTATTATATATTGAATAAACCAAAGCAATAAAAAATAAAATAAAAATTTAAAAAAATTGTACACCGTACTAAAAAGACTCTTTTAATAAATAAGAGATTTGGAAAATAGATACTTAATAAGGATAGGATTTATAAACCTTAATTGTAAACGTAAACTTTTTTGAAAAATAAATAAGTATGATACATAGATGACATTTAAAATTAGACATTTATTAGCTATGATCTACGTAATTTTTCTAAATAAAGTTAATTTAAAATTTAAAGATCTAAAAATAACCACTAATTGCAAAATTCAAAAAACAAATAAACTACTAAACACGTAAAAAAAATCATTCATTACGTATGACCATATATATGATTCATAGTAATCAATTCGAAATTTTACGATTAATTATTTAGAAAAAAAAGAAAAGTAAGCAATGTAGGTAAAAAATACTAAAAAAACCAGAAAGAATTAACCATCACCCGCTAATTAAACATAAGAAATAAACCATCGATATTGTCACCGTGAAAATATGATCCATCACCCGCTAACTAAAACCGTCGAATTCAATGAACACAACCACAAAAAGAATTAGCCATCGATACGGTCATTACTGAAACGCAAATGAAAACATATATATGAGAAAACAAAAGGCAAGAAAAGAAAAAACGATGGAGCCCTCAAAATGTTCTTCATCCGGATGAATAATAGATCTAAATGGATGTGATGTAGAAAAATAAAAAAAACAGAAAAATTAGCCATCACCCGCTAACTAAACATAAGAAATAAACCATCGATATGATCACCGTGAAAATATGATTCATCACCCGCTAACTAAAACCGTCGAACTCAATGAACGCAACCACAAAAAGAATTATACATCGATACGGTCATTACTGGAACGCAAATAAAACATATGAGAAAACAAAAGGCAAGAAAAAACGATGGAGCTCTCAAGATGTTCTTCATCCGGATGGATAATAAATTAAAAAAAAATAAAAAATATAAAGCATACAACATCTAGTGAAAAACGAAATAGATCTAAATGGATGTGATGTAGAAAAAAAAACATCAAAAACATATGAAGATCAAAAGAGAAGGAAAAAAACGAAGAAGCCCTCACATACATAGCTAATTCACAGAGGAATTTCACTGCTATGAAAAAATGTAGAGCAAATAAAAAATCGGAAAATGGATCTAAGAAGAGGAGATAATGGTGATTTTTCTGATGTTCACAAATGAAGGTTTAGGTGTGTATAAATAGGAGAAAAAGATTAGTTAGGGTTTTCCTTCTAAAAGAATTGGTGGTATTATTTCTATTTATGAGGAGGGATGAATATATTTAAGATTTTTAAAAATTTTGGAAGTATTATTTAATAAAATTAAATGTGATTTGAAATTGCCTTATCTATCGGGATTGAGAGATTTAGGGAATTTTTTTGATGATATAATGAATTCTAATTAATTCGGAATGAGAAATTTAATGCCGAATTTTTAAATTTAATTTAATTAGGGATTATTAAAATTAAAAAATTTCCATAAAAGATAAAAAACTTGAGCTGAAAAATCAAATAAAATAGTATTAGTTTGATTTTAATATTTGATTTCCTAATTTTTAGGGTTGGTTTAATTATGATATAGATAATCCGTTATATTGCCATTAGTATTAGTTTAGATTGTTTAGATTTTGTAATTTTTGTGAAACTTGAAATTAATATTTTAATATAAAAATTACAATATTGGATAATCTTAATATTTGATTTCTTAAATAATAGGTTTACATTATTTCGAAATTGATAGAATATATAAGGAAATAAGTTTCTAATATTCTAATATTGGATGATCTTAATATTTGATTTCTTAAATAATATGTTTTGTATTAATTTGAATGGTCAAATTCAAATATGAGTATATTCGAAATTGTATGTTTTTCATAAATGAGTATTTATAAAATATTATGGATTAATATTCAGGATTGTTTAGATATTTTATAATGGTTAATATATATATATATATATATATTTCAACTCCTTTTATAATGGTTAATATATCTCAACCCGTTCTATTATAGTTAATACATTTCAACCCGTTTTAACCATATAACATAAAAATGCAAGATTTTTATAATGGTTAATATATTTTTTAACCCGTTTTATAATAGTTAATTGATATACTAAAATGAATTTCTTATTTTTTTATATATATTGAAGAACTGTAGGACTGATCAAATGATGGATGAAATAAATTTCTTAGAGAATTTTTAATGACGATATTTTTTCAACCCGTTTTTGTTATGCTTTAAATATTTTACAATTTTGATAAAATAACCCGTCATAAATGTAATAGTAAAAAAATCAATTTGTAATCTGACCAATCATACATTCGCCAACATAAAATATTGATTTTAATACTTTATAAATATAAAATTATATCAATCTAATTATTAGTAGTTAAATTTTTAAATGATCTATAAATTTAATTTATTATTATAATTTTTAGAAATTTAATTCGTTACAAATTTTAGCACAATTTTTGATATTATAGAACCCCAATTTTAAGATTTGTTTCTTGTCACGATTCTAAATTTTAAGAAAATATTTTACAAAATTTATAAACAAATCAACCATTTGTATTTTTCTTTTCGTTGGTGTGTAAATACTTTGAGTATTTATGTGTATATACTTTCTTTGGTCAAATATCTATAATATTTTTACTTGTTTTCTAAAACGTAGAGGAACTAAATTAAATATTCATAAACAAAATCCTAGATATTTCCTAAAATCTAGTAATTCGAAGCATATTCAAACATGGATATTTGGATGTTAAGGAAAGTTATTGAACGGCTATGATTATAACTTAATTAATTCAACGTACATGATTAAAAAATATCTAACCCAAAAAAGATCCGCGTGTTTATTCGTCTATTAACCGGAACACGCTCATTTAAAATGGGTTTTATTAATTTATTAGACAAAAATATCTTTAATAAATTAATATATTTACGCTCAAATTTTAATGACAAGCTTATAAATAACACGTTAAGTAAATGTTAGTTTCGAAAAACGGTATAGATTTAGCAAATAAGAGAGTAACGTTTTCCATTACGCATCTGCTTCGGGGTTGTAGGGGTTGAAAAGAAAACATAGAAAAAGGCCAACTATGTTTGCCTAAAAATTACAGGTGTTGATTGTTAGTAAGTTTGGATTGAGATCCTATTAGAGAGCAGAGATATTTGTGGTCAAAATTAATGTTGAAATGTCGAAGTTACTTGACCAAAATAACAAAATTAATTAAGATATGTGGCAAGTTCATGAATGATTGATGTTTCATGTCCCCTCATGAAAAAAGGGAAACGACTTTTTTTAATGCACGAACCTTTTTCCTAGGGTGGGCCCGAAATTTTGTGAACTATAAATATTTTAGTATAAAATATATTAATTTTTTTTTTTTTTTTGTAATTTAGAAACCAAAATATCTATTTACAATAATTTAATAAATTTTGGGAGTCAAGAGCAATATTTCATCGGTTGTGCTCATGATTGGCCATAATTTCTCCACATAGTTAAAGGTTACATATAGTACTTCTAATACGATCCGTTCCCGGCGAATCGGAAACGACATCGCGCGAGCATCCGTTGGATTGCAGCGGTTAAACCGACTTGCCTTTTTATGGTCCCAGAAATCCGCGCGCTCCTTTCGATTCAAATCCACCAATAACATCAGACGATCGGTCAATCCTGCATTCGGACATGCTAGAGAAAAAAGAGAGAAAGGAAAGAGGACTGAGTAATTATTTCAAACATAATTACCCAATGAGGACGGATTCAAGGAACCTACGATTTCGCTCACGCCACACAAATACGAAAGACAAGTACTAAGCTAATATCACCTTGGACACAACCACCCGAAGGCTCACAATAAACCTACGAACTAGCAACTTGTTCGTAGGCACGACCTCAGGTCAAAACCCCCACGCGCCCACTGACTGGCGGGTACGTTCATGCCTCAATGCCTCCAACATCAAAGAACAAGAGCTCCAGCACCACAAAAACAACGGAAGGGCTTGCCAGGACCCTCCTCCGACGATCAAGGGTAAGTACGGAAACGCACCTCGCCACCGTGCTCTGCAACCAATATCTACCGCAACCTACTCCACACAAGCCATCAAACACAAACAACGTTTTCGATTTAAGCGATAACCAAGCCATTCCACGTTCTTTCAATCACAAGGCACGCACTACCAAACATATGCTACTTAGGAAAGACGACGTTAACGAAGGACTAGGGTCCCGAAATTGAAATGGGATTAGCAAAGGCCACGTCCAGTCCTCACCTTGGCCAAAGAAGGGAAAAAGCATAACTTAGAAATTCCTGACATCCAAACGGACTTCATAACTGGAAATAGGATGGACAGCGAGTGAGAAAGGCTTTCGTTTCGCTCAAATTGGCCTAAGGACGAGCTAGTTAGAACCACTTGAAGTTGGTTGACTAAAAGTCAATGGTCCAGGTCAAGGTCAACCTAGACCCAAACCCAAACCCAAACCTAGGCTAAAACAGTCCCAATTCATAACCAGCCCGTTGGCCCCAAAACCAACCTAAACCAAACTAAACCGAGAAAATAATTTGGACCAGCCTAAACTGAAATGAAATTGGATTAAACCAGAAAAATAAATTGGACTAGACCAAACCAGTCAAACCGATTTGACCCAAACCGGACGAGTCGACTCAGCTCTCAGGCGAGTGGCGCGTGACGACGGCACGACGGCGTGTGGCTGGCGGAGTGACGGTGGTCAGGCGCGTGTCTCCCACACGCCCAACCTTCTTTCAGCGCGTGCGGGCATGTGCCGAGGAGCGTGGACAAGTGTTTGGCGGCGCTGGCTTCGTCTTTGCGAATTGAACGCGATGGTGCTTCAAGTTTTGCAAAACATAACTAGATTTGAGATTTCCGGTGTTACCTTATTGGTTGGAGGGAAGAAGGACGATGGGACAGGCTTTCTGGAGGCACAGACGGCATCAGGATTGGACAGAGCTTTGCCGAAAAGGGTTTTCATTATTTTTTGAGAAGGGGCTCTCCTATTTATAAGAGAAGAGGAGGAGGAAAGCCCTAGTTTTAAATAAGGAAAGTAGGTTTTGGTGGATTGAGTTGGGCTTTCATTCTTTCTTTCAAAAAAAATTGAGCCTATGGTTTTGGCCCATTACAATTCTCCCCCTTAAAACGAGTTCGTCTCGAATTCTAAGGCGCACGATTGCTCAGAGCGTCCCAGAACTCAAAGGCATTGTCCTGCTAAGGGTACGAAGACTCGTACTGGTGAGAGATTTGCAGACAAGAATTGATGGCTTGATAGAGAACCAAAGAATAAAATATATAAATGAAGTAAGGCTACAATAGTTCCACGAATAAGATAGGAAAAACCAACTACGCGGGAATCGCGGAAAAACAAACAAAAGCCGAAACAATGAAAGAATAACTAGACCGCCCTACTCCTTCAAAGAAAATGGGTCCTCTGACTCTAGCCACTCGGAGATCCTGGAGACCGCGATCCGGAATCTGCCTCACTCGGGTCCTCCTCTGGGTCCGACTCGACCTCCGAATCTGAGCTGGACATGGCGATTACCGGGGATGAAGCTGCATGCTGCTGTTGTTTCTGCAACCACTCCTGCTCTTTCTCCCATTCTGACTGTTGTTGCGCCATATTCTTCTGATGGTGAGCCAGCTCCTGTTGACGCACATCAGCCAACTGAGCATGACGTGCTGCCATCATTACCAATATGTATTCACTAGATCCATATCCATTCGACAACTCCTATCGGATCTCTGGGCGAAGACTACTCAAAAACAAAGATAACCACTGCTCAAGCCAGCTAGGCGGGGAGTGAGCAGCGGCCCACAAGAATCTCCATGTATACTCCTCAACGTCCATCCCTACCAACTCCATCGGACGGGGCAAGTAAGTCGGGTGTGCATGTGCCTGCGTCTTGGGCTCAGCGTCTGGGGGAGTAATATGCTGTGTGATCGGCTCTGGTCCAAACTCCGGGAACGGGGGAATCTGGGGAGCTGGGAAAGGGACGAACATCTGGGCGATAATCGCCTCTGGGTATGGCTCCGGGATAGCCTCATATACCACCGACACTGGCTCCAGGATAGCCTCCTCTATTACCAGCACTGGCTCCGGTATAGCCTCCTCTACTATCGGCACTGGCTCCGGGATAGCCTCCTCTAATACCGGTATCTTCCTGGGTCTTCCGCGTCTCCGGGGACCTGAAGGTGCTGTGGACGTAGACGGGGTTGGCGTCTTTCGGGGGCGACCTCTCTTCTGCGGAGGCTGCGGGACCGAGGCTGCAGTTATTGGCAGAGGCATGGGAAAAACTTTGGAAACTGGGGCTCTTGTCTGCGGGCGGAACTGCGACACTCGTCTGCGGGCGTCTCCTCATGCGGATGTGTGGCGGAATGCTCTTCCGTGCAGTTCTCCAAGTGCGGAAAACATGAGCGAGGGTAGGACCAGAGGCGGAAGACATCCTTCATAAAACATAAGGGGTAAGGTCACAACAAGAGACAATCGATGATATAATTGGTGCTTGAAAAATAATTTCACAAAGTAACCATTTTATAAACTTTCACAAAAACTTTTGAAAACGGAAATACGGTTTTAGAAAAAACTGCAGGAGCTTATCTCTCAGATAGAATTGAGAGACCTTAACCCAGGATCTGATACCATATTGACATGACTCATTCCCGGCGAACCAGAAACGGCGTCGCGCGGGCATCTGTTGGACCGGGGCGGTCCAACCGGACTGCCTTTTTATGGTCCGAGAAACCTGTGCGCTCCTTTCGATACAAATCCACCAATAACATCAGACGATCGGTTAATCCTGCATCCAAACCTGCGAGGGAAAAGAGTAGGAAAGCAAAAAGGACTGAGTAATTGTTTCAAACACAATTACCCAATGAGGACGGATTCAAGGAATCCGCGATCTCGGATCTTGCCACACAACTATGAAAGACAAGTACTAAGCTAATATTACCTTGCACACAGCCGCGCGAAGGCTCACAATCAACCTAAGAACTAGCTACATGTCTGTAGGCGTGGCTTCAGGTCGAAACCCCACGCACCCACAGACTAGTGGTTACGCCGATGCCTCAATGCCTTCAACATCAAACAATAACAGCTCCAGCACCACAACAATAGCAGGAGGGCCCATCAGGACCCTCATTCGACGATTAAGAGCACGTACGAAAATGCACCTCGCCACTGTGCTCTGCAACCAAAATCTACCGCAACCTATTCCACACAAGCCATCAAACACCAACAATGTTGTCGATTAAGCGATAACCTAGCCATTCTACGTTCTTTCAATCACAAGGCGCACACTACCAAATATATTCTACCTAGGAAAGACGACATTAACAAAGGACTCGTGTCCCGAAATTGAAATGGAATAAGCAAAGGCCACGTCCGGTTCTCACCTAGGCCATACAAGGGCAAAAGCATAATTTAGGAATTCCTGACATCCAAACAGACTTCAAATCGGAAAGTGTACGGGAAGCGAGTTAGATAGGCTTTCATTTCGCTCAAATCGGCCTACGGACTAGCTAGTTATAACCAGTTGAAGTTGGTTGACTGAAAGTCAACGGTCCAGGTCAATTGGTCAACCCAGTCAACCCATACCCAAACCCACACTAAACCAGGTCCAATTTATAACCAGACTAATTTCTCCTAAACCAACATTGTAATACCCTGTTTCACAAAAATTGGTCAACGGGTAGCAGAAAAGTCAACAGGGACATTTTGGTAATTTTCAAGACTTGAGGGGTATTTTAGTAATTTTAACAAATGCAAGACGAAAGAAAAGACGGTCCAAATGATTCTATTTTTAAATAAAAAATTATTTAGAAGAAAAGAAGTGGTGGAAGCAGGTTTTAAATGAGTTTTTGGACTATCGGGAAAAGAAACCGATAGAACCGACAAAACTTGTAAAATTCGGTGCGGGAGCTATGGTAGTCCGATCAAGGTGAAACGAATTGCTAAATGCTTATAAAAGAGTCTAGAATTTTAAAAAAGAAGCTTGGTTGATTTATTTCAGAGGTTACGAGGTTTTGGTGAATTAAAAGCGAAAATTGGTCGTTTTAAATCGAGCGGAACTAATCGGAGAAATGAAGGATTTTTGGATTGGAATTCATTGTACAGAACTTAAGAGTGATCCCTGGGGTGACAAGTGTCTCTCTCACTCTATAAAATGGCGCCACCTCTCTCCCTCCTAGATTCAAAGAACAATTTTTGTTCTTTGCATATTTTCATCCCATCATCACTCTCACTCTCATTCACATCACCTCACCCAAAAATCACCCAAACAATTCTTTCTAGCCTCTCTCCTCTCACCACCTACGAGCCATCACTATATCTCTCTCCAAATTCATCATAAACTCAATAATATTCAACCATCTTTGAAGATCTTCAAAGGTATTCTTGGTGTTCTTGAATACTTGGGTAACAAGTTACTAGAATATCTCCAAAACCATTCTGAATCTTCATAAACCAGTTGTAGATCTGAGCTCACCTCTATCTCCTCTCCATCCGCCACCGGTTAGGTTCACCGCCGTCGCTGGACTTCGTCGGAGCCGTCGCCGGAGTTCGCATAGAATTTACCGATTCGAATATATAGTGGCTAAGTATTCCCATGGAAGTTACCGAGTTCGCATAGTGGGCCCAGTGGTGTTAGAATTGTTCCGTTAGATAGATCGAGTCCGATCGAGATCATGTGCCGCAGTGATCTCGATCTCTGTGGTCTCGATCTCCGTGCTTCCTTTCTTTGTTAGAGAATGCTTGTATGTTGTGGAGCTCTATCACGTCATTGTGGCACGTGATCAGCTATCTTTTCCTTTTGATTGTTATTTTTGGTTTTGGGGCTGGATTATCTTTAGTAGATTCTAGAAGCCTTTTTAGTGGGGACCGACTTGCTGGGTGATCTTAGATCACTCATTAGACTCTTGTTGTTTTTAGGTTTGGCTTAGCTCGACAGACTCGGTGTAGTCTCAGGATAGCTTTTGGGCCGCAATTTGATTCGATTGTTTTGTGTGGGTTTATTTCGGTTTGGGTTTCATGGCTCATGTTTATTTTCTGATTGTTTTGGAATTAGATTTAAATAGGCAAAATATTTTAAAATACTTAAAACACTTAGAAATGAAATTGCTTCCCTGATATGTGGTTTAGTCCGGACCGACACAACTCGTGTAAGCAATACTGGTTGAAAAGCCTTATATTGTGGAAGCGAGGTAAACAAGGTCAAGAATGGTTTGGTACGAGCCATTGTCTCAAACCAGACTGTCTCTGGCTTCGCATTGTGATGAAATTTTTTCGTTTGGCTTGCTCGGGTTTGATCGGTCATGTTCTTGTTTGATTGTTGACCGGCCAGCTCGACGGTCAGCGAATAACAGGAAAGGAGCGCTACAATCCTAAACCAAACTAAACCGAAAAATCAATTTGGACCAGCCTAAACCGGAATGAAATTGGATTAAACCAGACAAAGAAATTGGACCAGACCAAACCCGTCAAAACGAGTTGACTAGGACTGGCCGAGTCGACTCACTTCACTGGCTATGGCAGCTCCGATGGTAGAAGGCGGATCTCTGGCGGCGGCAGACGGCGGATCTCCGGCGGCGGCGGACGGCGGATCTCCGGCGGCGGCTCCGGCGAGGGAGCGTGGCTTGCTGGGTGATATAGCATGGTTTTTACCGGTTTTATGCCATGATATAATTGTGTTTTAGTGTTCTTTTGTGTTCTTTTATAGTCTTTTACAGGTCTAAACATGTTTGGAGCGGAATTGGAGATATTGGAGCATTTTGGAGATTTTTGGAGTGCTTGGCCGAGAGATTGAGCTCACTGTCCAATTTGAGATCATGCATCGATCGACACACCTTTGGTGTCGATCGACACACTAGCAAGTTGGGCCGATTACGACGGTTTAATGAAGATTCAAGATTTTTCACTTTGGCCCAGAAGTTTCTAGTATTTACAAAGAAGCCCCAGCCGAGATTATGCCTATATAATTAGGATTTTGGTGTTTATTTTACTTACGCTTTCATACTTAGAGCTAAGAGATTTTTAGAGCTTTTGGGGCTGATCTATTCCTGTACTTCATCTATTTTGGAGAAGATTTCGAACCCCTTTATCTATTTAATTTCTTATATGCAATCTATTTATTCTATGATTTCTGTTTCATTAATCATGTCTGAGTAGATTCATAGTTAGGTTTAGGGTTTCTCATTAAGGATTTGATGACTTGCTAGACTTGTTAAATTCAGTTAAGGATTCACATGAATAGAATGTTCTTCGATCTAATTATGCTTAATGCTAGTTCTAACCTGATCAATTAGAATCTAGATCTTAGGTTGCTAAATATGACACGAGAGTGTGGTTTAGAATCTGAACTATTTAGGTTGAGCTATTAAATTATCCGGAAAGAGATTTGGCTTAGTTTAATTGTGAACATATCGAACTTGAAATTAATGCTGGTTTAATCTGTTAGTAATTGCAAAGAGATTTGGATTACTGCACTTAGACTTAGAGAATTCTCGCAAAGAGATTTGGTAAATTCTAATTCCGTGATTTGAGTTCTAGAACTGTGCTTAATTAGATCATGACTGATTGATTTGTCTGCTTGTCTGATTTTCTGAGAACGCCCTAGACTTAGCGCCTCTAATTAACTGCTTTCACCACCAACAATCTGCTACTTGTTTACTTTCTTGCTTTGCTATTTAGTTTAATACAAATTGCTTTCTTCTTAGTTTAAATTCCTACGGTTCTTTATCTATCGAGACCAGAGTCTCTGTGGATTCGATACCCTATATACTACAATCACTTAACTGTGCACTTGCATTAGAATAGGATTAAAACTTAGACCCTATCAAGTTTTTGGCGCCGTTGCCGGGGACTCTTAGAGTCTTCGATAGGATCGAACTTAGGGTTTCTACTAGGATTTTTTTTTATTTTCATTGTTTCATTTTATTTTTATTTTTATTTTTAGTTACTAATTTTTCTCTGTTTTCTCTCTGTCGCAGGTACCGATTTCGCTTTACGTCGATCGTTGCACCTTTTGTGTCGATCGTCACTAGGCGATTCTGAGATTGAATCGATCGTTGCACTGATAGCATCGATCGTTGCTTGACAATTACAGACAGTTTATGCAGACGCGTGAAACAAGAAGTAATTAGAACTTGAACCTCGTTAATCTCGGACTTGAAGAACTTGGACGACTAGAGAGGACTAACAGAAGAGAAAGAAGAGCAAGGATGGCACGTGAACGTTTGATTCTGATAGCCGATGCTCAAGGTGTCCTGAGGGATCCGCAAAACAATCCTTACAATGCTGCTGGGCAGAGGATTGATGCTGAGGGACGTGTGATCCCTGAGGTTGAGGAACCTGAACCACAACCACAGCCGCAGGCGCAAGGACAGAACCAAGGTAGACAGATGGTTGTCCATGAGAGGACTTTAGATGACTACAACAGACCGGATGAGTTTCATGCAAACCGGCCAGCTCTAGTACTTCCTGGTTTTGAGAGGGATGATTTTGAGATCAAGACCATCTACTACTCGCTGATGAGACAAAATGCTTTCCATGGACATCCAACGGAGCAGCCTATGAATCACATTGATCAGTTTGAGGACCTAATCAATGGCATGAAGTATGATGGAGTCTGCCATGATTATCTGTTCCTTAAGCTCTTTCCATACAGTCTCGCTGGAGACGCTGCTGCATGGCTGAAGCAACTGCCACCTGGGCAGTTTGATACTTGGGCAGCCCTGAAGAGTGAGTTTCTGCGTCACTTCTATGATGATGCGCGTTCCGATCAGTCCAGACAGGACATTCTGACATTTACCCAAGGTCCTACTGAGCCTCTTAAGACTGCTTGGATGAGATTCAGGAAGTACCAGCGTGACTGCCCACACCATGGATTCACTGAGGTCACATTGCTAGGTATCTTCTTCAGAGGCATAGATCTGCCATATCAGTCTGCGCTGGATAACTCCAGTAATGCAAACTTCAACACCAGGACTCCTGCACAAGCTAAGCAGTTAATTGAGAACTTAGTGAGCAGCAACAATTGCAAGACTATGGATGAGAGGAGGAAGAAATCTGGTGGAAGTGTTGAGAATTCAGAGATGGCTGAATTTAGATCTAAGCTGGACACAATTTGCAATCTCCTGGCTGGTAAGAAGGCTGTCCACTTTGCCCAAGATGTAGAGGTAATTCAGACTGAGGAGGACACTCAGGAAGAAGATGTGAATTACATTGGAGGATCTGGTTTCCAAGGTAACAGATTTGGTAATCAGCAGGGAAACATATTCTTCAATGGAGGACAGAAGAGTGCCTTCACAGGAAATCAGAACTCAGCTGGTTTTGGACAGACTAGTGGTTTTAAGAAGCCTTTTGGACAAGGTACTCAGAGAACCTATGGATCTTCATCTTATCAGACTCCTCCTGCAGCCACTGCTCACGAGAGTAAGATGGAGACAATGATGGAACAGCTGCTGGAGAGTCAGACCAAGATTTCAGTGGACTGCAATAAGAAGTTGGATGCTGTCTATGAGGATCTCAATGGAAAGTTTGAGTCTCTGAACACTCATATGAAGCAGTTGGATACTCAGATGAATCAGATTTCCAGTTCTATGAAAGGAAAAGGAGTAGCAGACACTCATATTAAGGCCTGGTCTGTGTACATTGATGATGGATCTCACCTAGGTGAAGGATTTGAGCTAAGTACGGCTGAGTTAGCAGAAGAGGTTGAATTTTCGGATTTTGGAGAAAATCTCTCGGGTGAAAACTGTGAAAACAGTGTTGCATCGATCGACACACCCCTAATGTCGGTCGATGCAGGTCGTGAACAGACAGACTCGCCGGATGTTGATAGCATTGATGCAGATTTGGAGCTTAATCGCTTGTTCCCTGGAGTGTCTGAGATTACTCAGGAGGAGATTTATGGACAATTAATTAGACAATATCCCTCAGATCTGAAGTGATTAAGCAGGAGATTGAAGAGCTTAAGCAGCTAGAAGAGATTGGTGAAGAGTTGGAAGAAATTCCATCATCTGATGATCCACCTTATCACCCATGTGTGCAGAGGTATTTGAACAAGATGTTGCCTTTGGATGAAGAGCTGAAAGATTGGGTGATTATAGTCCCTCAACAGATAAGTGATGTGCTGTTAACCAAGGTTCCCAAGAAGCTGCCTGATCCTGGGATTTTTGTGCTAAGTTGTTCTATCTTCGAGGATAGTTTTAGGTGCTCTCTTTGTGATCTGGGAGCTGCTGGAAGTCTTATGCCATATTCTGTGGCAGAGAAGCTGGGTATGCTGGATTTTTCTCCTACTAGGACCTCTCTTGTCTTAGCTGATCAGTCTATACGAGTTCCGGAAGGACTCCTTGAGGACGTCCCGGTGAGAGTTGGAAACTATTTGGTTCCAACAGACTTCCTAGTGCTGAAATATGACAGTGATCCTGATGAAGCATTGCTACTTGGAAGACCATTCTTGGCTACAGCGGGAGCAGTGATAGATGTTAGACACAGTCTGATAGACCTCCACCTGGGAGATGAGCCGCTGCATTTTGAGATGGACAAGCTGCGCAAGCCACTGATAGATGGGAATATATTCACCATTATGGATGGAGATGATGAGCAGTCAAGTCACACTACGGTTTTGGATCCTGTAGAGCAGTTTACTCCTTCTTTTCTTGGACATGATCATTCTGATACAGCTTATTCTCCGCCATGGATGAGGAGGTTTGCACAGAGACAATCAAAGTCTCTGTCAGGATCTCTAGCAAACTAATCTTGTTCGTCCGATCAAGCTAATGACCTTAAACAAGCGCTGAGTGGGAGGCAACCCACTGTTAGGTTTAGTTGTTTTTCTATCTTATTTTTGGTGTTTTTCTTAGGATTTCACGTTTTCGTTTTTGTTTTTGCTAATTTCAGATACAGAACTCGAGTCTGGAGATGTGTGACGACCGATGCACTTGTGCACCGGTCGTTGCAAGGAGATTACAACGAGGAGAGGTGATCGCATTGTGACGATCGTTGCGGACCTGTGCAACAGTCGTTGCAATTGGTTCAATTGCAAAAATTAAGGTATGCACGCTAAACCGGAATCGATCTGATTCAACCAGCATCGATCGTTGCCACTAAGCAACGGTCGTTGCACCCACGACCGAGGTAAGTTACCTTAAACCCTTCTCTTCTCTTTTCTTATCCATTTCTGTCCGTACGCCACCGAAACACTCATACTCGCCTAAATCTCTCATTTCTTCATCATTTTCTTCGATTCCAAGTGCTACTCTCTTGTTTTTACACTCTCAATATATTCTTCTAGACCATATATCACGAATCCAAGGTAATGTGCCTCTATTTTATAATTTTCGGATTCAAATTTAGGGTTTTAGAAATTGGGAATTTTGGATTGAAATTGATGAATGCGTGTTTAAATGAACATGATTTAGGTTGTTTAGTGATGGATTATTGTTGATTTTGTGGTTGCTTGAACATATTTAGAACGATTTTAGAGATTGTTGTTGACGGCCAAAATCGCCTTGCAACGGTCGTTGCATTTGTGCAACGGTCGTTGCTTTGCGATTTTGGGGAAATGTTCGATAAAACGAAATCGCCTCGCAACGATCGATGCCTTAGGTGCAACGGTCGATGCATCGCGATTTCACAGAGAGTTTTGCCGAGACTTATTTTGTTTGAATTTTCTTTCTTGCAGATGGCATCTCGCAGACAACCCCGCAAGCGCCGCGCAACAACGTCCACAGCCACACGACAGTACATTCCACCACCGGAGTGGTTACACAGAGACTCCGATCCACCGGCGGACTATCAGATGGTTCATGCAGCCATTCAGCAACCATGGCCGAGAGCGGATAGCCTTCTGATTCCGACTGAACATCAGTGGGGCATGGATATTAACAAGTTGCTCGGGACAGATGATTTCACAGAGAGACCACTGCACGAGTACTGGGATGAGTATGATACATTGCTGTACAACGGTTGGTGTAGCATGACGCTTAAGCCAACCAAGTTTGCTGACTACTCGACCTGCAGGAATCTCGGCATTGATGAGCAGGTTATGGCACTGTGCAGAGGCATTGGTCTGGGGACAATGCCAATGCAGCCTTACGACTTATACCCAGAGTTGGTGAGACAGTTGCTTGCCACTTGCAGGGTCATCTATCCGAACCCAGACAGCAGGAGAGCTACAGGAGGTACCTTCATGTGTAGAGGAGCCAGGTATCGAGTTCCCCTTCTCGATATCTGCAGGATCTATGGGTTCAGCACTGAGCCGACGCGCATCGATATGTCCCTTCCGTGGGAACCATCAGAGGCTCAGCAGTTCTGGGATTACATTGGCAACATGCGATACTACTCACGGACTACGACTGTGATTCAGGTTATGCATCCATTCCTTAGGTACGTTCTGCGCATCTTGGGACGCACTCTGTTGTGCAAGTACGAGGTCAACAAGATGCGTAAGACAGAGATGGAGATACTGTTTAGAGGACTGAGGGAGCAGTTCAGGGATACCGATCTGAGAAACCCTGCTGGGGGACTCAACCTGGGAGCTGTTTTTGCTCATCATCTATGCGACCTGCAGAAGAAGCCCTTTGATGGCGTGCGCACAGAGACAGTAGGGAGTCTGCTTACTCCCATTTTCAGACACTGCATGATCTCTTTGTAGGATACAGAGTGCAATGATGAGAGAGAGTTCCTAGATTTCAGTCACTTGCAGAGCGCTACATGGCTCAAGGAGGGGCGATTGTGGTTTTACAATCAGCCTGCCACTGACAGGCACGCACTGGATCTTCCTGCTGCTGGTTTGACACAGATTGATACGTTGGATGCTTTGAGATTCCAGCCTCCTGCTAGAGCTCGACGCGCAGTCCCTTCTATGGCTCCGCTGGGAGAGCCTTCTACCCACGCTTCTACTTCCTCTGCACCTGCACCTGCTGCCCCTGCTGCTGACATCGGCCCTTATCCTGAGATTACAGTGTCCTATGGTGATATGTCTGTTGCAGAGTGGAGAGAGAGAGAGGATGGGATTCTGCGGGGCATTTGGAACTTCATGCGCACCTGCACTTGCAAGAGACAGCCACAGGTCCATCAGCCCGTCCCTGCTACCCGACGTCTACAGCGTTCTCCTGCGGACGTCAGTGACACTGAGCGCTATGGTGGGATAGATGATAGCGAGTGAGCGTAGCCTCCATCTCTAGACATTCGGTTATGTACTCTGATTTTCATTTTCTTTTTCTTTTGAACTTTTTCCTTTGATTTTTAGTATGCTACTATGTTTGGATGGTTGTGCTTGATTAGATACATTTGTTGCCTTGATTTTTCTCTGTTTTTAGTGTTTTCAGCTTGCAGGAACGAAAACTTGGTTTTACCAACGGACTAACCTGCTAACTTGCACTGCAGCGATCGTTGCGGTCCTGAGCAACGATCGATCATACACGAAAAATCGCCTAGCAACGGTCGATGCACCTAGTGCAACGATCGATGCCTGAGCGACAGAGGTAAAACCCGACAGAACTTGACCATTCATTAAACAAATTTTAATTTCTTTTTGCCAATACTTCGCTTGACACTACTTGGGACAGTGTGTCTTAAGTGTGGGGGAGATTCTACTAACTTCTTTCTTTTTGTTTTCTTAGAGTCAGTTAAATTTTTCAAAATTTGTTTTATTGAGTCAAAATTTTTTAAGTAAGAAACAATGAATTTTTTAGAAGATTAGCAGCACTTTCAGGAACTTAAGTGACCATTGGGATGAAGCTGCAGATTATCTCTGACTATTAGAAAACCCAGGCATGGATCAACCTACTGAGAACACCCACATCACTTCAGGTATCAGAGGATCCTTTACTGACTTCACCCTAATACTGACTTAGATTTCTCACCTAAGGGCTTGATATACTTTGTGTCGGATTCCCTTGTTAGTTCTGACACAGCCTGTAAACCTGTCCTATTTAGTTCCCTTCTCCCCTTCCATAAAAAAAAAAGATAATAAACTGAGGATGAGTTAGTAACTCCGAAGTGGTCATGGGAATGGTAGCTAAAACTCTCATATCCTGTGCATCCATGGAATGTGTCCAAAGTACACCCCTTAACGGGAAGAGCACTGATAAAAAAAATAAAATGATACCCAATGGGGAAAAATCAGAATGCTAAGGAAGGGAAAAGAGAAGAAAAGGACTAGAGAAAGATAGTATGGTGGTCTAGAGCTGATAAGGTAAGAGCCCATGTGCCTTTGATCGATACTCCTTAGGTGAGACCGCACTTAAATACTTGCAGAAGTCAGTAGGGAGAATTTGAATGCGAGAATGTGATTGTGGAGTTTACTTAGGACAGTTGCTAAGTGTGGGGGAAGTATATGTTGGTCTTGATGTCTGCAGGATGATTCTTTCATGTGGTTTACTAAGGGGAATCTGAGTGTTGCTGCTTCTAGGATGAAAAGAGTTTCTGAAGAGTTTTCAAACCTCTTCACTACATTCCAGTTCTCTGTTTTGCTTGAGGGCAAGCAAAGGCTAAGTGTGGGGGAGTTGATATATCATGGTTTTTACCGGTTTTATGCCATGATATAATTGTGTTTTAGTGCTTGGCCGAGAGATTGAGCTCACTGTCCAATTTGAGATCATGCATAGATCGACACAACTTTGGTGTCGATCGACACACTAGCGAGTTGGGACGATTACGGCGGTTTAATGAAGATTCAATATTTTGCACTTTGGCCCAGAAGTTTCCAGTATTTAGAAAGAAGCCCCAGCCGAGATTATGCCTATATAAATAGGATTTTGGTGTTTATTTTACTTACGCTTTCATACTTAGAGCTAATAGATTTTTAGAGCTTTTGGGGCGGATCTATTCCTGTACTTCATCTATTTTGGAGAAGATTTCGAACCCCTTTATCTATTTAATTTCTTATATGCAATCTATTTATTCTATGATTTCTGTTTCATTAATCATGTCTGAGTAGATTCATAGTTAGGTTTAGGGTTTCTTATTAAGGATTTGATGACTTGCTAGACTTGTTAAATTCAGTTAAGGATTCACATGAATAGAATGTTCTTCGATCTAAATTATGCTTAATGCTAGTTCTAACCTGATCAATTAGAATCTAGATCTTAGGTTGCTAAATACGACACGAGAGTGTGGTTTAGAATCTGAACTATTTAGGTTGAGCAATTAAATTATTCGCAAAGAGATTTGGCTTAGTTTAATTGTGAACATATCGAACTTGAAATTAATGCTGGTTTAATCTGTTAGTAATTGCAAAGAGATTTGGATTACTGCACTTAGACTTAGAGAATTCTCGCAAAGATATTTGGTTAATTCTAATTCCGTGATTTGAGTTCTAGAACTGTGCTTAATTAGATCCTGACTGATTGATTTGTCTGCTTGTCTGATTTCCTGAGAACGCCCTAGACTTAGCGCCTCTAATTAACTGCTTTCACCACCAACAATCTGCTACTTGTTTACTTTCTTGCTTTGCTATTTAGTTTAATACAAATTGCTTTCTTCTTAGTTTAAATTCCTACGGTTCTTTATCTATCGAGACCAGAGTCTCTGTGGATTCGATACCCTATATACTACAATCACTTAACTGTGCACTTGCAGTAGAATATGATTAAAACTTAGACACTATCACTGGGTGACGAAGCGTTAGGCTCGTGTCTCCCACGCGCCTGACCTTCTCCTGGCGTGTGCGGGCGCGTGCGGCGGCGTGTCCATTTGCACTCTGTGGTCGATTTGTTTGCGCTTTCATTTCGTAGTAGTCTATTGAGACATAGGCTGTGTGATGAAAGCCTACGGGTGATGTTTGGAAGGTGATATTAGCTTAGGACTTGAGAGTCGTAGTTGTGTGGCGTAAGCCGGGATTGCGGATTCCTTAGTCCACCCTCACTGGGTAATTGTGTTTGAAATAATTACTCAGGCCTCCTTTTCCTTTTCCCCTCTTTTTCCCTCGCAGGTCCGAATGCAGGTTGATTGATCGAGTGACATGATTGGTGGATTTGAAAATGAAGGAAACGCCGGGTTCCTGGGACCAGCTGAGATGGTGTCCCGGTTGGACCATTTTCGGTTCAACGGGCGTCCTAATGCCGCGTCTTCGGTTTAACCGGGAGGCGGGTGTTACAATTTGGTATCAGAGCCTAGGTTAAGGTCTCCCAGTCATATCCTGGGAAATCAGCTTTCGTTGTTTTCCAAAAACCTTGTTTTCAAATCTTTTTCAAAAGTGTTTGCGAAATTTTCATAAAACGGTTACTTTGCGAAAGCCTTTTTAAGCACCAACTATTTCATAGATTGTTCTCCACGCCGGCCCTAGTCTAGATAGAATATTTTTCCGTGGAGGATAGGTCAGTGTCCTCAACATCAGTTGTGCTACTGCCGCTAGATGTGTGCCGAGATGTATGTTGTGGTGTGTGTTGTGGTGTACACCTACATGGCAGTCAGTACTAATGAGGTGTGTATTCGGGGTCATCGTCTATTCAGAGCGTTGTTCAACCAAGCGTGCGAGGGTTATCAAGATGTGGAAACGTTCACCGGAGAGAATACATCGAGAGTGTAGCAGAGAGTTGCAAGAGTTACATGAAGTGCTAGAAGAGTTGCAAGAGGCGTGGGAAGCTGCAAGGAGTGCTACAGAAGCTGCAAGAGGTCAATGGAAAGACCGGATTGCAAGGAGGCCATTTGGAATTGGCGGTGTTCCGACCGGATTAAGCGTCAAGAGTTTCTTGAGTTGCTTGGATCACAAGGGGCAACAAGAGCTATCCAAACCTATTCTAAGTATGGAATCTTGGAATTTGTTTGTGACATCAACTTCAATGAGTTATGGGGCTCGTTGAAGATTGACCAAGCTGGAAGCTGGAGGAGATCTTTAAGGAATGGCAGGCTCGAGATACAACGGTGGGACCGGAAAGGAAACGGTGTGCCCTGGAGTTCGTTGTGGATTACTGGAGCAGCTAATGGAGTTTCTCAAGATGGGAAGAAGATCGCAGAAGTGTTTTGGGAAGTGGAGTAGTGGCATTTGGAATTGCCTGGCAAGCCGGACTTCTGTAATTGCAAGCTCAAGTGGATAAAGACGGAATATTGGAAATGGAAATCCAACGAAAGTGTTAGGAAAACACTATGGAGGATTGGCAAGAAGCTGCAAGGATTAGCAAAGGATTGCAAGCATAAACGGGAAAGGAAACCCAAGGATGGTGTTTGGAAAGCACCACAGCAGGATCACCAGGTAGGAAACCTGAGCTGGAATCCAGATTGGAAGTCAGATTGGGATCAGAGTGCACAGCGGAAGCGTGGTGATGTTTGCGTTTTTACACACCAATTAACCTAATGTGCACGCTAACACAATCGAATGGTATGTCGATGTAGCACTTTAGGATCGAATCCACAGGGAGCTAGTGACCTATAACACCAAGAATGCACAAAGTTCCTTAATCTAAGCAAATACAAGATATTTGGTTTTTTTACTAACAACCTAAGTGAAACAAAAGTAAGGAAACTAAAATACAAATGATACAAATAACACAAAATGAAATAAAAACAGAACAAACCATTCACTAAACAAGATACTAATATTCACAAAAACAGAGTAAAAACAGAGATGATAAAAGATTAAGTTCCTTGGGTTGAGATTTCGGTTTGGGTGATCATTATTCAGTTCAGAAGCATTCAACAAACAATGGGGGATTTCTTAGGCTAAGAACAACGATTTCTAGTTAATCCACTCTCGTGATAATAACCCTATACCTATCAAGCATTAACATCAACTCTCGTTGGCAATTTCAAGATAGCTATGCAATAAGATCAAGTTCTTACTACCACTAAACACCTTAAACATCAACTCTCGTTGGCTAAGAATGTAAAGCACTTGATAGAGATTCAAACATAAACTACACCTCTCGGTGCTAGCAACATTTAGGATCAAGGAGTTGAGTGGCCAATTCAATCCTAGCATTAAGAACTTCTAGCAAGTAAGAAACCAATATTCCCAAGTTATTAAACAACCTAAACCATTTCTAGATCACCCTTACCTCAGCTCAAACCCAGAAACTTATAAAGAACTACTCAATAGACATGATAATAACAAAGCAAAACATAATTAAGAAGACAGAAATGAAGAACAAGAGGAAACTAAAAGAAGAACTCAAACCAAACTTGAAAAGGAAAAATAATGTTTTGATCTAGATCCAAAAATGGATCAAGAAGTGGATCATGCCTCTCTACATACACCAAGAGGTCTTAAATAATAGAAAACAAAGTGTCTTGGTCGACCTTAGAACATGGGAGGGTCTACAAGCCAAAAGAAAAAGAGAAAAGGTAGCATGTGGGCAAAAGTTGGTCTCACCACGACATAATTGATATGTGTCCAGTAAATCGATCATAACTCTTCGTGTATAGCTGCAAATGACTTCAAACCACTTCCATTAGAAAGCTAACTCAATTCCCTACAACTTTGGTGTGAAGCTTCAAAGCTAAATATGAACGCAAGCTCTTCAAATGACTCGATCTTTCAAGGTCAAATCTCACAGCGGCATAGAGCTGTCGCTGCACTATGTCGCTGTCTAAAACTTCGTCCCGGGGTACCTTCACAGCTGCATAGGGATGCCGCTGTGGATGTCGCTGCGCTTGTTCTTCGAGCTCCTTAACTGTATTCCCACTTCCTTTTGCTCCCTACCACCTTCCTTTCCAACTTGTTGTCCCCTAAAGTAGTCCACCACCTACAAAAAAGATAAAACCAGACATATGCAACCTAATGATGTCTAAATGCACTATCCTAAAGCTAAACCAACAATTATGGTGTCTAAATTCTTTTCTACAACTAATTAGCACAATAAAACATGTCTAGAAACACACAAAAATCTAACATATCAACTCCCCCAAACTTGTTTCTTTGCTTGTCCCCAAGCAAACAACAATGAGAACAAAGGGAAGAGGTTTGAAGTTGGAGACTCATAACCAAAGAAATCTACTTTAGCCTTCAATATGATGTCCTTAGAAAATAATAACATGTTGCACAAACAAATTCCCTAACCCACTCTAATTTCTCTAGGCTTATCAACACACCAAATTTTATTCTCTTAAGCACATTGCCAAGATTCAACCACTCAACATTCCACCAACTCTTACATTCATTCATTTTATCAAATTGAAGTCTCACAAATGGGAATTAGATCTCAATCAATTGGCTTGGCATTAGAAGGTTTCAAATGGTGTTTTAGAGGAAGGCTTTTATCTTTTATTTTGGTGGCTAACTCTCAAGAAAAAGGAATGCTAGACATTATGCAAAATGCGGCAAGACAAGAACAATTCATACATACAATTCTTAACTCTCATAATCTTACCCAAAGTGTTTCCCATTCCCAATTAGCCAATCTCCCTTCATTCTCTAACTTAACCATTTTGACTTTTTCATTTTGGGTCTTGAGAAGTAACTCTTTTAATTTCCAAAACTCTTTTTCTTTCAATTTCTTTTTTCATTTTGCACTTAGAGTTTTCCCATTTCATTTTCTTTTCTCAAGTGTTTCCCTATTCTTTTTACAAACCTTTGGTCTTTATTCTTTTACTCCCCATTTCACTCTTTTTCTTTTCTCATTCCCAATCCCATTTCAAGTGCTTATACCCCAAATGCTAAACCAATATGTGAACTCTTAGACTAGCCTATGAGAGCTAATCATTGTCGTTCTCATACTTTTAACCTTTTGCACATGTTAGCATTATCAAGAAGAGGCCTCACTCAATAAATTCAATGAAGGTTTGAAAGAAAAGGGTAGGGTATTAAGGTGTGGAAACCATTCTAAGAGTGAGAATGGCCACTTGGATTAACAAAGAGTGGTAAAATGAGGTAAAGATAATCCAAGTGTGTATGTGGTGACCATGGTCAAGCATTTAAAACCCATAAGTGAGAAGGTTAAATTCATTTAAGTCCAATAAGTGAGTTGGTTTCAAAGTTGAGGGTATCCTACTTGACAAACAGATTGGAGTGGTGTGATCAAAGCTCGAAATTTACAAGTGTTTTAAGGGTTGTTTAAGCAACATGGTATGATTAACAAGGGCATCATATTGAGTTCTAAAATCTAGATTTCTTGCAAGGCATTTATATCATTGTCTCCTATGCAAATGTTTTCCTAGTATGCTTCTAGACTCGATCCTAACAAATATGAAACTAAATGTTTTTTTTTTTATGTTTTTCAATTTTTTTTGCTTAAACAACACAATATGTTTTTCAATCTAAAACATGTCTCCTTTATGCTCTCTTTTTCAAATTTGTCAAAATTTTTTGGTTTTTTTCAAAAACATAGTTATTCACAATGCATCACTCAAATAAAAGACTCAAGAAAAGTAAAATGTGGTTAAGTGATCACCCCCCCCCCCCAAACTTAATTCACACCGTCTCAGTGTGAAAGCAAGTCTAGGAGAGCTAAAAATGGTAAAAGAAAAAAAAATGAAAACAAAGAAAATAAACTATGTACAAAAGTGGTGGTGGTACCTCAATAAGCTGGTGGTGCGGAGTCGTCCTCGCTCTCTCCTAAGGACAGTGACTCGTTGCTGGAGCTGGTTCCTCCACAGCGGCATAGGGATGCCGATGTTTGATGTCGCTGTGGACTCCTTTTTTTTACGGAGCGCCTAGGCATGCCGCTGCCCATGGCGCTGCCAAAAACGTCGTCCCGCTGGTTCCTCCGCAGCGGCATAAGTATGCCGCTGCACTATGTCGCTGTGGAATCCTTCACCTGCATTTTGTTATGTGACTCTTCCTCTTATGCTCCTTCTTGTTCCCACATGCTGAAAATATACACTCAAAACTCAAACACACATTAATTCACACAAACACACAAAAATCAATTCAAAGAAAGAAAATTCACACAATATATATAAAGAGGATACCATGGGACTTCCTCCCAAGTGAGCTTGTTTAAAGTCTCTAGCTTGACTATCCCTTCACTTTTTCTGGTTGGGAATGTGGCATGGCTTTGGATCACCAGGATCATATTCATCATAGAACCATCCCCTAAACTCGTTCATCCTAATCTTCTCAAAAGATATCTTCCTTGGACCATCAATGCTCATTGTTGTGGAGGAAGTTATACCAAGATGCTTGTCAAAGAGTTGTACCATTTGAAATTTTTCTTCTTCACCATCCATGGAGATTTCTTCAGTGAGACTCTCTTGTTTCTCTTTAGGCACTTCACTCTTTGTCTCTTGCTTGGAGTTGGGTTGGATATGCATTTCTTCCTTGGTTGAGAATTCATCATCCATTGAAATCTCCTTTATGCTCTCTATGCATCCAAAAACTAAGCCATCTTCATGAGAGTCTTCAATAGTTTTTACCACCATGTCTTCTTCTTCCTTTGTGCTCCTTTCTGGATGAATCATGAGTGTTCCAACATAAACTTGTTCTTCATAACTTATCTCAATAGCTTCATCAATGATCTCCTTCTCAGGTTCAAAGTCCATCTCCCCACCGTGTGTGGATTGCTGCTTGATTGTTCCAACTTTCGATGCTAGGCTGTCAACTTGTGCTTTGATGTCCATGATAGCTTTGTTGGTATCCTCCATAAACTGTTCCAGAAGTTGTTGCATTGTGTCCTCCTTGGATTGTTGGTTTGAAAAACTCTCTTGATCTTGGAAATGTTGGTCTCCTTGGTTTTGATAAAAACCTTGACTGTTGAGAATCTCTTCTTCATTTGGGGAGTAATAATCCATTCCATGCTCATACTCCATGTCCCAAGACTGATAGACCTCATCATGTCCATATTGATGCTCTTGAGAATAATTTCCATATGAGATGTCTTCTTGATAGGTGGGTGAGCTTTCAAAACCATTGTAGCTTGTAGGATCCCAAGATTGACATCCTTCATCATATCCATAGTACTTTTGGACAAAGTTTTCATATGGAGGATCTTCTTGATAAGTAGGTGAACTTTCAAAACTTTGATAGCTTGTGGGGTTCCAAGATTGGTATCCCTCAGCATCTCCATATTGGTGTTCTTGAGCAAAGTTTCCATATGGAAGATCTTCTTGATAAGTGGATGGGCATTCAAAACTGTGGTAGCTTGTAGGGTTCCAAGCCATCCTCTCTCTTGAACTTTCTCTCTTGTGATTATGCCCTGCAAAAAGAGCAAACACTTGAAAGAAAATCAGTAACAAAACAAACAAAAACAAAAAAAAGCTTAGTCTCAAGGAAATTTGAAATCCTAATGATAAATCACCTAGCTCCCCGGCAACGGCGCCAAATTGATGTTTGCGTTTTTACACACCAATTAACCTAATGTGCACGCTACCACAATCGAATGGTATGTCGATGTAGCACTTTAGGATCGAATCCACAGGGAGCTAGTGACCTATAACACCAAGAATGCACAAAGTTCCTTAATCTAAGAAAATACAAGATATTTGGTTTTTTTACTAACAACCTAAGTGAAACAAAAGTAAGGAAACTAAAATACAAATGATACAAATAACACAAAATGAAATAAAAACAGAACAAACCATTCACTAAACAAGATACTAATATTCACAAAAACAGAGTAAAAACAGAGATGATAAAAGATTAAGTTCCTTGGGTTGAGATTTCGGTTTGGGTGATCATTATTCAGTTCAGAAGCATTCAACAAACAATGGGGGATTTCTTAGGCTAAGAACAACGATTTCTAGTTAATCCACTCTCGTGATAATAACCCTATACCTATCAAGCATTAACATCAACTCTCGTTGGCAATTTCAAGATAGCTATGCAATAAGATCAAGTTCTTACTACCACTAAACACCTTAAACATCAACTCTCGTTGGCTAAGAATGTAAAGCACTTGATAGAGATTCAAACATAAACTACACCTCTCGGTGCTAGCAACATTTAGGATCAAGGAGTTGAGTGGCCAATTCAATCCTAGCATTAAGAACTTCTAGCAAGTAAGAAACCAATATTCCCAAGTTATTAAACAACCTAAACCATTTCTAGATCACCCTTACCTCAGCTCAAACCCAGAAACTTATAAAGAACTACTCAATAGACATGATAATAACAAAGCAAAACATAATTAAGAAGACAGAAATGAAGAACAAGAGGAAACTAAAAGAAGAACTCAAACCAAACTTGAAAAGGAAAAATAATGTTTTGATCTAGATCCAAAAATGGATCAAGAAGTGGATCATGCCTCTCTACATACACCAAGAGGTCTTAAATAATAGAAAACAAAGTGTCTTGGTCGACCTTAGAACATGGGAGGGTCTACAAGCCAAAAGAAAAAGAGAAAAGGTAGCATGTGGGCAAAAGTTGGTCTCACCACGACATAATTGATATGTGTCCAGTAAATCGATCATAACTCTTCGTGTATAGCTGCAAATGACTTCAAACCACCTCCATTAGAAAGCTAACTCAATTCCCTACAACTTTGGTGTGAAGCTTCGAAGCTAAATATGAACGCAAGCTCTTCAAATGACTCGATCTTTCAAGGTCAAATCTCACAGCGGCATAGAGCTGTCGCTGCACTATGTCGCTGTCTAAAACTTCGTCCCGGGGTACCTTCACAGCTGCATAGGGATGCCGCTGTGGATGTCGCTGCGCTTGTTCTTCGAGCTCCTTAACTGTATTCCCACTTCCTTTTGCTCCCTACCACCTTCCTTTCCAACTTGTTGTCCCCTAAAGTAGTCCACCACCTACAAAAAAGATAAAACCAGACATATGCAACCTAATGATGTCTAAATGCACTATCCTAAAGCTAAACCAACAATTATGGTGTCTAAATGCTTTTCTAAAACTAATTAGCACAATAAAACATGTCTAGAAACACACAAAAATCTAACATATCACGTGGCAGTGGAGCATATCAGGAGTTAAGTGGGTCGTTCCCCACATTTCAGGTAGCCATAATGGACATGGTTAACCTCATCATTCACCAAGGGAAAGCAAGGATGATGGTTTGTGCGACAGTTAACACTATAGTGTATGGTAATGGAAAACCGTCGAAGAGAATCCATTTGGAAGTGGATGATGCACTATGACACGGTAATGGAAACCGTTGAGGAGAACTGGTTTGAAGTGGAGCATCCCATTCAGGTATTAGAACCACTCGAGGGATGAGTGTTGTTTCTAACCGGTGGAGACCGACCCTAATGGACATGGGCGGTAACATTTGTCGTTTTGCACTGCATTATGGAAGCTACTATTGGATTGAAACCAAAGAGAAGGACACTCCAGAGTGTGGTTTGAAATAGGGGGGGGGGGGAGAAGCAGTCTTCAGGATTCAAGGACAAGATCTTTTCAAGCAGGCAAGCGATCAAGTTCAGTTTTGGTTCAGCGAAGTTTGCAGAGCAGTCATTGTTAAGGAGTTGCAGTGGAGAACCCTCGCCACTGAATTCGGGACGAATTCTTTTAAGGGGGGGGGGGGAGAATTGTAATGGCCCAAATCCAGCCCATATTAAAATTTTGAAGAAAAGGAAGGAAGCCTAGTAGCCAAGCCGAAAGGCCCAATTGTTTTCCCAAAAACCCTAGCTTTCCCCCTTATAAATAGAAGCCCCCATCCCATGGAAAAGCAAAGAAGAGTCATTTTGAAGCGAAGCCCTGCTCCCGCGTCGCAGCCACCGCCTCCAGAGAGTAGATCTAGGACTTCTCCGTCGTTTGATGTTGAAAGAAATCCGGTAAGCCCTTTTTCAGATCTGTTTTCTTTCAACCCGAGATCTAAAACCTCCATATCTTTTTATCCGTGATGAATCTGGGAAAACCGAGACCACCATCGCGTTCCTCTCGTCGACACGAAACCGTAGCCGCAATCCGCACCTCCATCAGCCTCCGGACGCGTCCGCAATCGCCGAGAGAATATTCGCCATCAGTCCACGCGCCGCCCACTCGCCGCCGCCGCCGGAGCCACGCGCCGCCGCCGTCCGCCGGATCTCCGCCGCCTCCGATCATCGGAGCCGCCGCCGAGTCAACTCGGCCGGCGACCGAGTCGAGTTGACTGTTGACCGGGTCGGGTTGACCGGGTCGGTTGACCGAGTTGGGTCGTTGACCGGTTCGGTTGAACCGGTTTAGTCGGTCAGTCCGGTTCAATTTGGTCTGGTTTAATCCGGTTTGGTTTGGTTTCCAATTTCGATTTCAATTTTTAAATTAATTTCCGGTTTAGGTCGGTTCAGCTGGTTTGAGCTCGTTATTTTCAATCGATCATATCTAGCTCATCCTAAGGCCGATTTAAGCGAATCAAAAGCCCATCTCAGTCGATTTCACGTCCTCTTTCCAGATCTGATGTCCGTTCGTGCTAATGAAGCTTCTAAATTACCGTTTTGTCCTCTTCTTTGGCTAAGGTGAGGACTGGTTGTGATCTCCCTTGCTCTATTCCAATTCTGGACGATAGTCCTTCGTTAATATTATCTTTCCTAGGTAGTCTAGGGTAGTAGAGATCTCAATGTGATTGTTTGCAGAACGTAGAATACTAGGTTATCGCTAAACTGAAAACGTTGATTGTGCTTGATGGACTTGAAGGGTTTAGAACTGTGGTAGGGCCCCCGAAAGGGTGTTTGGTGACGGCACATGTATATTGCACTTAGTACGTGTCCCTTGTATCGTCGTAAGGGGGGTTTCGGCGAGCTCCCCGAAGGGTAAGTTGGAGTTGGAGTTGGAGTTGGGCTCTGGGGCCAATGGCGGGCTTCAGAGCTGTTTATTTTAATGCACTCTGTGGTCGATTTGTTTGCACTTTCATTTCGTAGTAATCCATTGGGACATAGGTTGTGTAATGAAATCCTACGGGTGATGTTTGCAAGGTGATATTAGCTTAGGACTTGTGAGTCGTAGTTGTGTGGCGTAAGCCGGGATCGCGGATTCCTTAGTCCGCCTTCACTGAGTAATTGTGTTTGAAACAATTACTCAGGCCTCCTTTTCCTTTTCCCCTCTTTTTCCCTCGCAGGTCCGGATGCAGGTTGATTGATCGAGTGACGTGATTGGTGGATTTGAATACGAAGGAAGCGCCGGGTTCCTGGGACCAGTTGAGACGGCGTCTCAGTTGGACCATTTTCGGTTCAACGGGCGTCCTAATGCCGCGTCTCCGGTTTAACCGGGAGGCGGGTGTTACACTACTGTTTCCTTAGTAGACCAATATATATATATATATATATATATATATATATATATATATATATATATATATATAGACAGCGAACTACGATGAATGAACCAGAGTTTTTAGCTTAGTGATTTTTTATAATTAGAATCGTTATCGTCGCACTTAGATTCGGCATGTTCGTATATGAGTTGTAAACTAAAAAAGTAACCGAGGAATGCAATAAAAAAAGAGTAAAAAATGAAGCAAAAAAAAAAAAAAATTTGCAGTTCTTGGTGCTCTTTTAGTCATGCAAGTAAAACATAAAAGGAAAGGGTGAAGCGATCGTCTTTCTTATATTTCTGCTCATATTGTAAATAAAATGAACATACTTTTAAAAATGAGGCAAATAAATAAAGTCATATCGAAAGCATTAAAAGCAAAGGTTCTAGCTCTTTTTTTTCCTCATGAACGCAAAGACTTTACGTTTCTAAATGTAAACGCCAGACAATAAAGGCTAAAGAAAACAAGTATTTTTTTTTTTTGATAATTCAGGGAGGATCTCAGATCGAGGTCCAGACTAATCTCCCTGGGCCCAGTCAGGCCGCAGGTCAGTTTCACCTGGGAGGGTTTTCTCTGGGTCTTAGGCCCAGTGCCTGCGTTGTGAACAGATGAGGCATTTTTGTTTCCGCCTGGAGTCGAACCCGGATGGTGTTTGCCACCTCGGACCCTTCTACCATTTGGACTACCTCAACCACTTAGAAAAACAAGTTGAAACTTTTAATAGAACCTTCTGGAACTTTTTCCCATAAAAATGAAATGGTCTAGTTAACGTACGACCCTTTACAACTACCCCACAACCCTTTCCAATTACCGCACGAGCACTATGAACTAGCCCAGGGCTGGAAAATCGTGTCCGTTCTGAAAAAAAAAACAGATCGGTTCCCAATCTTTCCGGTTATTAAACTCAAAGAGATTATAAATTGAAATTCTCATTCACCGAATCAATACATAGTTCACTATTGCAAGCTGGGCTTGCTGCATGAAGTACTCAAACCGTTTATTTATCTCTTCAAACTTCTTCTCGTTTTCTTCCTCTTTTTTTGCCATCCGGGCTTCCATCCGCGAATGACTAGCCTTCAACGCTTCGATCTCCGCATCCTTCTCCCTCAAGACTTGGGCATAGTCCTTGCCTTCCGAACGAAAACGGAAATGCGGTGTCAACACTTTGTCCGCCAAGTTTCCCAAACCAAAAATTCGTCCTCTTCTCTTCTCAGTTTCCTGTAAAGTAAATATGTTATGGATTTAAGTTAGAGTTTTAAGGTTAAACATAATTCAAATTTTATTTAAATTAAAAATTTACCGTGAGGAAGACTTGGTTGATTTGTTCGTCAGGTATCTCCTCCGTTGAACCGATTCCTTCGGATTGGGTAACCACCTCATCCAAACGCCTCTTCGTCGACTCCACAATCCTCCGAGAAATTGGATCCTGGATTTGGCCCGTTTCCTTGTTCTTGTGGCCATCCTCGATGAGCTCAATATGATTCGGATCTCGCCCCTTCTTTTGTTTCTGCAAAAACAAGTTTGAACTTAAAATAAAAAATAACTTAACATATTGATATTTTTTAAAAAAGAACTGCTTACCAAGATTATCTTCCTTGATGCGGTGCTCCTTGCTCCCGCATTATGAGTTGCGATCCCGGCACCCTCCCTATCACTATTACGGTTCTGGGAGTTCGTCGAAGAGAGTGATGCGGTTGCAGCTTACTCCAATGACGGATGAGGCCCTTCCAAGTATCGCTCTCTTTGTTAATACCCTTTAGAGTCTCATTACGGCACCACTTCTGTTTCCAAGTGTTGATGACGTTAGAGTAATGCGTTGATGCCTTTTGGTGGAACTCCTGTTCCACCAAAGCTGTATACGTCCTATCCCAAGTATACTCTTGCTATTCAAAACAAAAAAAATAAAAATTTGTTAGAATTAAACACTTTAAAACTAAATTATATTGAATAATAATAATATATAACAAAGTTACAAGGTAATTACGCGAACTGGCGGAACCAGTTATGTTTATTAGATAAAGGCATTTCCCTGTACGTCGGGTACCCGTACTGGAGCATGTTGTACATCATTCCCAAGATGCTCTTCGTGACCTTGGACTCGGTCAAGTAAACCTAATAAGACAAAAAAACAAAGGTTTACAAAAATGTATATACTAAAAAGTGTAAATAGGAATATAAAGTTATAAGTTTTATTACCAGTACGTGCCAGGGATGGTCTCGTAGTAAGGGTCGAGATGTTTGAGCAGCTCGCGTCCCGGTTGATCGACTAATGCCGATATATCATCGGCAATAGACGGCATGACATAATGCGGCGCCTGAGACACAAAATGACTCCCACTAGGACCCTCCGGCATAGTCTCAGACGTTCCCGGCTGTGTCTGATCCGGTGTGGGTCGCACCTGAGTCGACCGAGACCGTCGAGCTCTCGGTTGTGGTTGTTGGACCGGCGGCTGTGGCACCTCATTCAGCGGGATTTCGCTCATAATGTCCCCAAAGGTAAGAAAGGTATCCCTACAAACCAATCAAAAATTTAGATTCACATTGCTATATGTAACTTATAAAAAAAAAATTAAACAAAACTTTGAAAAATCTTTTATAAAATTGGAAACAGTTTTAAAATTCCAAACAAAAAGCCAAAACATTTTTTTATGTTTTAAAATAAATATCAAAAACGTTTTTTAAGATTTAAAAGAATTTCAAAAATGTTTTAGAACTCATAAAAATTTTAAAAACGTTTTAAAATCAACAAAATTAATTTTTAAAACGTTTTAAAATTCAAAATGAATTACAAAAACGTTTTTTTAAGTTTTAAAAGAATTTCAAAAACGTTTTAGAACTCATAAAAATTATAAAAACGTTTAAAAATCCAAAACAAAATTCAAAAATTACCCAAAAAATATATTTCATGATTCTTAGCATACTTCTAGTGTTCAAAAGGTTTTAAAACGTTTTAAATAGCGTTTAAATCTTTTGGAGACAATATTCTTAGCCAAACAATCCTAAATCCTAGCAACTATATTGTTCAATCCATTAGTCTCAACCTATACTACCTTTTAATCAACACATGCAACCATTTCTAGAACCTAAACAAGAGATTTATGCAAAATCAATCGGTTAAAAGGATAACTTACATGTTTGTGGTGTTGGTGGCGGTCGGAATTGAGGATTAACGGCGATAATACTGTTGGAATTATGTCCAGTAATCTCTGTACTGTCTCTAGAAAGTAAGAGTATGTCAATGATCAGACATAAGTCATATAATACTGGGGGTCATGATGGCTTGCTAGAGTCCGCTCATGATCTATAAATCATGGATTTATTGCCTTTATTATATGATCCCATATGGGTCACACGCCTAAGCTAACAGGAAAATGTATAGGAACGGTTTAGCAGAAGTACGGTAAAAGTGCTAGGCATTTACTGTGCTTAGAGAGATAGAAGGGCCTGATTAAATCCAAGGGATTTAATCAGACTGGGAATTGGGCCCAAAAGCCCAAAAGGAACTAGGCATAAGTTTTATGATTAAAACTTAACCTAGCCACCTAATTTCCCCAAGCCTCTGCGCCAACTCTCTCTCTCTCTCTGCGGCCTCCCTCCTCTTCGGTCTAGCAGCCAATTTCCTGTGCGTGCGTGTGTGAGCCTTTGGAGGAGCTATCTCTTGGTGGTTCTGCTGATCTCTGACCCGTACCTCCTCTTTCCGCTGCATAACAAGGTAACAGGTGAGATCCTTTATGATTCTAGCAAGAGAACCTAGATCTGGCATGTTTAGGTGAGTTTAATCTGAAGAATTGAATCAGGATTAACACTAAATAATCCTTCAGTGGTATCAGAGCCATTGGTTCTGTTAGGATTTCTTGTTTAGAATCATGTTTAGGTTGTTTAGAAGTGTTTGAATCAATCTATTGATAAGAAAATACTTAAGAAACAAAGAATTAAAACCTAAACTAATTGAAATCGCATGATCCGATCTATATGAATCGGTATGCGTCGGAATGATGATCGCCAAAGGATCACCATATCCGGATCGAGTGACGCGCGGTGAACCGATCGCATGGATCGATCGATCGCTTGGATCGACCCACTCGCGTACCGTCTCGATCACGACCGGAGCTCGTCCCGATCGATCGCGCGGCTTGACCGATGCGCGATAATCGCGGCTGTCCCGTCCCGTCCCGTTCCCGTCCCACCACCGTCCGTGCATCGCGTGGTCGAGTGACAAGCCGATCTCGGATCGTGTCTCGTCTCGACCGCGAAGCTAGGTCACGACCGTGATCGGTTCGTGACCAATCGGTTCGGTTCGGTTAATGGTTCGGTTTAAAACTTAATCGTCACGGTTTAATAAACAGACTTAATAAAATTTATTAAGTTCTGGTTAAACCGGGATAAGAAATCCAAAGTCGAAAAATTGGATTTAGTGCATAAACCAGTGGTTTTCTAATTTGATTTGGTTGGACCAAATAAATTGAGAAAATCCGGTTTAGTAAATAACCGGTTGACAATTGTGGTCATCGTAGTAATTAATTTTGGTTAGACCAATTTTAATGAACCAGACCGGTTATGTCATTTAATTGGGCAATTGGGTTATGTCTTGGACATGGACCAATTCTTGGGCCTCGGGCCAAGAAGTTAAAACAATTGGACCAATTATTTGAGTCTTTTCTTCAGATTTAATTTAAAATTCATTTATATAAAATTAAAATCGATTTTAAATTAATCTGTTTTCAAAATCTGAAATTAGAAAGTTTCTTAGAATAGAAGTTTCTAGATTTGCATGTTTTGGATTTTAGGAAATTTCTATATTTAGAAAGTTTCCAATTTTAGGAAGTTTCGAATTTTAGAAAGTTTCTAATTTTAGGAAGTTTCCAATTTTAGAAAGTTTCCAAAATTAGTAGGTTTCCCAAAAAGGAAAGTTTCCCAAAATAGTAATCTTCTATTTTGGGATGAGATTTAATAAACCTACAAACCTCAAATAATATCAAGCGTTGGATGTCTTGTCCAGTCTATGTCAGCTGTCGAAGCCCATTCAATTGTACTCATGGCCTTACAGTGTGAGGGTGTCTAATTTTGCGTGGGTAAGACGGTTTGTGATTCATAAATGTCATTGGGAGTCCCAGACATTAGTGATTACATGACTGTATAGTCTGGTTTTCTTGACTAGGCCATCGGGAGTCCCGGGCCTTGAGACATCAGAGTGGATTGGGCCTCGGGCCCAGATTCACAACCAAGAATTATATCACGGATATAATTAGCCGAGATAGGGCTTACCGATATAAGCTAAGGTTGGGTGACGGTCAGTGGCCCACTTTAATCTTAGTTATATGTGGATCTTGGAATCATTATATTCTATTGAGGGTAACTGATGTTATTGAATATAATGCGAGATTAATCATATTAAATATAATACGAGATTAATCATTTTGAACATATTAACTAAAATCCTTTTATCTTATATTTCAGCTATGACTACTACAAGCACTCAAAACACATTCTCAATCCGGTCTGTTCTCGAGAAGGAGAAGCTGACTGGAACGAACTTCCTGACGTGGTCAAGGAACTTGAGGCTGGTCCTCAAGCAGGAGAAGAAGGATTATGTCCTTCGTGATCCCCTCCCCGAGAGGCCTCCTAACAATGCCGCCAGGACTCTGCATAATGCTTGGGAAAAGCATTCGTCAGATGAAAATTATGTCTATTGCCTGATGTTGGCGACCATGACTGCTGAGCTGCAAATGCAGTTCGAGAGTGTGTTGTCGCCCATCGAGATAATGGCAAGCCTGAAATCGCTTTTTCAGGAGCAGGCAAGGACTGAGAGGTTCCAGACAGTTAAGAACCTCTTAGACTGTAAGTTGGCTGCAAATGCGGCAGTGAGTCCTCATGTCTTGAAGATGATGGGTTATCTCGATCATCTTCAGAAACTCGACTGCCCTATCAGCCAGGAACTTGCCTGCGACATCGTTCTGCAGTCTTTACCTGCAAGCTATGATCAGTTCATCCTGAACTTCAATATGCATGGCTTGAGTAAGACATTGCCTGAGCTTCACGGAATGCTCAAGACTGCAGAGCCCAACTTGAGGAAAACCGCCAAGGACCCCAATGTGCTTATGGTGCAAAAGGGCAAGGGCTTTAAGAAATCCTCTGCCAAGGACAAGGGAAAGGCTAAGACTGTCCAAGTCTCGGACAAGGACACGCCAAAGCCCAAGCCCAAATCCAAGGCTGGGCCTACTGACATCTGCAGGTTCTGTAAAGAACCAGGGCATTGGAGGAGAGAATGTAAGAAATTCCTGGAAGGTCTAAAGGAATTGAAGAAGAAGACTCTCGAGACTTCTTCATCAGGTATTTTTGTTATAGAAGTTAATACAACTACTTCTGATAATACCTTATGGGTTATGGATACTGGTTGTGGGGCTCATATTTGTACTAATATGCAGGCACTCAGCAACAGTAGGAGGCTGAAGCAAGGACAAGTGGAGCTACGAGTTGGGAATGGAGCGAAAGTTCCTGCACTAGCTGTAGGCACATACTTGTTGTCTTTACCTTCGGGATTGGTTTTAGAACTCAATAATTGTTATTTTGTACCTGCGATAAGCAGAAATATTATTTCAATTTCTTTGTTGGATTTGGAAGGTTATGATTTTTCAGTTAAGAATAAATTATGTTCCTTCAATCGCAACAATTTGTTCTATGGTTGTGCCCCTCTTACGAATGGGCTTTACATACTTGATCAATCCGCGCCAATTTATAACATTGATACCAAACGGTTCAAACCTAATGAGGAGAACCGAACGTTTCTATGGCATTGTCGTTTAGGGCACATCAGCGAGAAACGCATCAAGAGGCTCCATTCGAATGGACTTCTTGGCTCATTTGACTTTGAGTCATGTGAGAAATGCGAATCCTGTCTGATGGGCAAAATGACGCGGGCCCCCTTTAATAAACCTAACGAGAGGGCCAGTGACTTATTGGGCTTGATACACACTGATGTGTGTGGCCCAATGTCCACAAATGCAAGAGGAAACTATCAGTACTTCATTACCTTCACTGATGATTTCAGTAGGTATGGATATGTTTATTTGATGAAACATAAATCTGAATCGTTTGAGAAATTCAAAGAATTCCAAAATGAAGTACAGAACCAACTTGGCAAAAGCATTAAGGCTCTTCGGTCCGACCGAGGAGGAGAATACTTAAGCCAAGAATTCAGTGATCATCTGAGAGAGTGTGGGATCGTATCCCAACTCACTCCTCCTGGAACACCTCAATGGAATGGTGTGTCTGAGAGGAGAAATCGGACCTTATTGGATATGGTTCGATCTATGATGAGTCACACAGACCTTCCAATATCCCTTTGGGGATATGCTCTGCTAACAGCAGTGTTCACTCTAAATAGAGCGCCATCAAAAGCAGTAGCAAAGACACCATATGAATTATGGACTGGAGAAGCTCCAGTGCTGTCTTATCTTAGAATTTGGGGTTGTGAAGCCTATGTCAAGAGATTGATCTCTGACAAGCTTACACCAAAGTCTGACAAATGCTACTTCATTGGTTATCCGAAGGAAACCAAGGCTTATTACTTCTATCTACGATCCGAGAACAAGATCTTTGTTGCGCGGGATTGTAATTTTCTTGAGAGGGAGTTTCTCTCTAAGAAAAACAGTGGGAGTAAGGTACTGCTTGAAGAAATTCAAGATGAACAGGATACTGCTCAACCTAATGAGGAAGAGCAGCAGGAGGACCTACAAGAAATTGTAGAGCCTGAACCTGTAGTACCTGAAGTTCGAAGATCCGGGAGGATCCGTCACGAACCCGAGAGATATCAAGGATTTCTCGTGACTGACTGTCATGATCTTCTGATCATTGATGGTGATGAGCCATCGAACTTCAATCAAGCCATGATGGGCCCAGATTCCTCTAAGTGGCGTAAGGCCACTGATTCCGAAATGGACTCCATGTCGGTCAACCAAGTGTTTTCGTTGGTTGACTTACCCGCTGGTGTAAAAGCCATCGAGTGCAAATGGATCTTCAAGAAGAAGATTGACGTGGATGGAAATGTCCAGATTTATAAAGCCAGGTTGGTGGCAAAAGGTTTCAGACAAGTTCACGGTGTGGATTATGATGAAACCTATTCCCCAGTGGCTATGATGAAATCTATTCGGATTCTACTAGCAACTGCAGCTTTTCATGATTATGAAATTTGGCAGATGGACGTAAAAACCGCCTTCCTGAATGGAATTCTGGAAGAGGATGTGTATATGACACATCCTGACGGTTACATAGATCCAAAGAATGCTGGGAAAGTATGCAATCTTCATAAATCCATTTATGGATTGAAGCAAGCATCGAGGAGCTGGAATCTTCGTTTTGATGAAGCGATCAAGCAATTTGACTTCATCAGAAACGAAGAAGAACAATGCGTGTATAAGAAAACTAGTGGGAGCAAGATAGTATTTCTTATTCTGTATGTCGATGACATACTACTTCTCGGAAACGACGTTCCAATGCTGAAGTCGGTAAAGGACTGGCTTGGAAGTTGTTTTTCCATGAAAGACATGGGTGAAGCCGCATACGTTCTTGGAATCAGGATCTACCGGGATAGATCTAAAAGGCTGATAGGCTTGTGTCAAGATTCATACATTGACAAAGTCCTGCATAGATTCAGCATGGCAGATTCCAAGAAGGGTTTCACGCCAATGGTACATGGCACAACGCTAAGCAAGAAGCAGAGCCCTACGACGGCTGCTGAGCTTGAGCGCATGAAGAATATTCCTATGCATCTGCAATAGGATCTGTCATGTATGCCATGATCTGTACTCGTCCTGATGTTGCTTATGCATTGAGCATGACGAGTAGATACCAGTCAAATCCAGGTGAAAACCATTGGATTGCCGTCAAGAATATCCTGAAGTATCTAAGACATACTAAGGATAAGTTCTTGGTGTACGGTGGAAGTGATGTGCTTGAAGTCAGTGGATTCACGGACGCAAGTTTCCAGACAGACCAAGATGATTTCCGGTCACAGTCCGGTTATATCTTTTGTCTGAATGGCGGTGCAATCAGTTGGAGAAGCTCCAAGCAAGACACCGTTGCTGATTCCACTACAGAAGCTGAATATATCGCCGCTTCGGAAGCAGCGAAGGAAGCTGTTTGGATACGAAAGTTCATTATTGAACTAGGTGTGATACCTAATGCGGCTGAGCCTCTGGCACTGTTTTGTGATAACAATGGTGCTATTGCTCAGGCAAAGGAACCAAGATCACACCAGAAATCCAAGCATGTGCTAAGAAGATTTCACTTGATACGTGATATCATTAATAGAAAGGAAGTCAAGATCAGCCGAGTTCAGACAGATGATAACGTCGCTGATCCATTGACAAAGCCACTCCCAAGACCTAAGCTCGAGTTTCTAACTGAAGCTGTAGGCATTAGAGACATTGAAATGTAATCTAAATTTGAGTGGGAGTTTGAGGGCTTTATTTAGTTATTGATATGTTCTTGTAAAACATTTTATGATGTTTAATGAAATTATTATTTCAAGATTATTTTAACTGTGATGAAATAATCGTTCCAAAATGATATGAACCATTTTATAGGTCATCGAAGTAAGTGACTTGATCTTGAGTCATCAAAGTCATTTAGCTTGATCATGAGACCCTATATTTGATAGATGGCTTATATCATCCTTGTCCCTAGTCAAAGGTTGTTGAAATTGGAACACCAACAACCGTGTGAGACTAGATTGGTATGTGACTTATGACAAAGTCTCAGTGTGTCATAGATGCGCGGCATCAAAGTCAGTACATAGGTGTATGTTGGGTACATACGACCGGACATGACCCGATTATAAGAACTCTTCAGGATATTTATATCTGTGTCATAAGAGATTCTTACTACGACTATAGAGTATAGTCCTTAGACCTGAGTTCGCATGCATGTGACTGCACATGAACTAATGCACTTTGATCATTGTCTAACACTGTCGTTAAGCGATAGTTATAAGGACCCTGTTTGGGTGTATTATGAAATGAGTAGTTTACAGTGATGGAACAAGACGGGATTTGTCCCTCCAATATAATGGAGTGAATATCTCTAGGCCAATCGGAGATTTGAATACTGGAAAATGCATGGCCATGCTCAAACGGACTTTCCCGAGTCGTTTGGATTGTCAGTATCAAATCAGAGTCCGATGAACAAGATTAGGCTTTATAAGGATGACACTAATCTTGCCTTATGACTAATCGAGATATTGAGACAAAAGGATTATGAATACAGAGATTCCAGTTCAAGTGGGAGATTGTTGGAATTATGTCCAGTAATCTCTGTACTGTCTCTAGAAAGTAAGAGTATGTCAATGATCAGACATAAGTCATATAATATTGGGGGTCATGATGGCTTGCTAGAGTCCGCTCATGATCTATAAATCATGGATTTATTGCCTTTATTATATGATCCCATATGGGTCACACGCCTAAGCTAACAGGAAAATGTATAGGAACGGTTTAGCAGAAGTACGGTAAAAGTGCTAGGCATTTACTGTGCTTAGAGAGATAGAAGGGCCTGATTAAATCCAAGACTGGGAATTGGGCCCAAAAGCCCAAAAGGAACTAGGCATAAGTTTTATGATTAAAACTTAACCTAGCCACCTAATTTCCCCAAGCCTCTGCGCCAACTCTCTCTCTCTCTGCGGCCTCCCTCCTCTTCGGTCTAGCAGCCAATTTCCTGTGCGTGCGTGTGTGAGCCTTTGGAGGAGCTATCTCTTGGTGGTTCTGCTGATCTCTGACCCGTACCTCCTCTTTCCGCTGCATAACAAGGTAACAGGTGAGATCCTTTATGATTCTAGCAAGAGAACCTAGATCTGGCATGTTTAGGTGAGTTTAATCTGAAGAATTGAATCAGGATTAACACTAAATAATCCTTCAAATACGGCGGATTGTTAGAGAGAAGCGTTCGACTTCGCGAGATGAGAGAGAGAGAAGTTTCAGAGAAATGGAGAAGAAGAAGTTCGATCGGGAGAATATGAATTGATTTCCGTCGGAAATCATTTATCGTCGGTTTTCCGTCGGTAATTTGGCGGTCCAATTGTTTTCGCCAAAATTTGGCGGTTAACACGAAAAATTTCGTGTTCTAAGGCGTCGGAAATTAAAAAAGGTAATTGGTGGAAGACTCTGTTCGAACCCCCCACCTCGAACCATATATTGTATAGCCTTAACCAGTTGATCCATTTAGTGTTAGTAAATTATGATCACATAGTATTTCTATATATCTTTAACCGTTTGAAAAAACAAATAAACATAAAACGGCAGAAGGCGCTGTTCGAACCCTCCACCCTGAACAATATATTGTATAGCCTTAACCAGTTGGTCCATTTAGTGTTAGTCGTTTATGATTACATAGTATTTCTATATATCCTTAACCGTTTGAAAAAACAAATAAACACAAAACGGTAGAAGGCGCTGTTCGAAAAAATATAAACAAGAGATGGTGGAAGGCTCTATTCGAACCCCCCACCCGATCTCTATGTTCTTTCTCTTTAAACCAATTTACATAGTAATAGAATATGTCCTTACACGTTTTAAAAAAAAAATATAAACAAGAGATGGTGGAAGGCTCTATTCGAACCCCCCCCCCGATCTCTATGTTCTTTCTCTTTAAACCAATTGTGCCATTTACAATTACTCTTTTAGTTTTACATGGTAATTATATTTATTGTTATGCTATTGTTTTGATTATTAAAAAAAAAACATAACATAACATATATTAATAAAGAAAATTAAAAATATATTAAACATTACATGAAAAAAAAATAACATAATTATAAAATTGTTCAGTCATTATTCGGGGAATCATTCCCGAACCAATCTCCGATGTCAGTCTCTTCCCAAAGCTCGACCATGCGGTTCCAATCCACCACTAACATCCATGACGGTCTTCCTTCTCCTCTTAGCCATTGCAGTTTCGCCCGACGCATTTTGGTCTGGAAAACACGCCTAGCGACCCGGTGGAATTCTTGCCAAACCGCGAAGATTACTTCCGGATCAAAATTAAAATAAGCCTGAAATTTAATAAGTGAAGAATTATTAATTGTAGAATTTTAAAATAATGATAAAAATATATATTATTTACCATGAAATCCTCGAACCATAACTCTTTAACGTTTTTCGGGACATTGTAGTAAGCCAGATAACCTCCAACAAACCGAGCCTCTATCACGTCGCTAATAACAGCGGGAATTGCAGCATTGTAACCGAACCAAATGGTCCGGTTTCGGCGGTAAGGATCCAGAACAGGAAGATGTTCTCGTCCCGGTTGAGTTAATTCCCGAATTAACCAAGAACGCCATGAAGGGGACAGAAAAACGAAATCCATTTTCGGTAAGTTTTTGTTTTTTTGTAGAGAATCTTAGATTAGATGATTAAAAAAACTTAGAAACGTCCGTACATATTTATACAAAAAATTTTGACGGAATTTCCGACGGGATTCCGTCGGAAATTGATTTAATTACCGAAAAGACACTTACTGAAGCGTTGCATGGGAAAGAGAGGGGAGTTAATTCAGATTCTGGCCGTTTAATGCAGAAAACCGACGGAATTCCGACGAAGAACCGTCAAAAAATTCCGACGGAATTCCGAGGGAACAGGGTATAGGGTTTCAATTAGGGTTATACATTTTTTACTGGTCACACATATATGTACTATTAAGAATGAGGTTTATAATTAAACGTCTCAATTTGAAGAATATTATGAAATTCACAAGTTAGATAATGTTTGACAATAACTTCTTCTTAAACTTTAATGTACAATTCGAAACGTTTCCGGCCGACGTGTTTTAATCCATTTTCGGTAATCAGACAAAACATGTCATAAAGATCAGATACTGAAGAGTAATAGTATATACTAACATTGCATTGACTAGTCGAAACCCTAAGTCCTAAACCCTAAACCCTAAACCCTAAACTGGGGAAAACCTAAACCCTAAACCGTCAAAAATCCGTCGAAAATTATCGACGGATTGCCGTCGAAATTTATAATTTTTAAAGAACAAAATGAACCTCGCACCATGCGAGGTTCGAACACAAGATGCATTGAAGGCTGGAAGGGGTTAATGACCATCTGAGCTAAGTCGTACACTGAACATTGAAGACATTTATTTATAAATATTGTAGAAAGAATATCAGATGGAAAACATAAAATGTGGAGGGTTTGGTTCGAACCCCCCACCTAATCCTCATGTTCTTTCACTTTAAACCAGTAGAACCATTTAGTGTTAGTCGTTTAGGACTACATATTAATTGTATATGTAATAATTCTATTGTTTTGATTTTTTTTTTAAAAAAATGAAACATAACTTAGCTTAATAACGAAAATTAAAAACATATTTTACAAACGGCAGGAAATATTAAACATTACATAAAATTAAAAACAACATAATTTAAAATCTATTGTCGTTCGGGAATTGGTTAGTAAACCAATCTCCGACGTCCGTCTCCCGCCATTGGTTCACCAACAAGTTCTAAGACCTCGCAGGCATCCAAGCAGGTCTTCCTTCTCTTCTTTCCCAACGTAGCTTCAACCGCCGCATTTTTGTCTGGAAAACCCGCCTAGCAGTCCTGTGGAATTCCCGCCAGACGATGAACAAATTGTCCGCGGAGCAGGTGAAGTATTCCTGAAATTTTATAAAAACTTAATTCTAAATACATTATAATAATTTCTAAGAATAACACATTACTTATGAGAAAATCACTGAACCACGCTTCCTTGAAGGACGTCGGAAGTTGGTAGTACATCAGATATCCGCCAGACCAACGTGTCTGAATGATCTCACTGGTCACGGATATAATAACCGTGTTGTACCCGAACCAAATCCCCCGGTGAGCCTGCCGGGTTGGGTCGAGATTAGGAAGATGTCTCCGAACCGGCATTCCAAGCTGTCGTATTGCAGTTTCACGGGCTTCGGGAGAGAAATAAACGAAATCCATTTGGTGAGTTGTTGTGTTTATGATTTGACTGAAAAATTCACATGCAATGGACGTCTATTTATACAAAATTTTTTGACGGTAAAACCGACGGAATTCCGTTGGAAATCGAGTTAATTTAGAAAAGACATTTACCAGAACGTCGCATAGGTAAGAGTAGAGAGTTACTGCGCGTTTTGACGGTATTTCCGACGATAAACCGACGGTAAACCGACGATAAACCGACGGTTATCCGTCGGAAATTATAATTCTAATAAAAAAATTTTAAATTTGCACCGAGCGAGGTTCGAACACAGGAGATGACTGAAGTGCTAGAAGTGTTTACGGACCAGTTGAGCTAAGAAGTACATTGTACTTTTGATACAATTGGCCTTATATGAACATTCTTATTAATATAATACTAAAAAACAATTTATCAATTAATCAACATAAAACGTTAATATTCTTTTTTTTTTTTTGAATAAATGTTAAATTAATTCAAAAACAAAAAATCCTTTTTACAAGATGTGTAGCTTCATTTGAGCCAACTTGAATTTAGAGTGTTTCAAAATCTGAGAATTGAGAGTTTATGTTGGGTGCATTGCAAACCACTGCTGCATTGCCCCTTTGTACTTCGATGTTCCCGTCGTATTGAGTGAGGAAAGCTTGTTACGAATAACTCTATCAATGCTGCGAATGAGGACCGTTGCAGCAGTGGGATGATCTCCATGTTTTCTTGAATTTCGTTCTATCCAAAGGGAGTGGACAGTGGCTTGGAAGAGGTACCGTCGTAGGAACGTCGTAGTCGTATTGTCTGCAACATCTAGCGCCTCCAATGTAACAGTCCAGGTTGTTGAGTAATGTTGTCCAAAGAGTCTCTGCGCCAGTGAAGACCAGACCTCCGTTGCATAGTTACATTGAAAAAAGATATGATCCTTAGTTTCAATGTCATTTCCACAGAGGTAGCAAGTTGGGTCTGCTTGCGGACACCATCGTTGAATCCTTTCTCCTGTAGCCAACCTGTTCTTGCAAGCTAGCCATACCATAATAGAGAATTTAGGAGTTGCTTCTGAAAACCATACACTTTTGCACCAAGGGACCGTAGGCTGAGGAGGCCTAATCAAAGTTAGAGTTTCCTTAGAGCTGAATGATGGTTTGAATGTATCCTTCCAGCGCCATAATCTTGTATCAGCTCTTGCCGTTAGTCCTCTGTCTCGGATGAGTTGCAGGTCTGTTTCGATTTTGTTCAAAATCTCAACTCTATGCCGTCGTCTGCGATGTTGTTGTACAGCCATTTCCACCGTATCATTTAGCTTTATCCCCATATCGATTACTCCTCTATCTCCTGTTATGTCAATTAGTCTTCCCAATGATGACCATTGATCATACCAGAATGAGGTTTGTGATCCACTCTCCACATCGACTCTTGTTAGTTTTATTGCCTCCTCTATATATTTAAGAAGTTTCTTCCACATCCAACTTCCAAGAGAGCTTTGTTGACTAAGTGACCAGAACGAGCCTTTCCGGATGAGATACTTTCTGACCCATTGTACCCAAAGCGAGCTAGATTCAGACAGTATTCGCCAAATTAACTTTAAGCAGGTTACTGTGTTAGCTTCATGCAAGAATTTCAAGCCTAACCCACCTTCTTTCTTGGTTTTTGTGATATCCGACCAAGCTACTTTAGCTTTCTTAGCATTTAGTTCTGGACCCGACCAAAGGAAAGCCGAACAGAGTTGATCGATTTATTTTATACATTGTTTGGGGAGCCGAAAGGCCGAGATCCAAAATTTCGTCAGACTTTGGATTACCGAGCCTATGAGCTGTAAACGACCTGCAAAGGAGAGGTGGCGAGCAGTCCAAGAGCTGATACGAGATCGAATTTTTTTCCAGCAGTGGAACATAGTCTTGAGTACTCATTCTCTTTGACATCAAAGGAAGACCCAAATAGCGTACCGGTAAAGCCCCTTTTTCGAAAGCAAATTGATTCAACATGTCAACCCTGTCCTCATCTCTCACCCCAGCAACAAATATGGTTGACTTTTCCAAGCTTATGCGCAAACCAGAGATTGCTGCAAACCGTTTAAATACGTCAAGAATCCCAATTATAGACTGTTCCTTACCATCAGCAAAAACAAGGAGATCGTCGGCAAAACATAAGTGAGTTAACCGCAACGATTGACAGTAAGGATGATAACCGAATTGCTTCTCCACCGCAGCCTTGTCAAGCAACTTTGATAGCACTTGCATACATATCACAAATAGATATGGCGAGAGCGAGCAGCCTTGTCTAAGACCTCTCTCACTCTTAAAATATCCAGCGAGTTCGCCATTAACTTGAACCGAAAAATTAGCCAAAGTGACACACCTTTCAATCCATAATATAAATCTGTCCGGTAACTTCAGTGCTGACAAGACGTTGAGCAGGAATGGCCATTGAACCGAATCAAACGCTTTAGATATATCAATTTTCAGGGCACACCTCGAAGACACCTTATCTTTATGATAACTCTTAACCAATTCAGAAGCTAGCAATACATTTTCCATAAGCAAACGGCCTTTAACAAAAGCTGATTGGTTCGGAGAAACGAATTTCGGCAGCAGTTGTTTAAGTCTATTTGCAAGGAGCTTTGATATTACCTTGTAAATGACATTGCAACAGGAGATCGGACAGTAGTCTTTAACCTGCGTAGCCTCTTCCTTCTTCGGAATTAAAGCCAAAATAGTCGAATTTATTCCAGTAGGTAAGAAACCTTTGTCGAAAAATGATTGAATGGCAACTACGAAGTCTTTTCCCACCACAGGCCAAGCAGCTCTAAAAAATTCCACCGTGTATCCGTCCGGTCCCGGCGACTTGCTGTTAGGCATTGAAAACAGAGCTTTTTTAATATCCTCTTCAGTAACAGTATTAACTAGCATTCTCTGATCCTCTTCACTGCATTTGAAGTCTAGCAGACTATGGAGTTCTTCCTCAGATATGTTTATAAAATCAGAAGGTTTATGACCCAAGAATCCCTCAAAATATTTCACAGCCTCTGTTTTTATGTCTTCTTGTGTTTGAGCTAGTGTTCCATCATCTCTTTTGAGTTCACGTATTGCATTTTTAGCTTTCCGGACTGTTGCAACACGGTGGAACTGATTATTGTTTCCATCCCCAACTTTTAGCCAATGAATCTTGGCTTTTTTACTTATAACTTTCTCTTCAATTCTAGATAGTAGACACCATCTATCATATGCCATAGATTCCTCTCTTACTACATCTGGAGTTGGCGTGAGAAACGTTTGCTTCTGCCTATCACAGAGATGGGTATAAGCTTCTTTCGTCCTCTTCGTAATATCTCCGATACTGTCTTTGCTCAATTGTTTTATCTGAGGTTTAAGTGACTTCAACTTCTTTGCTAGCCGAAAAAGGGCTGTAGTAGAGTGAAATAAATCCGCTGTTCCCTTCCAATGCGTTTCGACCATTGGCAAAAATCCAGGAAGTTCTGCTACTACATTGGAAAACTTAAATGGCCTCCTTGGTTTCTGATCTTCTGCTGTTATGTGGATACGACACCGGAGATGGTCAAAACATCCTCCCGGTTCAAATACACTATAGCTATGAGGGTAGGAAGCAGAACATGGTTGATTCATCAATACCCGATCCAACTTCTTACATACTGTACCTTCATATCTTTTATTACACCAAGTCAATCTTGGGCCATGATAACTCATATCTTCCATGGAACAATATCTGGCCAGATCTTGGAATTCTCGCATTCCTTGCGGGATTGTCGGGGAAACCCCATAATCCGAGTGCTCTTCCATATCAAGAATTTCATTAAAATCGCCCAAAACTATCCATGGCTTATTTCTAAACATTGGTAAGTCTTGGTGAGACTTGATGTCCTCCCATAACTCTCTTCTTTCTTCAGACGTATTAGCTGCATACACAAAAGATACAAGAATCTCATGCTCCATGCCATCTAACTTTATCCAACAGGTTATTAATTGCTTGCTCGTAAAGCACGGTGTTAGTCGCACTTTCGAACTCCAAACAATCCAAATTTTACCAAGATTACTGCTTCCATAATTTGATAGAAAGGACCAATCTCAAAAAACAGAGGCAACGATACGCTGAGCTTTCCTTTCCTTAACCCTCGTCTCTATCAAACAACCAAACTGAAACCCACCTTCTCTTACCCAATCCTGAACTACTTTTTGCTTATTTACACGGTTAAAACCCCTGATGTTCCAGAAAAAACCAGACATCAATGAGTTTTCTTTCCGTTTCTTTTATTCAAATTGCTAGGACCATTGTCCTTGGCTTTTTGAACTGTTGGATCAGATAGGAATCTGTGATTGTCTTTTGAGCTTCGAGGCAGTGATTGTCGAATAGCAATACTTTCTGGTTCCTTCCTCTGGTCATGTTTGTCGAAAGTGTCAGTGACATCTAGAACTTCATCCTCCTGCGAATTCCCCATGTCCTCTGACTGTGATTCAACCGGCTCAGCAATATCTTGATCATTCGGTATCTCGCCCTCTTCCTCATCTACTAAGCTTAATACTGAGTATCTCGAGTTTGAGACGAGTGAAGTTTGTTCGGACTGAGGCTGTTTTGTAGACTTCTCTGAACTTTTCCCTGCCTTCCCAGGCGATACATGAATCCATTTTTCACCTTCAATATCGTCGCCACTCGCAGTCTCCCCATGTTTTGATGGAGTTTTAAGCTCTGATTCTCTAGTTGGACCAGTCTCTTCCTGTAGTATCACCTCTGTTTCTGGAATCACAGCAGTAGTAACAGTAACCGTGGAGCTCTGCTCTCCTACTTGTTTCTCCTTCTCGGTTTGATTTGATAAACAGGATTTAGTGAGATGCCCCCATTTTCCACAGGCGGAGCACTTGGCTGGTAACCATGGGTAGGAGTACTCGACCAATGTATCCTTACCTTGGAAGTTAAAGTTCATAGATCTCGGCAAATCCTTGGTTAAATCCGCTTTTACAAACACCTTTGCAATCTTAAAGTCTACACACTGAGCAGTGTCAGGATGCAGCCTATCAGGTTCTCCAATTGGACTTGCGACAAAGCTTAGTCCCTTCCACGAAAACATGTTCATAGGAACATTTTTCATATGCACCCATAGAGGCACTGTTTTCATCTCAGGTTGTATTGCTGCTTCCAACGGTGACCATTTTGACATAATCACCGGAACGCCAGCGAGGTTCCACATACCTCTGCGCATTACATGGTTCCTCGTTGTTGGATTTTCAATCCTAAATTTCATGGTTGTTGAATTCACCATAAAGACATCGATCATCTCTTGTTTTACACCAAGTGCCCAAATTTTATTCACGATGGCGTGAATCTTCGCAATATGTGGAGCTTTTGCCAGAAATTTTCCAATAAGAAAGTCTTCCCAGAGCGGAGAAGCATCTTGGAAAACCTCGTCTGGAACCACCACTGATCCAACACCTTCTTTCATAGAAACTTCCAGTTCATACTTCTTCAAAACCTTTTTCTTTTGCACTACTCCAGCCCACGTTTTTGATTTATTCAACTGAGAAACTGTTTGTTGTTGTTGTCCTTCACTCCCTTGCTCCCAATCGACAGACTCGACCACCGCCGAAGCCATTGGCGGCGCCGGAGGTGACTTGCCGAAGTTGCGAAACAGAAACTCCAAGTTGCCCTAATTTTCCCCTCCAGAGCAAAACGACCGCGTTTTCCCCCAAACGTTAATATTCATTAAAAACTATTATAGATGTTTAAAGCATAACACATTTTATTTATTTTTAAACAATCATAAATATTAAATTCATAATACATTTTTATTCCCCATCACTCTCTGTATCGTAGTCGGACAAAATTGAGTCGCTATCATCAAATTCGCCTCTTTCTTCTTCTGATTCTGAATGAAGAACAATGTCCCCGAATTGACTAAAGTCGACAACTAAATTAACTTCAAGCGTTTCTTCTGCTGGAGCTATAAAATCACTTCCACTTGTTTGTAAGGGCTCTACTTCGCGTTCTTCAACTCCGTACACCTTCCCTCGAGGGTTTATTTTTGTAACGGTGATCCATGGATCATTTTTATAATAAGTTAGTCGAGGGTATGGAATGTAACACACCTGCGAAAAATGTTATATTGAGAAAATTTTTTATTGAAGTTTTGAATTCCAAACAATAATTATTTGCAATTACTAACCTGATCTGCTTGTGAAGCAATAATGAACGGATCGTAGTTTCTTAGTTTTTTTCTCGAATTAATCGACGTCACACCGAACTCTTCGATCACAACACCTTGCCCTAGGATCGGGTTATACCAGTCGCATAGAAAAACTACACAACGCATTCCAAGCTTCCCTATGTAATTTACTTCTAGTATTTCTTTAAGAATACCATAGTGACAACTTCTCCGGATGCAGATGATACTCCGTGATCGGCAGTAATTCTTGTTGACCCTTCTACATGCACCTTAAATGCGTACCCCCTAGTGCAATATCTCGGATAAGACTTTTCCGTGTAGTGGAGGCCCTCTATTATGTCAACTAACCAATCATCGGGGATGCGTCCAGCTTTGAGTTCCTCCCGGACCTAACAATATGATCGCATCAAAGTTAAAAAATGTTGCTCAAATTCTTAAGTGTTTTATAAGATTCAATAAACTAATTCTTACATAAAAGGTTAACCAATGGCTGAAGTATTTTTGTTTCCGAGCCTCACGTTCGCCCTCGTTCAATTCTGGATGATGAAACTGGAGAGCTTCCATATATATCCTACAAAAAGTTAAAAGAAGATAAATAAGTAAAGCAAGTGCAATACAAAATCATAAATCTAACATGTATACCTCTCATATTGAAATACTTCCTCGCAGTTGGTTAGAATGTACTTGTGGAGATGTGTATGCTCTTGAGATGTTAGTTGCCGCTTGCCTACTTTCCCACTTAACCGCCCAACCTGTTGAGAAATGTTAGGAACAACTGACTGATAAATTTGCCTCTCTCCCTTTGTCATTGTTCCTAGCTGGGCGCATGCTCCTTGTGCGTACTTGCGAAGGGAAGTAGTAGCCAGCAAAGGTCGCAGTCTCTTCGTTGTTATATTGAGCGGCAATAGATCACTCCACTTTAGTGGGATTCTTCACCTTCTTTTTAAGGTGGAACATATAGCGCTCGAACAGATACATCCACCGATATTGTACCGGACCACCAAGTCTAGCTTCACCCGGTAGATGGATAGGCAAATGTTCCATTACGTCGAAGAAAGATGGTGGAAATATCTTTTCCAGATTGCATAAGATTTTTGGAATGTTTTGCTCCAGACTCCTGATCCCATCAACAGTGAGTGTCCTGGTGGATATATCCCTGAAAAAAGATCCAACAACTGCAATTCTTTGTGGACATCTCGAGGAAGGAGATGAGCAAATGCAAACGGCAAGAGTCGCTGCATCATCACATGACAATCAAGACTCTTCATTCCGATAAAATTTCCTCCGTCAGTGTCCACACAATTACGCAAGTTTGATGCATACCCGTCAGCGAATTTAACTTCTAGCATAATCCACTTAAATAACTCTTCCTTCGACTTCGAGTCTAGCCAATATGCTGGAATTGGCGGTTTTCCGTTATTCTGAAGATGAAGTTCAGGCCGATCACAAATTTCAGGTAAATCAAGCCTAGACTTCACATTATCTTTCGTCTTCCCTTGCACGTTGAGAACAGTGTTCATGATGTTATCGAAGAAATTTTTCTCAATGTGCATGACATCAAGATTATGCCTTAGTAACTGGTCCTTCCAATATGGTAAATCCCAGAAGATGTTTTGCTTGTGCCAATTGTGGGACACACCATCTGCGTAAATATTCTCATGCCCTAGTCCACCGCAGTCACGAGTTCTTAGTGCACCAAAGTTTTCTAAGAGCCCCAAAGTACTCGAACAATCAACTTGGAGAATAGGATCATCAAACACTTTCCTCTTCTTCGTAAAAAGTTTAGTGTTTTTACGATATGGATGATCATGCGGTAGAAATCTTTTATGACAATCAAACCAAGACGATTTGCGTCCATTCTTCAACTGGAATGCATCTGTCTTTTCCTGACAATACGGACATGCTAACCTCCCGTGCGTTGTCCATCCTGATAACATACCGTAAGCCGGAAAATCGCTAATGGTCCACATCAATGCAGCCCTCATCAGAAAATTTTCCTTGCATGAGACATCGTATGCTACAACACCGGGTAGCCATAACATTTGCAACTCATGTATCAGTGGCTGCAAGAATACATCAAGTGCTCTTCTCGGATGCTCTGGACCGGGAACGATTATGGAGAGAAAAAGAAACTCCTGACGCATGCACATAGTCGGCGGTAGGTTATAAGGAGTCAGAATCACTAGCCACAACGAATATTGTCTCCCATACCTTCCAAACGGGTTGAAACCATCTGTGCATAATCCGAGGTACACGTTACGTGGCTCGTATGCGAAATCTGGATATACTCTCTGAAAATGTTGCCACGCTTCAGCATCCGACGGATGTGCAGTCTCTACTCCTCTTCTATGCTCACCATGCCATCTCATTTCCCCCGCAGTTCGCTCCGACTGGTATAAGCGCCTCATCCTATCGGTTAACGGCATATACCATATTCGCTTGAACGGAACCTTAGCTCTTCCCCCTGTATCCTCATAGCGCGGCTTCTTACAGAATTTGCATTCCAGACGGAATTCATCTTCTCGCCAATATATCATATAGTTGTCGATGCACACATCTATCATCTCATACAGTAATCCAAGCCCTTGTACAAGTTTCTCGACCTCGTTGTATGAACCCGGCGCAATGTTATCTTCTGGAAGAATATCTTTCACAAAATCGCAAAACGCATCCACACATTCTTCCGCCAGATTGTAGTCCGACTTTATTCCCATTAATCTTGTAGCAGCTAATAATGGCGAATGACCCTCTCTGCAACCATCGTAAAGCGGCTTCTTCGCTGCATCTAACATGTCAAAAAATCTCCTAGATTCTACATTTGGTTCCTCACCTACCCTAGGAACTTGATATTCACCTACCTCTGGAATATTTTCTCTATGTGCATCATTAACCATCTGAATGGTGCCTACACCAAAATCTACATCGGCAGTATAAGGTTCGCTAGAACTAACATTAGGTTCCCTAGTACTAGTACAACCGTAATGTTCTCTACTACTACTTGCATTATTCGAAGTTTCCCCATGAAGATACCAAACCTTATAACCCGACATAAACCCAACCGAATACAAGTGAAACCATACTTCGCCAATCGTAAGATTTCTAGAATTTCGGCAATTAACACATGGACATTTTAACTTGCCTTTTTCAGCGTATGTGGTTGATTGCAAGCTAGCGACATAAACTCTACAATACTGAGTGCATATTCCCGTTCCACTAGCTTCGTCGCCTCAACAATCCTAACTCCGTCCATCCACGATCTAAAATATTTAGAAGAAGACATTTTTCGGTTACTAGAAGTATTAGAGAGAGAAAAAGAGAGAGAGTTATGGAGGGATAGGTGTGGAGGGGAAGAGAGGAGTGATGAGGTATATGTAGAATAATTTCAGACGGAAATCCGTGGGAAATCCGTCGGAAATCCGTCGTTTTCTAGCCGACCCAACGGTCACATTAACGGTCATATTAACAGCTATATTGGACCAACGCTAAACTGACCGAAATACAACGGAAAACCGACGGAAAATTAAACCGTCGGTTTACCATCGGGTGTTTCCGACGGAATGAGAAAACCGTCAGAAATTTTCGAAGCTATTCTGTCGGAAACCTTCCCGTCGGAAAGTCGTCGTTTTTTCGTCGGTAATTTCTGACGGAATTTCTTCCGTCGGAAATTCCGTCTGTAATAGCCTTGTTTTCTTGTAGTGTTACCAGCTTTCACTTGATTTTGCGTTGTATGGCAATCAATCTATATGTACTTAGTTCTCTAATGGAATACATGATTAGTAGCAATGTGCATCGCAAACTTGTTGTCACAAAAATTTTAGCTGTTCAGTTAAAGAAAATATCGTTTTTATGACTGCACTTTTAATCGCATAATAGTCGTTAATCGCCGTTTTACGACTATATTACGACTAAATATGGTAGTTGTAAATCCATAGTCGTTAAATCGCATAGTCGTATTATTAGTCGGCGAGTTAAGACTAACATCAGTAATCGGCGATTAGACGTAGCTTAATCACAATATATAAGGACTAACTTCCAACTACACGACGACAATTATGCGACTAAAGGATGTGTCCACACGTAGTCGGAGAAACATATTTATCAAATAGTCGTTAAAATAAGTGACTCATGGACGATTAATATGTGATTGTCTAATATAGTCACCAAGTAGTCGTAACAATTGGCCACTATGTACCGACTGTATAACGACCATATTAACAACTATCCAGCGACGAATCGGAACATTCAAATACGATTATGGTACTGATTCGGCCACTACTTGTCGACTATTACCCGACTGTCTAACATAGTCACAACGTAGTCGTAATATAAGGTGTTTATTTGGCGACTATTTCTTGACTAACTTACTGATAATATGACGACTAACAGGAACATCAGTATATAATTATGGTAAGCATTTTGCTATTAATTAGCGACTAATGTATGGCTAAATTAACGACTACGCAACGTCTAATCGGAACAGCCAGATTCGATTATGGTAATGATTGTGTCACTACTTGCCCACTACTGTATGACTGTCTTATATACCAAAACTTAGTCGTAATATATGGCGACTATTCGGTAAATATTTTGCGAATAATTGACGACTATTTGTTGGCTTTTCTTCGTAAAAATAAGAAATTGGAATAATTAAATTTACGATTTGGTAATTGCTGATACCGTTATTTGAATTGTAAAAGAAATATAAAAGACATTTGCTTCAAAATAACATTAGTATATAGACACAAACGATATACATACGCAAACTCCAGCATTAAGGAGTTGCCAAATCCTATGATGCAAATGGTGTTGTAGTTTACGTTGACCTTCCTTCAGTTGCTCTTGGTGGGCCACAAACGTTGAAAAGTGTATGGGCTGTATACGCTTACCCATTAATGGATTTTTTTGACTCCATAAGGATGTACTCGTCAATCATTTTCAGGGGCCTGTGATTATTAAAGATAGTAAGAAAAAAACAATTAGGTACATCACATGATATTTGACCCCCAAATAAAAAAAAAAGTAAAAGCATGAGATGACCTTACAAGCATGGATTGTGAAAAATCTTACTTTCACTCAGTAAATATGTAGTTATATTCATTTGTTGAGATCTCCCGAAGTCGCAGTCCGATGCAGTGCTTCGGCAGTCCTTTGGAATGCTGACCATGTCTTTCATCCGTCATTGATAGATAGCCTAAAAAACTGATTAAGACTAAAGTTATGGATGATTTGGTCATGTCTCAAATGATACAAAGTCTATCTTTTAAACGCCCAGACGATCGAACATAGCAAAACACATAGAGTAGTTAAATAGAGACATCAAAATCAATTGCTTGCTAACTATAGGATTAACATCCTAACCATCAGACTCTAACTCATCAAACATTCATTATAAACAAAACAACCAACTTATCCAGGATATGAAGACCATATTGAAACTGAAAGAGGAATATAATAGTCATTTACAACTTGTAAAACCAAATTCAATTGTTCCAAAACAAGCTAACCACAAGAAAATAATAAGCAAACCCACAATCAGACTCAGAAGCAATCCCGTTTCTAAAGCAAAGCAAAGCTCAATCACGTGAGGGTTTAACACACATCCTAACGGCATATCTTACCCGTAGCTGTAGGGCTCGTATCACGGAGGGTTTCGTGATTGAGAGATTCAAAGAAGAGTTTGAGAGGGTCGATAGGGTTTCTGCCAAAGTTAGCGATTAGACTGAGAGCCTCAAATATGAGATTGAAAGAAGAGATACCATTTTGAGGTTGGTGGGCATAGAAGAGGATTTGGAGAGAGATTAGCGAGATGAATCAAAGAAGATTTCAGAGAAGGGGAAGAACATAATAAAATCAGGGTCGTAATTGAGGAATTTTCGACACTTTGTCGAAAATTATAGGGTTCAGGCGGGTAATTGAAATATTTTGGGCTATAAAATTCGGTTTTGGTTTCCCAGATTTTTTTGACAAATTTTTTGAATTTATACTTACCTGTAGGCGTAACTTACTCATCATATATTCTTTTTTATTGCCTCAATTTTCAAACTTGTACTTATCTATATAATTACACAGACTGTTAAAGAAATAGTTCACAGTGAAATTAAAGAAATACTTTGGGACTTTATTGTTAAAACATTTGGTTTCTTTTAGAGAACATACATAAGACATGGCATTTTGGTAATGTCCTCATATTTGTTCATGCCGAAATACAATTGCATGGTGCTAAAAAAAGATATATATATATATATATATATATATATATATATATATGTGTGTGTGTGTGTGTGTGTTGTTTTGATGTTTAACGTTATACGACAACTAGAATCCATAGGATATATACCATTAATTAAGGATTATGGTTTAATGTTTGAGTTTATAGTTTAGGGTATATATAGGGTCTAGTATTTAGGGTTTAGAGTTTAGGGTATATATATAGGGTTTAGTATTAAGGCTTTAGGGTATATTATTTGGGTTAAGAGTTTAGGGTATATGGTCATTTGCATTTATAGTTGTAGATATTGACAAATTTATTGATAATTATAATATTACATAAAAGAATATATAAATTATATATATAATAATAAAACACACATAAACACAAATGTTACAACATTACATATAAACTACCAATTAACTTAAGCATTATTTCCATGATGCGCTCCCATATATATCTAATCTTGATATTTGGGTTTAGAGTTTAGTATTTAGGGTTTATGGTTTAATGTATGTGTTTAGAGTTTAGGGTATATATAGGGTTTTGGGTTTAATGTTTGGGTTTAGAGTTTAGGGTATATATAGGGTCTAGTATTTATGGTTTAGGGTTTAGAGTTTATGGTATATATAGGGTTTAGTATTTAGGGTTTAGAGTATAATGTTTGGGTTTAGAGTTTAGGGTATATGGTCATTTTATAGTTGTAGATATTGACAAAATTATTAATAAATATAACATTGCATAAAAGACTATATAAATTACATATATAATAATAAAACACACATCAACACAAATCTTACAACGTTACATATAAAATACCAATTAACTTAAGCATTATTTCCATGATGCTCACATATATATATATCTGCTATTGATATTTGGGTTTAAGGTTTGGGGTTTAGTATTTAGGGTTTATGGTGTAATGTCTGTGTTTAGAGTTTAGGGTATATATGGGGTTTAGGGTTTATTGTTTGGGTTTAGAGTTTAGGGTATATATAGGGTCTAGTAATTAGAGTTTAGGGTATATACCCTAAACGCATTCCGAAGTGATAAAATATTAACAAATTTAAAATCCGTCGAAGATACTATAAGGACCAAATATGAAATAAAAAGAAGTTTCGAGGTTTAGTATTTAGGGTTTAGGATTTAGTGTTTAGGGTTACTCCTTCTTTGTTGGCCAAATTGTCCAATATGGGTTAAATGGCATAATTTATAACCAAGTTCCCGTGATCTTGTTATTATTAAAGTGTTTAGTTTATTTGAGTAATTCACTGTTTCAAGTGTTTTCTTTGGGATGCAATAACATTGAGCCGTCAAACAAAATACTAGATACTGGTAGAAGTTGTAGTAGATACAAAATAATAGATATTGGTACGGGAAAACATCAAATGTTAAATTGGCAAAACATACATAAATACGACATCATCGATTACAGGGAAATTGGGAGAAGTTGTTTTCTATCATTCTGCAGAAGAAAGCGGTATGCATAATCCAGAAAGGTCGCAATAGTCCTTAAACATTGGCCACCATAGCGCCAAGGGTCGAAGATATAACATCGGCAGAGGCGCACACGATCAATATTGTTTTCCTCACGTTTCGCTGTGAACCAATCAGGAAGCAATCTTCCCCAGGAACTATGATCCAGACGAGTAGTTTTAATCGTAGTTGCGCTGCGTCTTCTCGAATAAATTCATACCTACCAAAGAGTTCATCATCTCGGTCTTCCCCGAAGACTTTGCGTATGATACCATACACATACTTGCTAAAGATGCATCCATCTTTTGCAGCCGCCTGTATGCGTGCGAGACCTTCATCTCTCTTGTTATCGAAGAAGAAATCTGAGATTCCTTTGAGAAGTATTGCTGATGTGTTGCCTGCGTCGTAGCAGCTTTCATTGAATTTTGTCCAGTCAAATCCCGGAGCCCAAACATAGTATGCCATCTCTATTAGATTAACCGAGTTGAAGAACTCCTGTGTTTCCGTCTTCTCCTCCAAGGCTTTGCAAGCTATCTTCGAATGACGGAGATCTTGCATGTTCCGTTCGCAAACACGGGCGAGTATCTTCTTTATCACATCATCAGGCAACGCTAGAAGGTCAAATGGGATGATTTCTCTACGTTTTCTTGTTACTGAGGAGGTTTCGTAGTAAGTCTGATCGTATCGACGCCATGTCCAGTACACATAAGCCATAGGCATGTTGTTGTAGTTTGGGTTAACGAAGCGGTTGACTTTTACTGGTTTTGAATCGGTGGTTTCAAGATCTTAAGAATGGGTGTTAATTAATCCCTAATTTGATTGAATGGGTTTCTTCTTCTTTATAACTGTACATAAAGACACGACTATTCACTTTCCCACACAAGAATAATTAATAAAATAATGAAACGAAACAATCTACTTAACTTTAATAACCTAGATAATCATGTATTTGGTAGTTCCACTACAAGAAATAAGGGCAATGATAGCACACGATTATCGCTATAATAGATGTATAACAGCGCTTTCATAAACGCTATTACAGCCGGAGCTATAATAGACCCCCCCCATACAATAGCGTTTTTTATACGCTATTATATGTTTTATTTTTATAGCGTAAACTTTCACTACAAGAAAACATGCCATTACCGAGGGATGAAATCGACTGGTTTCCGTCGGAAAAGACGTATTCCGACGAAAATAGTCCATTATTTCTATTTCGTCGATAAACATTTTCCGTCGGTTTTTCGTCTATAAAAACCGATGGAATACCGACGGATATAATACCGACGGTTTATCGACGCAAATTTACCGATGGTTTTGTGACCGTAAACCGACGGTTCATTCTGACGGTTTACCGACTATAAACCGACCGTACATACCGACGGTATTCCGACGTATAATACCGACGGTATTACGACGTATAATACCGACGGTATTCCGACGTATAATACCGACGGTATTCCGACGTATAATACCGACGGTATTCCGACGTATAATACCGACGGTATTCCGACGTATAATACCGACGGTATTCCGACGTATAATACCAACGATATTCCGACGTATAATACCGACGGTATTCCGACGTATAATACCGACGGTATTCCGACGGAAGTTTACCGACGGCATTCCGAGGGAAAATTACCGACGGCATTCCGAGGGCGTTTTACCGACGGTTTTCCGACGATCGGTTATCGACGGTTTACCGACGGATAATTAATAATTTTTAAAAAAATATATATATTCGCAAATTTATTAATTAAAACAAAAAAAGAAATTTATTTAATTATTCAAAACATGTTTTTAAAACTACATTCGTCCATAAAAAAAATTACATTCTACGGGAGCGGATCACGCTCACGTCGCCCTCTTCCTCAACTTCTTTGTGCCCTTCCCTCCGCTCTTGGTCGACGGTCCGACATTTGGAAGACTGGCTTGCTGCATGAAGTTCTCAAACCGTTGGTTCATCTCTTCGAACTTCTTTGCGTTTGCTTCATCTTGTTCTGCCATCCGGGCTTCCATCCGCGATTGACTAGCCTTCAACGCTTCGATCTCCGCATCCTTTTCCCTTAAGATTTGGGCATAGTCCTCTTCCGGATGAAAACGGGAATGCGGTGTCGACACTTTGTCCGCCAAGTTTCCCAAACCAAAAACTCGTCCTCTTCTCTTCTCAGTTTCCTGTAAAGTAAATAATACGTTATGAATTTTAAGTTAGAGGGTTAAACATATTTCAAATTTTTAAAATTTTAAAATTTACCGCGAGGAAGACTTGGTTGATCTGCTCGTCAGGTATCTCTTCCGTTGAACCGATTCCCTCGGATTGGGTAACCACCTCATCCAAACGCCTCTTCGTCGACTCCACAATCCTCCGAGCAATTGGATCTTGGATTTGGCCCGTTTCCTTGTTCTTGTGGCCATCCTCAATGAGCTCAATATGATTCGGATCTCGCCCCTTCTTTTGTTTCTGCAAAAACAATTTTGAACTTAAAATTTAAAAATAACTTAACATATTGAAAATTTTAAAAAAAGAACTGCTTACCAGGATTATCTTCCTTGATGCGGTGCTTCTTGCTCCTGCATTATGAGTTGCGGGACCGGCACCATCCCTCTCACTTCTACGGTTCTGGGAGTTCGTCGTAGAGGTTGATGCGGTTGCAGGCTTACTCCAATGACGGATGAAGCCCTGCCAAGTATCGCTCTTTTTGTCAATACCCTTGGGAACTTCATTACGGCACCACTTCTGTTTCCAAGTGTTGAGGACGTTTGAGTAATGCGTCGACGCCTTCTGGTGGAACTCCTCTTCCACCATAACCGTATACTTCCTATCCCAAGTATACTCTTGCTATTCAAAAAAAAAAAAAAAAATATTTGTTAGAATTAAAAACTTTAAAAATAAATTATATAAAATAATAATAAAATATATATATATATATATACAACAAAATTAACGAGGATGTATTACCGCGATCTGGCGGAACCAGTTATGTCTATCGGATAAAGGCATCTCCCTGTACGTCGGGTACCCGTACCTGAGCATGATGTACATCATTCCCAAGATGCTCTTCGTGACCTTCGACTCGGTCAACGTAAACCTAATAAGACAAGGAAAAACAAAGGTTTACAAAAATTGTATATACTAAAAAGTGTAAATGAGAATCTAAAGTTATAAATTTTATACCAGAAAGTGCCCGGGTTGGTCTCGTAGAAAGGGTCGAGCCGTTTGAGCAGCTCTCGTCCCGGCTGATCGACTAATGCCGATATCTCATCGGCAATTGACGGTAAAACATAACGGGCACCTGAGACACGGAATGACTCCCACTAGCCTCCGGCATAGTCTCATACGTACCCGGCTGTGTCGGATCCGGTGTGGGTAGCACCTGAGTCGACCGAGACCGTCGGGCTCTCGGTTGTTGTTGCTGGACCGGTTCCTGATGCACCTCATTGAGTGGAATGTCGTTCATAACTTCCTCAAACGTCAGAAAATCATCTCTATAAACCAATCAAAAATTTAGAACTCATAAGAAACGTGTATAATATCAACAATAAAAATGTCTAAACCGTTTCAAATTTCTAAATAAATGCAAAAACTTTTTTAAGTTTTTAAAAAATTCAAAAACGTTTTTGAACTCAAAATTTTTTTTAAAAACATTTTAAAATCAACAGTAAAATTTTCTAAAACCTTTAAAAAATCAAAATAAATTACAAAAACGATTTTTAATTTTTAAAAAAATTCAAAAACGTTTTAGAACTCATAAAAAAATTTAGAAACGTTTAAAAAAATCAACAATAAAATTTTCTAAAATGTTTTATAATTGAAAATAAATTACAAAAACGTTTCAAATTTTTAAAAAAAATTAAAAAACGTTTTAGAACTCATAAGAATTTTAAAAACGTTTAAAAAACCAAAACAAATTCCAAAATTACACCAAAAATCAGTTTTAAAATTTTTGATGAAACTTTAACAAGAAATTCACAATCAATCTAAGTCAACCAATCCTAAATCCTAGTAACTATATTGTTCTATCCATTATTCAACCTATACTACCGTTTAATCCAACACATGCAACCATTTCTACAAATCTAAACAAAATTATGCAAAATCAATCGGTTAAAACGATAACTTACATGTTTGTGGTGTTGGTGGCGGTCGGATATGAGGATTAACGGCGATAATCCGGCGGAATCGTAGAGAGATGTCCGATGACGCGATTAGAGAGAGAGAGAGAGAAGTTACAGAGAAATGGAGAAGAAGAAGTTGGATCGGGAGAATATGATTTGATTTTCGACGGAAATCCATCGAAAATCATTTGTCGTCGGTTTTCTGTCGGTTTTTAGGCGGTCCAATTGTTTTCGCCAAAAAATTGGCGGTTAACTCGAAAAATTTCGGGTTTAAGGCGCCAAATATTTAGACGGATAACCGACGGTTATCTGAAAACCGACGGTTATTCGTCGGAAATGAAAAAAAGTATTTGGTGGAAGGCTCTGTTCGAACCCCCAACCTCGAACAATGTATTATGTACCCTTAACCAGTTGATCCATTTAGTGTTAGTTGTTTATTGATACATAGTACTTCTATATATTTATAACCGGTTAAAGAACATAAAATTGGTGGAAGGCTCTGTTCGAACCCCCAACCTCGAACAATATATTGCGTAGCCTTAACCAGTTGATCAACTTAGTGTTAGTTGATTGTAATTACATGCTAAATTTAGTTATTTTATGCTATTGTTTTGATTATTAAAAAAAATAAAAACATAATTAATAACATAAATTAAACATTACAAGAAAATAAATAGCATATTTATAAAATTGTTCAGTCATTATTTGGGGGATTGTTCCCGAACCATTCTCCGATGTCAATCTCCTCCCAAAGCTGAACCATGCGGTTCCAATCCCCCTCCGACATCCATGACGGTCTTCCTTGTCCTCTAAACCATCGCAGTTTGGCCCGACGGATTTTGGTCTGGAAAACACGCCTAGCCACCACGTGGAATTCCACCCAAACCGCGAAGATTACTTGCGGATCAAAATTAAAATAAGCCTGCAATTTAATAAGTGAATCAATATTAATTGTAGAATTTGCAAAAAAAAAAGAAAAAAAAATATAAATTATTTACCAGAAAATCCTCGAACCATAACTCTTTGACGTTTCTCGGGACATTGTAGTAAGCTAGGTAACCTCCAAAAAACCGAGCCTCTATTATGTCGCTAATAACAGCGGGAATTGCAGCATTGTATTGGAACCAAATGGTCCGGTTTCGGCGGTAAGGATCCACCACAGGAAGATGTTCTCGTCCCGGTTGAGATAATATCCCTGTAATTATCCAAGAACGAAATGACGGGGTAAGAAAAACGTTATCCATTTTTTTTTTGGGAAGAGAATCTTACATGAAATGTTTGAAAAACCAAGGACAAGTCCGTACATATTTATACAAAAAATTTCGACAGCATTTCCGACGGAAATCTGTCGGAAATAGTTTTAATAACTGACTAGACACTTACCAAAGCGTTGCATGGGGAAGTGAGGCGAGTTAATTTTGATTTTGACCGATAAATGCAGTAAACCGACGGAATTCCGACGAATAACCGTCGGAAATTTCCGACGGAATTACGAGGGAACAGGGTTTAGGGTTTCAATTAGGGTTTAGGGTTGGACATTTTTTTCCTAGTAACACATTAATGTACCATTGAGCATGAGGTTTATAATTACACTTCTCAATTTGAAGAATATTACGAAAATCATAGTTAGATAGTGTTTGACATAAACTTCTTCTTAAACGTTAATGTACAATTCGAAGTGTTTTGGTCCTACGTGTTTTAATTTTTTCAAAACAAACAAAAAATCTCAAATAGATCAGATACTAAAGAATTATAATATATTCTAACATTACATTGACTAGTGACGGGTTTTGCGATTCTTTTTTTAACATTCTAAAACCCTAAACCCTAAACCATCAAAAAGCCGTCAATAATTACCGACGGATTACCGTCTGAAAATAATTTCCGACGGATTACCGTCGGAAAAATTTTAAATCGACGGTTTTCCGTCGAAATTTAAATTAAAAAAAACCAATAATGCGGAGGGCTCGTTTCGAACCCGCCACCTAAACCTATTTTTCTCTAGTATTAGACCAGTTGAGCCAGTTTTTGTTAGTCGTTTAGGATTACATATTAATCGTATATGTAGTTATGCTTAATTTGGTTTTGATTTTCAATAGCATAAAAAAAAAACATAACATAGGTTAATTACTTTAATTAAAAACATATTTTACAAACGGCATGAAATTTAAAACATTACAAGAAATTTAAAACAACATAATTTAAAATCTATTGTAGTTCGGGAATTGGTTAGTAAACCAATCTCCGACGTCCGTCTCGCGCCATTGGTTCACCAGCAATCTCCAAGACCTCGCAGGAATCCACGCAGGTCTTCCTTCTCCTCTTTGCCAAAGTAGCTTCAACCGCCGCATTTTTGTTTGGAAAACCCGCCTAGCAGTCCTGTGGAATTCCCGCCAGACGAGGAACAAATTGTCCGTAGAGCATGTGAAGTATTCCTGTAATTTTATAAATACTTAATTATAATTATATTATAATAATTTCTAAGAATATGACATTACTTACGAGAAAGTCACTGAACCACGCTTCTTTGAAGGACGTCGGGATTTGGTAGTACGTCAGAAAGCCGCCAGACCAACGTGCCTGAATGATCTCACTGGTCACGGATATAATAACCGTGTTGTACCCGAACCAAATCCCCCGATGAGTCTGCCTGGTTGGGTCGAGATTAGGAAGATGTCTCCGACCCGGCATTCCAAGCTGTCGTATTGCCGTTTCACGGGCTTCGGGAGAGAAATAAATGAAATCCATTTAGTGAGTTGTTGTGTTTATAATTTGAATGAAAATCTCATGCATTGGACGTGTATATATAGAAAATTTTCAGACGGTAAAACAGACGGAACTCCGTCGGAAATCGAGTTAATTCGGATATGACATTTACCAACTAAATGTCATTTACTGGAGAGATTTACTGCTTTCATCCGATGGAAACCGACGGTAAATCGACGGGCAACCGACGGTAAACCGAAGACAAACCGACGGTAAACCGACGGACAACCGACGACAAACCGACGATAATCCGTCGGAAATTAAAAAACATGTAACAGAGGAATGTTCGAACCCCCCACCTCGAACCATGTATTTTGAACCCTTAACCAGTTGATCCATGGATCCATTTAGTATTACTTGTTTAAGATTACATACTAATTCTATATATCTATAACAGTCTTAAAAAAAACATAAAACATACCATATATTGTGTACCCTCAAATAATATTATAGATGTTTAAAGCATAACACATTATATATATTTAAGAACAATCATAAATATAAAATTCATAATACATTTTTATTCTTCATCACTCTCTGTATTGTAGTCAGACGAAATTGAGTCACTATCATCAAATTCGCCTCTTTCTTCTTCTGATTCTGAATGAAGAACAATGTCCCCGAATTGACTAAAGTCGACAACTAAATTAACTTCAAGCGTTTCTTCTACCGGAGCGATCACACCAGAACCACTTGTTTGTAAGGGCTCTACTTCGCGCTCTTTAACTCCGTACACCTTCCCTCGAGGGTTTATCTTTGTAACGGTGATCCATGGATTATTTTTATAAGTCAGTCGAGGGTATGGAATGTAACACACCTGCGTAAATATTATATTAATAATTTTTTTTAATCAGAATTTTGAATTCCAAAATAATTATTTACAATTACTTACCTGATCTGCTTGTGAAGCAATAATGAACGGATCGTAGTTTCTTAGTTTTTTGCTCGAATTAATCGACGTCACACCGAACTCGTCGATCAAAACACCTTGCCCTCGTCGATCAAAACACCTTGCCAGTTGTGGACTACACCAGCTCCGTATATATTCTCATGCCCGTTCCCACCACACTCACGACTTCTTAATGCACCAAATCCTTCTAAGAGACCCAAGGTAGTCGACCCAGCTTCTTGGAGAATAGGATCATCAAACACTTTCTTCTTCTTCGTAAAAAGTTTAGTGTTTTTCCAGTAGGGATGATCATGCGGTAGAAATCTTCTATGACAATCAAACCAACACGATTTACGTCCATTCTTCAATTGGAATGCATCGGTATTTTCCTGACAATAGGGACATGCTAGCCTCCCTTGCGTAGTCCATCCTGATAACATACCATAAGCCGGAAAATCGCTAATGGTCCACATCAAAGCAGCCCTCATCAAATAAATTTCCTTGCATGAAACATCGTATGCTACAACACCAGGCAGCCATAACATTTGCAACTCATGTATCAACGGCTGCAAGAATACATCAAGTGATCTTTTCGGATGCTCTGGACCGGGAACGAGTACGGAGAGGAAAAGAAACTCTCGACGCATGCACATAGTCGGCGGTAGATTATAAGGAGTCAGAATCACTGGCCACAACGAATATTGTCTCCCATGCCTTCCAAACGGGTTAAAACCATCTGTGCATAATCCGAGGTACACGTTACGTGGATCGTAAGCAAAATCTGGATATAATCTCTGAAAATGTTTCCACGCTTCAGCGTCCGACGGATGTGCAATCTCTGCCTCTCTTCTATGCTCAGAATGCCATCTCATTTCCCCCGCAGTTCGCTCCGACTGGTATAACCGCCTCAGCCTATCGGTTAATGGCATATACCACATTCGCTTGAACGGAACCTTAGCTCTTCCCCTTGTATCCTCATAGCGCGGCTTCTTACAGAATTTGCATTCTAGACAGAATTCTTCTTCTCGCCAGTATATCATACAGTTGTCGATGCACACATCTATCATCTCATACGGTAATCCCAGCCCTTTAACCAGTTTCTCGACCTCATTGTATGAACCCGGCGCAAGGTTATCTTCTGGAAGAATATCTTTCACAAACTCGCAAATCGCATCCACACATTCTTCCGGCAGATTGTAGTCCGTCTTTATGCCCATTAATCTTGTAGCAGATGATAATGGCGAATGACCCTCTCTGCAACCATCGTAAAGCGGCCGCTTCGCTGCATCTAACATGTCAAAAAATCTCCTAGATTCTACATTTGGTTCCTCACCTACCCTAGGAATTTGATATTCACCTACCTCTGGAATAATTTCTCTATGTGCATCATTAACCATCTGAATGGTGCCTACACCAAAATCTACATCGGCAGTATAAGGTTCGCTAGAACTAACATTAGGTTCCCTAGTACTAGTACCACCGTAAGGTTCTCTACTACTACTTGCATAATCCGAAGTTTCCCCATGAAGATACCAAATCTTATAACCCGACATAAACCCAACTGAATACAAGTGAAACCATACTTCGCCAATCGTAAGATTTCTAAAATTCCGGCAATTAGCACATGGATATTTTAACTTACCATTTTTCAGCATATGTGGTTGATTGCAAGCTAGCGACATAAACTCTGCAATACCAAGTGCATATTCCCGGTCCACTAGCTTTGTCGCCTCATCAATCCTAACTCCGTCCATCCACGATCTATAATAGTTAGAAGAAGACATTTTTCTTGGTTACTAGAAGTGTTAGAGAGAGAGAGAGAGAGAGTTATGGAGGGATAGGTGTGGAGGGGAAGAGAGGAGGGATGAGGTATATGTAGCATAATTTTTGACGGAATTCCGTCGGAAATCGGTCGGTTTCTAGTCGACCCAACGGTTCCATTGACGGTCAGTTTAACGGCTACATTAAACCGACGCTAAACCGACCGAAATACAACGGAAAACCGACGAAAAATTAAACCGTCGGTTTACCGTCGGGTGTTTCCGACGGAATGAGAAAACCGTCGAAAATTTTCGACGGTATTCCGTCGGAAACCTTCCCATCGGAAAGTCGTCGTTTTGCGCCGGTAATTTCTAACGGAATTTCTTCCGTCGGAAATGACCCTGTTTTCTTGTAGTTTTTTGTGCTATAATATTCACTATTATAACCAATCATTTACGCTATTTTTTTTTTTAATATAGCGTTATATGTATGTTGTCTTACATTGTAGCTTTTTGTGATGCTATCATAAATTTGATGGCCAATGACGAAATGTTTTAGAATACACCCTGATTTAATTTTTATAAATCATATATTTAATATTTTCCAAAACATGTTTACAAAAAAGTCTAAGTTAACAAAACTAAGTCTTTCTTCTTGCTTCTTCCTTTCTCCTCTCATATTCTTCCATCTTCTGCAAATAAATCTCTATGTTCTTCTTTGCCATCATTTTAGTCTTGTATTCTGCAAACCTGAGAGACTTTTGATTTGGTCAGAAGAACCTGAACAACATAAGAAAAGACAATCCACAGACACAATGATAATCTCTTTAATAAGCACAAGTTCTCATATTATCAGTTTGTGCCAAAGACTGACAGATAGTTGAGTCTAGCAACACAATAATCCCAAAATCAATCACCAAAAGAAATGAAATGTAACATCTAAATATCAGTTCTTGCTCTGTAACTCGACAAACTTGAATCCTAAGAGCTTGAAGGCCAAGAGAATATAAAAGCTGGTAAGTGAATGATAATCCTGCACAGCAAAGCCCAGATCAGCTCTTAGAAGAAAATCTCGTAGAAAGATCACACAAATACAGCATGAAACAAGCACACAGACACGACAATGTGGCTGAGAGTTTTAAAAAAGGTTCTAAACTCAAGTTACTTGGTTCACAGTATCATTAAGTCTAACATTGGTGTTCTTGAGATCTGAGGTTGCCATGTCCACCTCTGAGAGAGCTCCGAAAGTTCAGATTATACAACTGATGAATTCAGAGAAAAGGAAAGGAAATGTGCAATGTCATTTACCTCGTTCATATCAGATGCCATGTTCTTCAAAGCATCTAAACCTTCGGAGATCATGTCCAGACCTTGTTCCTGATAAATACTCAAGTAGACAAGTCATATATCCAGATCTTAAGTGAACAAAAGAGTAGAGTGCAACGAGATAGGAGGGTCACAAAATTCATTCGTACATACTTCATTACCTTTTACCAGGCAGTCCCTCAGAATACTTGTTGGTAAGGCATGATCCAATAGTCTCCATAACTGCTCGAGAAGTGAAATTTTCTGATGCAATAAGCTCCAAGCTCCTGAATTGTCTGTTTTTCTCCTTAATGATAATCTCATCGACCTCTGGATCCACTTCACTACGACCATAGTCCTCGAAAAGGATTTCATTGCCTAAAAATCAGTCACAATCATAATGATCAAAACCTCGTATGGAATATATAACCATTTACTTCACATTATCAAAAATGAAAAATAAAAAATCTCTTACTGCTAGTCTTGACATTAGGTACCGAGACTGAAGACGCTCTCCTTTCAACTACCAGGCTTCTTTTCAGAGACAAAGAACGGATAGGTCTGGGAAAATTGAACTTCAGTTGCTGAGAAAATTTGGTCACTGGGGACGTTGTTGGGGCAAACACAGGCCCTTGAACCCGTCCAGGCCGCTGAAGAGACCACATTGAAGTACCTCCACAACAAGCTTGCAATTTTTCTACTCCTACACCAAAAGTTTCAGTTTTTAAAGGAACACTATACCCAAAAAAGTACAATCCTCAAGAACTTGTTTTATACGAAGTAATAACATTCCCGAAAGTGAACAGTAGAAGATGTGTTGAAACAGTCAATGAAATTGAACAAATCAGAAGAACTCCAAAGAGAATAAATTTGATGGAGAATAAGTTAAACTGGAATGACGATTTCTAATCAATACGAAGAACAGAGCAGACTGTGAAAGAAAAAAACTGAACGAAATCAGACACAACAATCGTGTACAATATGAGACAAAGAAGCAGTGGCGCATATCATATTATCAGGCTCCTTCCCAAAACGAAATCCCAAAATAACCAAATTACAAGCCACAGCAGAGTGGGTTCAGATTCCAACACAGAATTTGAATGAATAAATCTTCCGGGAGCTAAAACCCCAGAAAAGAAAAGCGAGGGAAACGAAAAATCGACAACACTCACCGGTATGATAGATAAAGTTTCGAGCTTCTGAGACCAGGTCGCTAAGAAGATGGAGATGAGCATTGAATTCATCCGATTCATCCGATTTACAGCAAGTCTCTGTAACTTGGGAACTTTCTCTAACAATCGAGCCTTGGTCCGGCGGATCTCAGCATTTATTGCAACAGCAGAAGCCCTATTCTGCCCCGTTTTTCCCTGTCCTAGGGTTTTAAAACGAAACCACAATAGTGAATGAGGATAGAGGACGACAGTTATAGATTGAGAGAGATGGCAGCGACGTTATAGATTGAGAGAGATGGCAGCGACGATTTGAAGAGAGATAGAGAGGTTCTGGAGAGTCACGATTTGTTAAGTGAAGATTATGTGAAATTTAGGGATTTTGTTTCAATAGTATAATTGGGAAAGAGGGAAAAATTCTAAGTATTGGCGCTTGTTTGTTTTGGTCCTAATTTTTGGCGGACTTGCTAAATTTTGTTTCCCGGTTACTGAAATCAATTCTTAGCGTGTTTTTAATGCTATTATAGATTAGTCCAAAAATTCAATTCATCTATGATAGCACTTTTGAAATTTGTGCTATCCTAAACTGCTATGAATGCTAATATTTCTTGTAGTGTTCCCTAGATAATCACATATCCACTAATGTCGGTTGCGTGTGTGCAGGAAGCCGAATCTAGACTCTATATGTTAAGTAGTAATTATTAACGTACTTTATGTCAAATCTTGCTAACATAGTCATTATGTCATGCAAGATTTTGTTAGCTATCAACATTGTCAATGCAAGATTTTTTTTTTTTGCAAAAGGTTAATAATACTCATGCTAAGGAAAGCTAATGATATACAAAGAGTGCAAATTGTAAAACTTCAGTTGATTAAATAGAATAAATACTAGAAAATTATTTTCTAGTGTTTTGTGAATAGTGTCACTATATTTGGTGTAACACTATTCTCAATAGTATACATTAATACAACACTAAACATTAAAATATTGTGGTCCACATATACTAATTCTGATAATTAGTACAATGTAATTTTTTTCACAATTTGTAACTTATCATTAATTGAAAAAGTGAATCCTACAATATTCTACTAAAACTTATAAAAAATATCAAATGGATGATTGATAGAGGAACTCAACATAACTAGCTACACGAACCCTAAGATCTTTAGACATCTAATTCAATAGTTACAAGTGTGAGGGTAAGTGTCAAACATTAGTTCTTTAATATGCCATGTGTAACACATTAGTTTATGACTAGCCATTAAGTGACACAAATAAACCATTATGTGCACCGGGAATCAATAAGATATTTACATGATCGAAACCAAAGTTAACTTACAGATAAATCTAATTAAGGCCCGCCAAACCCAATATATTTATGGAGCCTAAATTACCATAAACCGCCAATACCCTAACCATTATAACCTCTCTCAAATTCAGAGAGTTTCTCAAATTCCTTTCGTCTTACATTTATTTTCTCAACGGAAAATCTATTGCAAAAAAACCAATGGCACAAAGGCAATACCAAGTCCTATCGGAGATCAACAATTCGGCGACGAAATGGAGTTTGAGATTAAAGGTCCTTCGGTGTTGGATGTATCAAGGGGTCTTCTCCGGAAAAACCATCAAACTACTTTTGGTGGATGAACATGTTATCTCTCTATCACAGTTCATGCGCTGTATAAAGTTTTGATCTTACGCTGTTTAAAGTTTTAAGTCTTGCACTTTTTAACGATAGAGTCAAAGGATAGAAGGTGAAATTTGGGGTGATTACGTTGAAATCTTCGAGTGGCTGGTGGAATATGAGGGCCAGTGGGTACAATGGTATAATGTTCATATCCTTGATAGGCAAATGTTTGACCGCTTGACAGAGTTTATTCTCTCTGTATTGAACCAGTTTGAGTGTAATATGGAAAATTCCATACCCTAATAGCCATCACTACTTTGACTTGAAGACTATACCTGGTGTTTCAAATGAAACTATAACTAGGACATATCCAATCAGTATAGTTTTTTGGATTTAAGGTTACAATTTTTATGGGACTTTATTGTTTTAATATGATTTAGTTATGAATTTTTTGGTGTTGTTACTGGTTTGAGATATAGATTTGATTGGTGTTGTGTTTGGAATTGATGGATTCGTAAGAGATCCAGTGGTTACTGCAAATGGTCCGGAAACTTAATTCTGGAGGCGTCTTCAAGTAAAATTCACAATTAGAGATTTGGAGTAAGTATAACATATGTTTATTTCATGTACAATATTCTTAGAATGTCAGAAAGCTGATTTGTAGTAAATATTGGTAGAAACGAGTCATTGGATTGTGTGGCCAATGACGATCTTGTTGTTAGAGTGGTTAGGGCATGGGGCAAAAGTCCGAATGGAATATTGTTCTGCTTATTCTAGTGATTTAATATCACTCCCATAATAGTGGTGGTATGATGAAACATCAAACCTTTTTGTAAATTCGTTCCAGTTAGTGTAAAATGACAAATAATTAAAATTTCTTTGTTGATTAGAGTTGGTGAGGTTGGAGGCAATTCAACGAGTTTCTAAGATACGCTTTGATGCGTATGAAGTTGAAGAGTTCCGTGATTTTGTCCAGAGGTATGATATATCATGGTTTTTACCGGTTTTACGCCATGATATAACTGTGTTTTAGAGTCTTTTATAGTTTCTTTCGAGTCTTTTATAGGTGTTATTAGGTACACACGTTTGGAGCGGATTTGGAGATTATGGAGCTATTTGGAACATTTTGGAGTTTTGACCCGAGAGTTTAAGCTCACTGTCCGAAACAGAGGAGTGTGTCGATCGATGCACCTCAGCATCGATCGTTGCACAACTAGTTGGGCCAGATCTCGGCGGTTTAATGAAGAATGCTGATATTGCAAAGTTGCCCAGAAGTTCCAGATATTTACACAGAAGCCCCAAGACGTGATTTAGCTAATTAATTAGGTTTTTGAGTTTTGTTTTAGATACACTATCATAACTTAGAGCAGAGAGTTTTTAGAGCTTCTGGGGCTGATCTGATCATGTACTACACTTTGTTCTTGGAGAAGATTTCGAACCCCTTTTCTTATTCTAATCTCTTTTATGATATCTATTATTTCATTGATTATGTCTTCATATTCCATGTCTGAGTAGTTTCATAATTAGGTTTATGGTTTCTCATAGGGATTTCATGACTTGCTAGATATAATTAATTCAGTTAAGGATTCACATCAATAGATGTTCTTCAAACTAAATTGTGTTTAATGCTAGTTCTAACCTGATCACTTAGAATCTAGATCTTAGGTTTCTAAATTGACACGACAGTGTGGTTTAGAATCTGAACTATTTAGGTTGAGCAATTTAATTACTCGCAAAGGAATTTGGTTTAGTTAGATTGTGAACATATCGAACTTGGAATTAAAGCTGGTTTAATCTGTTAGTAATTACAAAGGAATTTGGATTGCTGCACTTAGACTTAGAGAATTCTCGCAACGACAGTTGGTTAATTCTATATTTTTGTTTGAGTTCTAGAACTGAGCTTAGTTAGATCCTTACTGAATGATTTATCTGCTTGTCTGATTTCCTGAGAACGCCCTAGACTTAGCGCCCTTAGTTTATTGCTTACAGCTACAACTTGCTACTGATTTACTTTCTTGCTTGCTTTTTAGTTATTCAATACAATTTGCTTTCTCCTAGTTTAATCTGTTTAGTTTTAATCCTATCGTTGCCTAGAGTCCTCGTGGATTCGATCCCTAAGTACTACATTGATATACTGTGCACTTGCAGTTAGTATAGGGTTAAAACTTACACCTATCAAGTTTTTGGCGCCGTTGCCGGGGACTCTTTGGAGTCTTCGATAGATTCGAACTTAGGGTTTTTACTAGGATTTTTATTTTTATTTTTGGTTACTGATTTTTCTCTGTTTTCTCTCTGTCGCTGGTTTCATAATCGCATAGCATCGACCGTTGCACCTTCTGTGTCGATCGTTACTAGGCGATTGGAGTTGAATCGATCGTTGCACTGTTAGCATCGATCGTTGCTTTGCGATTACATACGGTTTATGCAGACGCGTGATACCAGAAGTAATTCGAACACTAATCTCGTAAACCTCCAACTTGAAGAGCTTCCTAGACTAGAGAGGACTAACAGGAGAGTTCAAAGAACAAGGATGGGTGTTGAACGTGTGATCATAAAGCCTGATGCTCAAGGTACCCTAAGGGACCGACACAACAATCCATACAATGCTGCTAGAGAACCGATTGATGCTGAAGGGAATGTTATCCCTGATCCTTCTGAGCAACCGCAACAGGAGCAGAACCAAGGCCAAGGACAGGCCCAAGGTAGACAGATGGTTGTTCATGAGAGAACTTTAGCTGACTATAACCGTCCGAATGAGTTTCATGCTAACCGGTCAGCTCTTGTACCTCCTGATTATGAGAGGAATGATTTTGAGATCAAGACCATCTACTACTCTCTCCTAAGGCAGAAAGCCTTCCATGGCTTTCCAAGTGAGCAGCCAATGGATCACATAGATGAGTTTGAGGACATAGTCACCGGAATAAAGTATGATGGAGTGTGCCAGGACTATCTGTTCCTCAAGCTTTTCCCCTACTCTCTCGCTGGAGATGCTGCAGCTTGGCTGAAACAACTTGCACCTGGAACGTTTGATACTTGGGCCTCTCCGAAGAGTGAGTTTCTGCGACATTTCTATGATGATGCTCGCTCCGATCAGTCCAGACAAGACATTCTCACCTTCACCCAAGGGCCGACAGAGCCTCTTAAGACAGCAGTAATATCATGACTGCCCGCATCATGGATTCACCGAGGTTTAAGAAGTACCAACGTGACTGCCCGCATCATGGATTCACTGAGGTAACATTGCTGTGTACTATGGTACTTCACCCAAAAACTTGATAGGTGTAGTTTTAATCCCTATACTAACTGCAAGTGCACAGCAATATCAATGTAGTACTTAGGGTATCGAAATCCACAAGGACTCTGGGCAACGATAGATTTAGAACGGTCAAGATTAAACTAGGAGAAAGCAATGTAGTGAGAAACTAAAGCAAAGCAGAAAAGTAAATCAGTAGCGAGTTTGTAAGCAAGGAGGCAAAGCGTTAGGTCCAGGGAGTTCTCAGGAAATCAGGAACACAAGCAATCAATCAATCGGGATCTAATTAAGAGCTATTCTATAACTCAAACACAGATATAGAATTAACCAACTGTCGTTGCGAGAATTCTCTAAGTCTAAGTGCAGCAATCCAAATTCCTTTGTAATTACTAACAGATTAAACCAGCTTTAATTCCAAGTGCAATATGTTCACAATCTAATTAAACCAAATTCCTTTGCGAATAATTTAATTGCTCATCTAGGTTCTTTCTAGCTAATTAACCAACTGTCGTTGTATCAATCAACCTAACATCATAAATCTGGGTAGCTAATTCAGATTAAGCAGTAAGAACAATCCTAGATGAAGAACTAACATATATGAATCCCTACAGATTTATTAACCTATAATTCCATGAAATCGCTAATGAGAATCCCTAAACCTAACAGGTAATCTACTCAGACATGATCATCGAAACAGAAAACATCATGAATAGAAAACCAAATATTATAAAATCAAATAAAGAACTGGGGTTCGAAATCCTCTCTCTTTCAAGAGCAGGATCAGCCCCTAACTCTCTCTGAAAATAGAATAAAGCGTAAGTAAAGCGTAGCCTAAACTATGGCTTAAAAACCCTAATATAATGGTCTAAAGTCGGCTGGGGCTTCTTTGTAATTATGAGAAACTTCTGGGCAAAAGTGCAATTTCTTCAAATCTTCATTAAACGCTCGCGAGAAGTCTATGTCGACCTTGTGTCGATCGATGCACCTTCTGTGTCGATCGACACAGGTCTGAGAATTCGACAGTGAAGTCCATCTCTCGGATCAATACTCCAACATGCTCTAGAATGCGCCATAACGTCCAATTCCGCTCCAAACATACCTAGACCTGTAAATATACTAAAAAGACTCCAAAACATAATAAAAGACTCGATAAATAAGACATATACCATGGTTAAAATCCCTAAAATCCATGGTATATCAACTCCCCCACACTTAGCTCTTGCTTACCCTCAAGAAAGTATAGAACCAAAACATGGTGAAGAGGTTTGAAAACTTTCAGAAATTCTTTTCATCCTAGAAGTAACAATACTCAGATTCCCCTTAGTAAGCCACTGAAAGAATCACCTGCAAGATATCAAGACCAACATGTACTTCCCTCATACTTAGCAACTGTCCTAAGTAAACTCCACAATCACATTCACGCATTCAAATTCACCTTACTGACTTCTATAAGCTATTAAATGCGGTCTCACCTAAGGATTATCGATCAAAGGGCACATGGATTCTTACTTTGTCTGCTCTAGACCACCATACTATCTTTTCTGGTTCCTTTTCTTCTCTTTTCCCTTCCTTAGCATTCTGATTTTTCCCCATTGGGTATCATTTTTTTTTTTTATCAGTGCTCTTCCCGTTAAGGGGTGTACTTTGGACACATTCCATGGATACACAGGAGGTGATAGTGGTAGCTACCACTCCCGTGACCACTTCGGAGCTACTAGCTCATCCTCAGTTTATTACTCTTTTTTTTTATGGAAGGGGAGAAGGGAACCATACTCGGACATGTTGACAAGCTATGTCAGAACTAACAAAGGAGTAAGACTCAAGGTATACCAAGCCCTTAGGTGAGAAAATTAAAGTCAGGATTAAGGGTGAAGCCAGTAAAAGGATTCTCTGAATACCTGAACTGATATGGGTATCCGCAGTAGGTTGATTCGTGTTGGGTTTTCTAATAGTCATAGATTGATCTTTCAGCTTCATCCCAATGGTTACTTAAGTTCCTGCAAGATATTGTTAATCTTCTCCAAAATTCATTGTTTCCTACTTAAACTGGTTTTGACTCAATAAAAATCATGGATATTGTTAATCTTCGACCATGGATAGCATCAAAGGGAAAATCAGATGATCTCTCTCTCTGCTTGGAAAGCCGCTGGATCCAGAGGACCTTATCGAACAGATTCTTTCCGGATTGGGTGAAGAGTACAAGCCTGAAATTGATGCTATCCATGGTCGTGATAGCACCATTTCATACACTGAACTTTACGAGAGGCTACTGAATCGGGAAGCGATGCTGTTATTCAATGAAAGCAATGATGTCTCCAACTCAGTCTCTCCGGTGGTTGCAAATGCTGCTGATACTCGATCTCGTCAATCTCACCGCAGCAATAACACCAACAACAACAATCGCTTCAACAACACCTCAACTCAGAATAGGTTTAATGGAAATCAAAATCAGTCTCAGTTTCGTTCCAACAAGCTGTACCTGGGTAGATGTCAAGCATGCGGAGTACAGGGACATAGTGCCAAATATTGTCCTGAATTTCGCATGATCAGGGGATCTTCTTCGTCCCGGCAATGGTCACAACACCATCCTGTGCAACAACAACAGTTTCACCCATGGCAACAATCGAATGTTTTTCAGCAGTGGCAACCAAGAGCCAATGCAGCGATTCTCTCGGACTCCTCGACTTGGCTGGTTGACTCTGGAGCCTCGCATCACATGACGGCGGACCTCGGAAATCTCTCTGCCCGCGGTCCATACGGTGGTGGTGATGAAGTGCTTCTTGATGATGGCTCAGCCTTACCAATAACACATTATGGTTCCTTCTCCTTTCCTTCTTATACTCGTCCATTCTTCTTTAATAATGTCTTATGCGTTCCTTCACTTAACAAAAATCTTATATCTGTTTTTCAATTGTGTAAGGCTAACAGTGTTTCGGTTACGTTTACACCAACGTTCTTTCAGGTCAGGGATTTACAAATGGGGGACCTTCGTTTGGAAGGCAAACCTAAGGATGGAACTTATGAATGGCCGAACCAGTCTTCATCAAAACCTCCTTCTCTTGATTTTGCTTCAACGATCAAGACGAGCTTATCTGACTGGCATTATCGTCTTGGTCATCTTGCTATTTCTATTTTACAAAAACTTGTTTCGCAATTTCATTTGTTTCTTCAAATGTTTTAATGGCTCAGCCATGCTTTGCTTGTTCTTCTAATAAAATGCATAAGTTACCTTTCTCGACTTCTACTCTACGGTCTACTCAACCTTTAGATGTTATATTCTCCGATGTTTGGACATCACCTTTAGTTTCGGTAAATGGTTTCAAATATTATGTTATATTTGTTGGGAATGTCCTGAAATCTACTGTACTATCTCTAGAAAGTATGATAAATGTCGAGATCAGACATAAGTCATAAATACTGGGTGATCATGATGGCTTGCTAGAGTCCGCTCTTGATCTATAAGTTTAGGACTTATTACCAGTATTGTATGATCCCAAAGGGTCACACACCATAGCTAACGGGAAAGTTAAGATGGAATTAATACGGTAAGATGCTAAGGCATTTACTGTATTTGTACAGAGAGTTGGGCAGACAACAAATGGGCTTTTGTCTGATTTGTGTCTTGGGCCCAAAAGATTAATGGTCCATTAGTTTAATTAATTAAACTTGGGCCCATTAGTGAGATAAATTAGATTGCAACCCTAGGGTTTGCAACACTAATTGCTTTTGGCGATTTGGTGGAGGCTGCCGCGGTCTCTCTCTCTGAAGTCTCTCTCTTTGTTGTTCTTCCATCTCGGTCTAGCAGCCATCCCTCGCTTGTAAGAGTGTGGATACCAAAGGAGGAACAGGTACTCATCTGTTCTAATCTGATCTTGTCATTACCACCAATCATTCCGCTGCAAAGGTAAAGATCAGGTTTGTTTTATGATTCGATTACAAGAACCTAGATCTGTTTAAGATTATGTGCTAGGTTGCAATCTGAGAATTGAACCATGGAAAAACGCATAATCCTTCAGTGGTATCAGAGCCAGGTTTCATTAGATTCTTGTAATTTGGATCAAATTATGAAGTTTATTGGTTTAAAGAATCGATTAAAAGATGAAAATTGATTAAAGCTAAATAAACCCTAATCAGCTACTTGAAATTGGTCTCGGATCATGCAATGAATTGTAGCCTATGATGGCTTGTATCACAAGCAAGTGAGTTGCCGTGTTTTGTTTGTGATCGAGAGCCGTAATGCATGATCGCTTATGGTCTCGGCCGTATTGCCCTAATTATGCCGATCGCTTGTGATCGCATGTGATCGTGTGATACGATCGGATTGTTGTCGCATTTGATGCGTAATGGGCCAAGTGATCGTGTGAGATCGATCATGGATTCAAGCCGAGCGTGATCATGGCATGTGATGCATGAGATCGTGTGATCGATTGCCCTAAGCCGAGATCGATCAATCCGATCGTGAGGCAAGGGATCGAGCGATCGTGACCGTGATGATCACATGGGCCGTGATGCGTGATCGGTATGTGATGCATGTGCCGTGATGCCGAGAGCCGTGCATGATCGTGTGTTGCGATGATCGATCGTTTGCGATCGTGAGCAACCGCAAGGTCTCGAATAGTCAATCGGTTAAACCGAGCTTCGCGGTTCGTTGCCCAAAACCACACCGATTAAACCGGTCCATTTAATTGGAGGTTAATTGTGTGTTTAAAGTCTTAAACCGCAAGTTAGGTTAAAATTGGCTAAAACACTAGGTGTTTCTTCCCGGTTTTGGACTTAACTGAACCGATCCAATTTAATTGGTGGTTCAAGCGGTTAACCCAAATCGCGGTTTGCTGGAAATTATTTAATACAATTGGTATTATTTAATTTCTGGTTAAACCGGATTGAAATTCAAAATTGAATTTTAACCTAAACCGAAGGCTGGTCTAAGTTTGATTTGGTTGGACCAAATAATTTAGAGCTGGTATGGTTTAGTAAATAACCGATGGTTTTGATAGTTAATTTGGTCTTGGACCAGAATTAATAAACCGACTCGGTTATGTCAAATTATTGGGCCAACTGGAATTCTATGGTCTTGGGCCAAGAATTGGGCCTATAATTTGTGACCCAACCCAAAATATTTATAAAATTTTAAATTAGAAATTTCTATTTTTTAGAATATTTCTAAATTTAGAAAGTTTCTAAAAGAAGTAAGTTTCCCAAAATAGTAATCTTCTATTTTTGGAAATAAAACTTAAAATCCTCAAAAACCAATATCAAGCTTGGATGTCTTTCCAATCTTGACAGCTACTTAACGCTTATTCGATTACAGATATGGCTTACAGTGTGAGGTGTCTGTTTTCGCGTAAGTAAAGTAGTATATAGTCACTAATTTCATTGGGAGTCCCAGACTTTAGTGATTATTTGGCTGTAAGAGATTGTTTTCCTTGACTGGGCCATCGGGAGTCCCGGGCCTTGAGACATCTGGTGTATTGGGCCTTGGGCCCAATTCACAACCGAGAGTTATTGGTTATAACTAGCTGTGTGTATGCTTACCAAGTAAAGCTATTTCTGGGTGACGGCCAGTGGCCCACTTTGGATTTAGCTGAACATGGGTCTCGGAATCATTGCATTCTTATGAGGTTAAACAAAGAAATTTTGAATGCAATGCGAGTTTTCTTATAAGTTATTAAGATTACTCTTTTATGAACTAAATAACTAAAACTCTATTTATCTCTAAATTTCAGCTATGACAAGCACAAACAATCAAAACACTTTCTCGATCCGGTCTGTCCTTGAGATGGACAAACTGAACGAATCAAATTTCTTGACTTGGTCGCGGAACCTGAGACTAGTTCTCAGGCATGAGAGAAAGGACTATGTCCTTGAGAAAGCTCTCCCCGAGAGGATCGGTCCCAAGGCCTCTCATGCAGTATTGAATGCTTGGAATAAGCATTATGATGATGCGGTAGATTTGCGTGGTCTGATATTGGCTACCATGGACTCAGATTTGCAGAAGCAATATGAAAACATGGAGTCGCCAATAGAGATGATCAGCAGCCTGAAATTGAAATTTCAGGAGCAGGTAAGAGTGGAGAGATACCAATTGGTTAAATCTCTCACTAGCTGCAAGCTACCAAATGATCATCCAGTAAATCCTCATGTCAGTAAAATGATGGGTTACATTGATAACCTGAGGAAACTGGATTATCCAGTTAGCCAAGAATTGGCAACTGAGATCATTCTGCAGTCACTGCCGTCAAGCTATGATAAGTTCAGAAGGAACTATATCAAGAAAGGCTTAACGAAGACGCTGACTGAACTGCATGATATGCTCAAGACAGTTGAGCCAAACGTGAAGAGTACCCTGTACAATCTCATGAAGGAGAAGGGTAGGTTTACTAAACCTAATGCTGACAAGGGTGAAGACAAAGTTGTCCAGATTTTGAATCATGGCAAGCGTGTGTCTTCTGAGCCCGAGTCAGATACCTCTTACGTTGGTAAGTGCTGCTACTGTAAAGAGACTGGGCATTGGAAAAGAGATTGCATTAAATTCATGGAAGATTATGAGGAGTTGAAGTTGATGTATGAAACTACTTCCTCAGGTATTCATGTTATTACTTCAAGTTATACCTTATAGGTATTGGATACTGGTTGCGGCACTGATATTTGTTATAATATGCAGAGCCTGAGCAACAGTAGAACGTTGAAGGAAGGGCAAGTGGAACTGCGTGTCTGGAAGGAGCTTGGGATGCTGACTCAGCCGTAGGGTTTTCACTTGTAGATGCCTTTGAGGCTTGGTTTTGTATTAAGTAATTGCTACAATGTACCTGCTTTACGCAGAGTTGTCTTTCATTTTCTTGTAAAGAATTTGAATGTTTTATTTTGATAAAGACAAGTTTTGTTCTTTTGATCTTAATGAAATATTAATTGTAGCACCCTATTCAAGGAATGGGTTTTATATCTTAAACCAAAGAGTGCCTAAATGTAACATAAATACCGAATTGGTTTAAATCTGATGAATTAAACCTGATTTTTCTTGGCATAAATGTTTTGGTCACATAGAGTAAGTCAGATTCAGAAACCCCATAGTTATGGACTTTTGGGCTCATTTGAATGGATATCTTATGAGACTTGAATTCTGCTTACTAGACCAAAAGACAAAGGGCCCATCTTAGCCGAGCTAGAGAAAAGCCCAAAGGCTTATTAGACATTGGACATACTCATGTATGTGGTCCGATGAGCAGTAATGCCAGAGAAAATTTCCTGTACTTCATTGTCTCTACTGATTACTTCAGTGAGTATGATTGTGTTCATTTGATGAGACACAAGTCGGAATTCTTTGACATGGTCGAAAGAGTTCCAGAATGAGGTATAGAATCAAAGTGACAGAAGTATTGAGACTCTGGATTAGATCAAGAGTGAGAATACTTAAGTCATTGATGGTGTGATCATCTGAATGAGTGTGAAGTCGTTTCACAGCTCATTTCTCCTGAAAACCTTGAGGTGTTTCTGTGAGAAAGAATCAGATCTTATTAGAAATGATTAAAGATGAGTCGCACGAATCTTCCATGATATTCTTTAAGAATAACGCTCTAGAAATATCTAAGTTTACGCTGAAATAGTTCCACCAATATCAGTTGAAAGACACCACGTAAATGTGGATTGGAATCGATCCAAATTCGTCTTTACTGAGTATTTGTAGTTGTGCTACTTCACTGGTTGTCCTAGTGAAACCAAGGCTTGTTACTTTTACGTCCATTCTGTTTTCTAAGAAGGGAAGTTACTTTCCAAGAAGAACAGTGGGAGTAAAAGTATAACTCGAAGAAATTCGAGAAATACAGGAGGCTGCTCAACCTGTTGAGGGAGAGCAACGGATGGATTTACAGATTTCTGTAGAATCTACACCTGTAGAGCCTGAAGTTCGCAGATATGAATGAATCAGTCACTAATCCGAGAGTGATTTCTCGTCATTAGTTGAACCTGATGATCATTGAAAGTTCGCATGATCTGATGATCATTGAAAGCGACGAATCTACGAAATTCAAAGAAGCGAAAGTGAGCCCGGACTCCGAAAAATTACATTTTGTGTAAGTTAGCTTCATCGATCCATTCATGGATGGAAGCAAACATATCGGAGTTGGAATCTTCGTTCTGTTGAAGTAGTCAAGGTTTTGACTTGAACAGGAACGAAGTGGAACTGTGCGTTTACTAATAGATTAGTGGGAGCGATATTGCATTTCTCATAATGTATGTCGATGACATACTGATTCTCGGAAATAACGTCCCAATACTGCAGTCGGTAAAGGACTGGCTTGGGAGTTGGTTTTATGATTGACATGGGTAAAGCCACGTAGTTCTTGGATTTTGGATCTAAAGATAGAGATCCAAAAGAGCTGGTAGGACAAAGTCAGGATTCTTAAATTGACAAAGTCCTACACGTTTTCAGCATTCCAAGAAGGGTTTTATGCCAATGTCACATGGCATTACGTTAAGCAAGATACAGTGTCCTACGATAACTGCTGAGCTTAAATGCATGGATGAGATTCCATATGCGTCGGCAATTGGATCTATCATGTATGCCATGAAATGTACTTGTTTGATGTTGTTTTAATGTTAAGCAAGACAAGTAAAGACCAGTCAAATCCAGCAAAGAATCACTGGATTGCCGTAAAGAATATCCTAAAGTATTTGAGGAATACTAAGGATAAATTCTTGATTTACGGAGAAAGTGAGGTGCTACAAGTCGATAGAGTCTGAAAGGCAAGTTTCCAATAGACAAAGATAATTCCCGGTCACAGTCCGGCTATATCTTGTGTCTGACTGGCGGTGCAAGGCACTGTTGCTGACTCCATGACTTAAGCTGAACATTTCGCAGCTTGAGAAGCGGCGAAAGAGGTTGTTTGGAAAGAAGAGTTCATCACTGAACTTGATGTGATTCCCAGCATAGATGAAACTAGATGCACATCAGAGGTCCAAACACCTTGAGGGTAGGTATAACCTACTCCGTGAGATAAATGACAGAGGTGTTAAGTAGATAAGCAAGTTTCATCGAATGAGAATGTTGCTAATCTATTAACGAAGCCACTCCTTATGCCTAAGCACGAGTCGCGGACTGTAGCTGTAGGATGAGTGAAATTAAGATGCAGTCTTAATTTCAGTGGGAGTTTGTAAAGGGCTTTACTTAGTTGTTTTGAAAGGTTCATGTAAACATAATATTTTATGTTTATGAAATCTATGATTTCTGGATTATTTTAACTGTGATATAAATAATCGTTCCAAAATGATTCATGTCATTATATATGGGCCATCGAAGTACATGAGTAGACTTGATCCTGAAACCCCATATTTAACGAAATGACATAAATCATAGTGTCCATAGTCGAAGGTTGTTGAAATTGGAACACCAACAACCACTTGAGACTAGATTGTGTTGAGACTTATGACCAAGTTTCGAGGGGTCATAGATGCGCGGCATCAAAGTCGACACATAGGTATATGTAGGGGAGCATATGACCGGACATGGCCCGCTGATGAGAACTCTACAAGATATTAATATCTGTGTCATGAGAGGTTCTCATATACGACTATAGAGTATAGTCCTTAGACCTGAGTTCGCATGTATGTGGCTGCACATGAAGTGATGCGCTTTGATCATTGTCTAACGCTGTTTCGTAACTGGGAGCTATACGGACCTTGGTTGGGTGTATTATGAATTGTGTAGTTCATAGTAATGGAACAAGATGGGATTTGTCCCTGCCGTTTAACGGAGGTAATATCTCTAGGCCAATCGGAGACTTGATAGCTGGTAAGAGAGTGGCCACTCCCAAACGGACTTGCCCAAGTCGTTTGCATTGTCAGTATCAAATCTGGTCCGATGAACATGGTCTGGCTATATAAGGATGACACGCATCTTGCCTTATGCCAGATCGAGATATTGAGACAAAAGGACTAGGGAATGTAGGATTCCAGTACAAGTGGGAGATTGTTGGGAATGTCCTGAAATCTACTGTACTATCTCTAGAAAGTATGATAAATGTCGAGATCAGACATAAGTCATAAATACTGGGTGATCATGATGGCTTGCTAGAGTCCGCTCTTGATCTATAAGTTTAGGACTTATTACCAGTATTGTATGATCCCAAAGGGTCACACACCATAGCTAACGGGAAAGTTAAGATGGAATTAATACGGTAAGATGCTAAGGCATTTACTGTATTTGTACAGAGAGTTGGGCAGACAACAAATGGGCTTTTGTCTGATTTGTGTCTTGGGCCCAAAAGATTAATGGTCCATTAGTTTAATTAATTAAACTTGGGCCCATTAGTGAGATAAATTAGATTGCAACCCTAGGGTTTGCAACACTAATTGCTTTTGGCGATTTGGTGGAGGCTGCCGCGGTCTCTCTCTCTGAAGTCTCTCTCTTTGTTGTTCTTCCATCTCGGTCTAGCAGCCATCCCTCGCTTGTAAGAGTGTGGATACCAAAGGAGGAACAGGTACTCATCTGTTCTAATCTGATCTTGTCATTACCACCAATCATTCCGCTGCAAAGGTAAAAATCAGGTTTGTTTTATGATTCGATTACAAGAACCTAGATCTGTTTAAGATTATGTGCTAGGTTGCAATCTGAGAATTGAACCATGGAAAAACGCATAATCCTTCAATATTTGTTGATCATTTCACTAGATACACATGGTTGTATCCTTTAAAACAAAAATCGCAAGTTTTCTCGGTTTTTACAATTTTTAAGAACTTTGTTGAAAATCGATTTCAATCCAAGATCAGAACACTCTATACGGACAATGGGGGAATATATTGGTCTTCGGACCTTCCTCTCTAGTCATGGTATATTGCATATGACAAGTCCGCCTCACACTCCAGAGCATAATGGAATAGCTGAGCGACGTCATCGACACATAGTAGAGACATGACTTGCTCTTATGTCTCACTCGTCGATGCCTAAATCTTTTTGGACATATGCTTTTGGCACGGCGGTTTACCTTATAAACTGAATGCCATCCCAAACAATTGATTTCAAAACTCCTTACTTTCTTTTACATGGTGTTCATCCCAATTACCAAAAGCTACGTGTATTTGGATGCTTATGCTTCCCATGGCTAAAACCATATACATCACATAAGCTAGATGCGAGATCAGCACCATGTGTTTTCCTAGGATACTCGATTACTCAAAGTGCATATTTATGTCTAGATCGTTCTAACTCACGAATATACACTTCTCGACATTTTCTCTTTCATGAAAGGGTCTTTCCATTCTCCAACAGCTCTCGTATTGAGTCCTTGGAACCGAACACAGTAGACGAAGTCTCGCACCCTACCTCTTCTCCAGTCGTTACTCTTATTCCCAACAAGAGTGCAACATTACCTCAGCCGCCACAGGATATTGTACCAACGAATAAAATACATGTAGCTGAACAGAGCTCCTCTGCTCCAGCATTGACGTCGACCTCGTCTTCTGACTTAGCGCAGCCGGTCATCGAGGCAGATGTTGTACCAGTGCAAACCACGGCAACAGCCATGCCAACTCCTCAGGATACCTCAACTGCGATATCTGCTCCGCTAATCCCAACTCGAACCAGTACACGTCAAAGAAAGCCGGTTCAGAAACTCAATTTGAACACCACAGTCATTCCAGATCCTGACTTTACACCACACACAGTTTCAGAAGCTTTAAAAATCCCACACTGGCGTCTAGCAATGAGCGACGAAATCAATTCACAGATAAGAAATCACACATGGGATCTTGTTCACAATACTAATGCTAAAAATGTTGTGGGATGCAGGTGGGTGTTTACGATCAAAAGGAAGGTCAATGGTACGATTGATAGATATAAAGCACAGCTCGTAACGAAGGGATACAACCAACGCCCAGGTGTAGATTACCAAGAGACGTTTAGCCCAGTTTTAAAACCAGCCACGATCCGCACAATTCTCAGCATAGCAGTTACTAGGAATAGGCCGTTAAAGCAACTTGACGTCAACAATGCATTCCTACAAGGTCACCTCAATGAAGAAGTATACATGACGCAGCCACCAGGCTTTCAAGATAGAGACAATCCAGAAGCAGTGTGCAAGCTTCACAAGGCGATTTATGGCCTTAAACAAGCACCACGGGCGTGGTACAACGAACTATGATCATTTCTCGTCTTGTTTGGCTTCAAGAATTCAGTCGCAGACGCATCTCTCTTCATCTACCACAAAGACAACATTTTAATCTACATGCTTGTCTATGTTGACGACATCGTCATCACGGGAAACAACCACTCTCATATTTCCCGGTTTATCGCTTCTCTCTCTCAACGCTTTTCTCTTAAGGATTTGGGTGATTTATCATATTTTCTTGGTATAAAGGTAACTCGTACTCAAGCAGGCCTATATCTCACACAACGACGTTACATTGCAGATCTCTTACTTAAGTTCAATATGACGAATGCAAAACCGGTGGGATCTCCGATGTGTTCTACTTCTCCTATCACACTACTCTCGGGCACTGTTATGGACGACCCAACAAGCTACCAGACCAATGTAGGCAGTCTTCAGTATCTATCTCTCACGAGACCGGATATATCCTACTCCGTCAACAAACTATCGCAATTCATGCATCGCCCTACACTGTAACATTGGACAGCAGCAAAACATGTTCTCTGCTACCTCGCTGGAACGATGTCTCATGGCATTCACTTACGGTCGATCAACACACCAGATCTCCACGCATTCACGGATGCGGACTGGGCAGGCAACAAATACGATTACACATCCACTAGTTCCTACATTGTTTATCTCGTTAGCCACCCGATCGCATGGTCATCTAAGAAACAAACCGAAGTTGCCCGATCCTCTATAGAAGCAGAATACCATTCCCTTGCTTCTACGACGTCAGAAATTTGTTGGCTTTCATCTCTACTTACTGAGCTTGGCATTCGTATTGGGACTAGACCGGTAATCTACTGTGATAATATTGGAGCAACTTACTTGGCAGCTAATCCAGTCTTTCATTCTCGGATGAAACATATTGCCTTGGACTATCATTTCGTATGTAAATTTGTGCAAAGTGGTCAGCTTCGGGTCACACACGTCACCGCTGCGGATCAATTGGCTGACGTACTGACCAAACCATTGTCACGAACTCAGTTTCAGTCTATGGCTGTCAAGATCAGACTTTCACCGTGTCGTCCATCTTGAGGGGGTGTGATAGACTAAGGAAACAAAGCTCCAACGGTCACAAGATTTATTGTGTAATTATATGCACATATTATGTTTCTGTAATTAACTCTCGTCAGCTTGTATATAATATGTACTCATCTCATATCAATAAAAGATCCCATTCTCATATCATAATAGATTGGTCAGTACCCAATCGAGAAGGCCAACGCAGCACTCATTATCTAATCTTCAGGGGACACAAGGAGATATCTGAGAACAAAATGGAAGTTTAAATCAATAACCATTACCAGGTTACTGTTAAAATGTTTTTTTTTTTTGACTAAAAACTGTTACTATTTTTCTTTTTTTGACTAAAATGTTACAGGAAATATCTATAGAGAAGTTATAAGGATTTCCATGGTTCAGTTCTTGTGTTGCCCTCTCTCATTGTTATATATGGGTTTAACACCCCATCCACTTAGAAGGCCCAATACTTATCCTTTGAGCAAAGGTCGGCCCAACAAAAACAAAATGGCCTAACAAGCAATAAGGGCCCGAACACACACGCCAGAACCGAGCTCATTACTATCGGCTCGGCTCGGCTCAACTCAAGCAAATCAGCTCGGCTATACTAACGGCCAAAAGAACGTACGTCTCAGCCCATCTCGTCACCAAGTACGGCCCAATCCGCACGAACTCGACAAGCGGTCAACGGCCTGTAAAAAGTACGACCGTATTTGGTGACGACTATAAATAGGAGTCGTCACTGTACATTAATGTAATTTTTTGGGATTTGTGCACTTCTTACTACTTTACCTCTCTAGAGTCAATTTCCCGAATTGTAAACCGAGCACGTCTCTCGGCCTGCTCGGGAATCTGAATACAAAACACGCTCGTTACCGAGCACATCACTCTTTTCAAACAGCCCCGAACGTAATCCACCGATCGTTCATCCCGAACACACTTTCACTCTTGTTCATTTTTGAATCTAGTCGGTTCACTCTTAAGAAATACTTAGCTCCCTCGGACCGAGCACGTCAACTCCCAAGCAAGACGCGCACTCCGATCTCGTGACCACATCGGTTATCACACTCATCATCATAGTCTCGCAAACAATGGCATCTCGAAGATCAACATTTGGCTTGAGCTATACGTACAAGGACGCACATTAACGCATAATCTAATCATATGACAACACAAAACAGTTTCTACTGAAACATATGAATCGTTTTGAAATCAAGAAATTTCTAGAAGAAGCTGGAGAGGTTTTAGATTATCTACAAAATCATGGTTATGCTGTGGATTTGACCAGACTTAAAACTAAATAATGTGGCGAGCATTGAGCTTTGGAATAAGCAAAGGGTGTTCATGAGTGCATCGTTATTCTGGTTTCTCCTTATGTTGTTAGCTCTCTAATGAAGGTGTATTCTGGTTGTGAATCTATTGATGATACAATGAAAGTATTCGATGAAATGTCTGAGAAGAGTTCGGAGATGAAGCAATAGATTTGACTACTCGTTTCAAAGAAGAAAAGACAAAAACAGATGGACATATATTTAAAATAGTCCTCTCTTCAGGTGCTTGACAGGAGATGCACATAGATGATGAAATCATGACTTCTAGTGTCAATAAGATGCTGGAAAAATCTGGTCACTTGGATGAATTGTAGAATTGGATATCAAACTAGACTTGTAACTTGTGTTTATTGATCAATCATCAAGAATATTTATACAAGATTGCTAGCTTCGGATAAACACAAACAAGCTAGACTTTATCATAAACTATAGTCTATCAAACTAGATTTGTTAAGAGATAGAATCTATCAAACTAGATTTGCTAAGAGATAAATACAACTAGTCTTTATCTCTAATACTCCCTCTCACATTAGAGCGTGAAGGTTACGAACGCCCAACTTGGACAATAGAGTGTGAAACTGTGCGCATCTGAGTGCTTTAGTGAGAATGTCCTTGACTTGCTCATGTGTGCGAATGTGGTGAAGAACAATCAGACCATCACGTACAGCATCTCAAACAGCATGACAATCGTTCTCGATATGCTTAGTACGCTTATGGAAGACGGGATCTTAGCAATATGTATGGCTTCTTTGTTATCACAACCCTGTAAACAACTTGCGGAACCATTTTACTTCACTGAGGGCAGCAGCCATGGAGTGGTACTCAGCCTCAGCCGATGAGTGAGAAACCGTGTCCTGTTTTTTTCGTTTTCCATGAAATGGGAGAATCACTGAGCATTACCACAAATGCAGTAAGGGACCGACGAGTAATGGGACAAGCGGACCAATCGGAGTCGCAATAAATTGTTTGAGACAGATCCATTGATGAACTAAGGAAAATCCCTTGACCAAGGCATCCTTTTAGAAATCGAACAACCCGAAGAGCTGCTTCCCAATGTTCTTCTTTTGGTGTTTTCATGAACTGAGTTAAGATATGCACAACATAACTAAGCTCCGGTCGTGTATGAGCAAGATAGATAAGTCTGCCCATAAGCCTTCTATACTTCTTTGGATCTGTTAAGCGCGGACTTTTCACTTCAGCAAGCTTATGGTTTTGCTCAAGAGGTGTTGATGCAGGTTTGGAACCGAGGAGACCAGAATCAGTGACTATGTCTAAGGAATACATTATTTGGGACACAAAGAAACCATATGGTCCCCTCCTAACTTCGAGATCGAGGAAATACTTGAGTTTTCCTAAGTCCTTTATTGAGAAGCACTTCCCCAAGTAATCCTTGAACTTCTGAATCATGTATTTTTCATTGCCACAAATAAGTAAGTCATCAACGTATATGAGAACGTGAATAATGATACCCTTCCGATTGTAAGAGAAGAGAGAGTAATAATCATATGAATGGAGGAATCTGAACTTTAAAAGAGAGTCGGACAACTTCTTAAACCAGCAACGAGGAGCTTTCTTGAGCCCATACATTGACTTGCGGAGACGATATACTTTATTAGGGTGAGTATGAAGAAAGACCGGAGGAAGTTTCATGTAGATTTCTTCATTAAGACCTCCATGAAGGAATGCGTTATTGAAGTCCATCTGATAGATATCCCATTGTTGAGCAGCTACAAGACGAAGCAGAGTACGGACTGTGTTCATCTTGATTACGGGCGTGATAGGTCTAGTTTTATCCCTATTCTAACTGCAAGTGCACAGTGATGTAGTTGTAATACTTAGGGTATCGAATCCACAGGGACTCTGGTCAACGATAGATTAAGAACAGAAAAGATTAAACTAGGAGAAAGTAAATATGATGAGAAACTAAAAAGCGAAGCAGAAAAGTAAATCAGGCAAGTTTGTGATGTGTTGTATTTTTAAGTGTTTTTAGGCATGATTAAGAGTATGATTTAGCTTTAATAAAAGACATTTAGACAACATTATTGTGTTTTAACTTTAGATAATGCATTTAGGCATCATTAGGAGTGCATGTGCTTTGTTTTTCTCTTTTTGTAGGTGGTGGATGACCTAAAAGAGCACACAAATCATATGGAGGTGGTAGGGACTGAAAAACACCCAAAAAGGAGTGGAAAAACAGCTAAGGATCTCGACCAGACCTCCCAGCGGCATCCCCCAGCGGCATACGCATGCCGCTGTGAAGAAATGCGGATAGCCAGGCGCTCCAGCGGCATCCACAGCGAGGGTCTTATGCCGCTGTGGAATTTGACCTTGAAAGATCGAGTCATTTGAAGAGCTTGCGTTCATATTTAGCTTTAGAGCTTCACACCAAAGTTGTAGGGAATTGAGTTAGCTTTCTAATGGAGGTGGTTTGAAGTCATTTGCAGCTATACACGAAGAGTTATGATCGATTTACTGGACACGTATCAATTATGTCGTGGTGAGACCACTTTTTGCCCACATGCTACCTTTTCTCTTTTTCTTTTGGCTTGTAGACCCTCCCATGTTCTGAGGTCGACCAAGACACTTTGTTTTCTATTATTTAAGACCTCTTGGTGTATGTAGAGAGGCATGATCCACTTCTTGATCCATTTTTGGATCTAGATCAAAACATTATTTTTCCTTTTAAGTTTGGTTTGAGTTCTTCTTTTAGTTTCCTCTTATTCTTCATTTCTGTCTTCTTAATTATGTTTTGCTTCGTTATTATCATGTCTACTGAGTAGTTCTTTATAAGTTTCTGGGTTTGAGCTGAGGTAAGGGTGATCTAGAAATGGTTTAGGTTGTTTAATAACTTGGGAATATTGGTTTCTTACTTGCTAGAAGTTCTTAATGCTAGGATTGAATTGGCCACTCAACTCCTTGATCCTAAATGTTGCTAGCACCGAGAGGTGTAGTTTATGTTTGAATCTCTATCAAGTGCTTTACATTCTTAGCCAACGAGAGTTGATGTTTAAGGTGTTTAGTGGTAGTAAGAACTTGATCTTATTGCATAGCTATCTTGAAATTGCCAACGAGAGTTGATGTTAATGCTTGATAGGTATAGGGTTATTATCACGAGAGTGGATTAACTAGAAATCGTTGTTCTTAGCCTAAGAAATCCCCCATTGTTTGTTGAATGCTTCTGAACTGAATAATGATCACCCAAACCGAAATCTCAACCCAAGGAACTTAGTCTTTTATCACCTCTGTTTTTACTCTGTTTTTGTGAATATTAGTATCTTGTTTAGTGAATGGTTTGTTCTGTTTTTATTTCACTTTTGTTATTTGTATCATTTGTATTTTAGTTTCCTTACTTTTGTTTCACTTAGGTTGTTAGACCAAATATCTTGTATTTGCTTAGATTAAGGAACTTTGTGCATTCTTGGTGTTATAGGTCACTAGCTCCCTGTGGATTCGATCCTAAAGTGCTACATCGACATACCATTCGATTGTGGTAGCGTGCACATTAGGTTAATTGGTGTGTAAAAACGCAAACATCAATTTGGCGCCGTTGCCGGGGAGCTAGGCGATTTATCATTAGGATTTCAAATTTCCTTGAGACTAAGCTTTCTTTTGTTTTTGTTTGTTTGGTTACTGATTTTCTTTCAAGTGTTTGCTCTTTTTGCAGGGCATAATCACAAGGGAGAAAGTTCAAGAGAGAGGGATGGCTTGGAACCCTACAAGCTACCACAGTTTTGAATGCCCATCCACTTATCAAGAAGATCTTCCATATGGAAACTTTGCTCAAGAACACCAATATGGATATGCTGAGAGATACCAATCTTGGGATCCTACAAGCTACAATGGTTTTGAAAGCTCACCCACCTATCAAGAAGACATCGCATATGGAAATTATTCTCAAGAGCATCAATATGGACATGATGAGGTCTATCAATCTTGGGACATGGAGTATGAGCATGGAATGGATTATTACTCCCTAAATGAAGAAGAGATTCTCAACAGTCAAGGTTTTTATCAAAACCAAGGAGACCAACATTTCCAATATCAAGGGAGTTTTTCAAACCAACAATCCAAGGAGGACACAATGCAACAACTTCTGGAACAGTTTATGGAGGATACCAACAAAGCCATGATGGAAATCAAAACACAACTTGAAAGCCTTGCATCAAGAGTTGGAACAATAGAGCAGCAATCAATACAAGGTGGGGAGATGGACTTTGAACCTGAGAAGGAAACCATTGATGAAGCTCTTGAGATAAGTTATGAAGAACAAGTTTATGTTGGAACACTCATGATTCATCCAGCAAGGAGCACAAAGAAAGAAGAGGACATGGTGGTAAGAACTATTGAAGACTCTCATGAAGATGGCTTGGTTTTTGGATGCATAGAGAGCATAAAGGAGATTTCAATGGATGATGAATTCTCAACCAAGGAAGAAATGCATATCCAACCCAACTCCAAGCAAGAGACAAAGAGTGAAGTGCCTAAAGAGAAACAAGAGAGTCTCACTGAAGAAATCTCCATGGATGGTGAAGAAGAAAAATTTCAAATGGTACAACTCTTTGACAAGCATCTTGGTATAACTTCCTCCACAACAATGAGCATTGATGGTCCAAGGAAGATATCTTTTGAGGAGATTAGGATGAACGAGTTTAGGGGATGGTTCTATGATGAATATGATCCTGGTGATCCAAAGCCATGCCACATTCCCAACCAGAAAAAGTGAAGGGATAGTCAAGCTAGAGACTTTAAACAAGCTCACTTGGGAGAAAGTCCCATGGTATCCTCTTTATATATATTGTGTGAATTTTCTTTCTTTGAATTGATTTTTGTGTGTTTGTGTGAGTTAATGTGTGTTTGAGTTTTGAGTGTATATTTTCAGCATGTGGGAACAAGAAGGAGCACAAGAGGAAGAGTCACATAACAAAATACAGGTGAAGGAGTCCACAGCGACATAGTGCAGCGGCATACTTATGCCGCTGCGGAGGAACCAGCGGGACGAGAATTTTGGCAGCGGCATTACGCAGCGACGACGCCAAGCCGCTGTGAGGAAATTTTGTGAGTACCTTCTCTCTTTCATAACAAGTTCCTATCCTTGGGAGAAGACGAAGACGACACCATACCTCCTAACTACTAAGGTACCACCACCAATTTGTATATAGTTTTTAGTTTGTTTTATTTTTCATTTAACCATCTTGTAACCTCCCTCGATTTATTTTCACACCGAGTCGGTGTGAAGTAAGTTTGGGGGGGTGATCAATTAACCATCATATATATAAGTTTTATCGAGTCTTTTGTTAATATATATAAGTTTAAAAAAAAAAAAAAAAAAAAAAATATAAAAAAAAAATTGAAAAATTAAAACATAAAAAGCATGTAGTTTCATATTTGTTTCACTTTTAGGATTGAGTCTAGTAGCATTTTAGGTTGAATTTGCATAGGAGACAATGATATAATTGCCTTGTAAGAAATTTAGATTTAGAACTGAACATGATGCCCTTGTTAATCATACCATGTTGCTTAAACAACTCTTGAAACACTTGTACATTTCGAGCTTTGATCACACCACTCAAATCCATTTGTCTTGTTTGATACTCTCAACTTTGAAACCAACTTATCTATATGGACTTAAATGAACTTAATTTTCTCACTTATGGGTTTTTGATGCTTGATCATGGTCACCATATGCACACTTGGATTATCTTTTACCACATTTTACCACCCTTTGTTAGTCCAAGTGGCCATTCTCACTCTTAGGATGGTTTCCAAACCATAGAACCCTGCCCTTTTCTTTCAAGCCTTCATTTGATTGATTGAGTGAGGCCTCTTTTTGATAATGCTAACATGTGTAAAAGGTTAAAAGTATGAGAACGACAATGATTAGCTCTCATAGGCTAGTCTAGGAGTTCATGTAATTGATTAGCATTTGGGGTATTAGCACTTGAAATGGGAATGGGAGTGAAGTAAAAGAAAGAGTGAAATGGGAAGAAAAAGGAAAAGAAGGAACCATAATGGCTTGTAAAGGGAAACACTTGGGAAGTTAAGATAAAATGGGAAAAACTCTAAGTATGGAATAAAAAGAAATCAAAAGAAAAAAAATCTTAGTGAATTGAAAGAATAACTTCTCAAGACCCAAAAATGAAAAGAAAAGAAAAAGGGGTCAAATGGTTTAAGTTTGAAAAGAATGGGAGATTGGCTAAAATAGTAATAAGATTGGGAAACACATTTGGGTAAGGCAATGGGAGTTAAGAATTGTATGCATAAATTGTTCTTGTCTTGCCACATTTTACATAATGTCTAGCATTCCTTTTCCTTGAGAGTTAGCCACCAAATAAGAATTCATGACCTTCCTCTAAACACCATTTGAAGCCTTTTTATGCCAAGCCAATTGATTAAGATCAAACCTCCATTTGTGAGACTGCACTTTGATGAATGAATGAATTTAAGAGTTGGTGGAATGTTGAGTTAGTTGATTCTTGACAATGTGCTTAAGAGAATAAGATTTGGTGTGTTGATAAGCCTAGAGAAATTAGAGTGGATTAGAGTGTTTGTTCATGCAACATATTATTATTTTCTAAGGACATCATGTTGAGGGCTTGCTAGATTTCTTTGGTTATGAGTCTCCAACTTCAAACCTCTCCCCTTTGTTCTCATTGTTGATTGCTTGAGGACAAGCAAAGAAATAAGTTTGGGGGAGTTGATGTGTTGTATTTTTAAGTGTTTTTAGGCATGATTAAGAGTATGATTTAGCTTTAATAAAAGACATTTAGACAACATTATTGTGTTTTAACTTTAGATAATGCATTTAGGCATCATTAGGAGTGCATGTGCTTTGTTTTTCTCTTTTTGTAGGTGGTGGATGACCTAAAAGAGCACACAAATCATATGGAGGTGGTAGGGACTGAAAAACACCCAAAAAGGAGTGGAAAAACAGCTAAGGATCTCGACCAGACCTCCCAGCGGCATCCCCCAGCGGCATACGCATGCCGCTGTGAAGAAATGCGGATAGCCAGGCGCTCCAGCGGCATCCACAGCGAGGGTCTTATGCCGCTGTGGAATTTGACCTTGAAAGATCGAGTCATTTGAAGAGCTTGCGTTCATATTTAGCTTTAGAGCTTCACACCAAAGTTGTAGGGAATTGAGTTAGCTTTCTAATGGAGGTGGTTTGAAGTCATTTGCAGCTATACACGAAGAGTTATGATCGATTTACTGGACACGTATCAATTATGTCGTGGTGAGACCACTTTTTGCCCACATGCTACCTTTTCTCTTTTTCTTTTGGCTTGTAGACCCTCCCATGTTCTGAGGTCGACCAAGACACTTTGTTTTCTATTATTTAAGACCTCTTGGTGTATGTAGAGAGGCATGATCCACTTCTTGATCCATTTTTGGATCTAGATCAAAACATTATTTTTCCTTTTAAGTTTGGTTTGAGTTCTTCTTTTAGTTTCCTCTTATTCTTCATTTCTGTCTTCTTAATTATGTTTTGCTTCGTTATTATCATGTCTACTGAGTAGTTCTTTATAAGTTTCTGGGTTTGAGCTGAGGTAAGGGTGATCTAGAAATGGTTTAGGTTGTTTAATAACTTGGGAATATTGGTTTCTTACTTGCTAGAAGTTCTTAATGCTAGGATTGAATTGGCCACTCAACTCCTTGATCCTAAATGTTGCTAGCACCGAGAGGTGTAGTTTATGTTTGAATCTCTATCAAGTGCTTTACATTCTTAGCCAACGAGAGTTGATGTTTAAGGTGTTTAGTGGTAGTAAGAACTTGATCTTATTGCATAGCTATCTTGAAATTGCCAACGAGAGTTGATGTTAATGCTTGATAGGTATAGGGTTATTATCACGAGAGTGGATTAACTAGAAATCGTTGTTCTTAGCCTAAGAAATCCCCCATTGTTTGTTGAATGCTTCTGAACTGAATAATGATCACCCAAACCGAAATCTCAACCCAAGGAACTTAGTCTTTTATCACCTCTGTTTTTACTCTGTTTTTGTGAATATTAGTATCTTGTTTAGTGAATGGTTTGTTCTGTTTTTATTTCACTTTTGTTATTTGTATCATTTGTATTTTAGTTTCCTTACTTTTGTTTCACTTAGGTTGTTAGACCAAATATCTTGTATTTGCTTAGATTAAGGAACTTTGTGCATTCTTGGTGTTATAGGTCACTAGCTCCCTGTGGATTCGATCCTAAAGTGCTACATCGACATACCATTCGATTGTGGTAGCGTGCACATTAGGTTAATTGGTGTGTAAAAACGCAAACATCAGTTTGTAAGCAAGGAAGCGAAGCGTTAGGTTTCAGGAGTTCTCAGGAAAACAGGAACACAAGCAATCAGTCAATCAGGATCTAATCAATAACTGTTCTAGAACTCAAAAACGGATATAGAATTCACCAACTCTCGTTGCGAGAATTCTCTAAGTCTAAGTGCAGCAATCCAAATCTCTTTGCAATTACTAACAGATTAAACTAGCATTAATGATCAGGTTTGGTATGTTCACAATTCCCCTAAACCAAATCTCTTTGCGAGTAGATCAAATTGCTCATCTAGGTTCTTTCTAGCTAATTAACCAACTCTCGTTGTATCAATCAACCTAACATCATAATTCTGATTAGCTACTTCAGATTAAGCATTAAGAACAACCTAAACAAAGAACTAGCAGATATGAATCCTTACAGATTGATTTAAACTATAGTTCCATGAAATCCCTAATGAGAATCCTTCAACCTAACAGGTAAACTACTCAGACATGTTCATCGAAACAGAAAACATCATAAGTAGAAAACCAAATATCATTAAACAGAATAATCAACAGGGGTTCGAAATCAAGTCTCTTTCGAGAACCAGATCAGCCCCTAAGGCTCTCTGAAATAAAATAAAACTTAAGAAAAGCGTAGCCTAAACAATGGCTTAAAAACCCTTATATAATAGCTAAAACACGTTTTGGGCTTCTGTGTAAATATATGGGCTTTTCTGCAAAATAAGCATTCTTCATTAAACCGTCGTTTGGCCCATCTCGCATATGCAATGATCGATGCCAATAGCGTGTCGATCGTTGCAGCTCTGAAATATTGACAGTAAAGTCTATCTCTCGGCCAAATACTCCAATTAGCTCCAGAAAGTGTCATAATCACCACATATGCTCCAAATGTGCTTGTACCTAATAAATACCTGAAAAGACTCTAAAACATAGTAAAAGACTCGATAAATAACACATATACCATGGTTAAAAACCCTAAAATCCATGGTATATCAACTCCCCCACACTTAGCTCTTGCTTTCCCTCAAGCAAGTAAAGAACCAAAGCATAAGAAAAGAGGTTTGAAAACACAGAAACTCATTTCGTCCTAGGAACTTTCACAATCACATTCACTTAGTAATCCACTGAAAACTTTCCTGCAGAACTCAAGACCAACATGTACTTCCCCCACACTTAGCAACTGTCCTAAGTAAACTCCACAATCACATTAACGCATTCAAATTCACCCTACTGGCTTCTGCAAGTATATAAGTGCGGTCTCACCTAAGGAGTATCGATCAAAGGCACATGGATTCTTACCTTATCAGCTCTAGACCACCATACTATCTTTCTCTAGTCCCTTTCTTCTCTTTCCCTTCCTTAACAACTGATTTTTCCCCACTGGGTATCATTTTTTTTTTATCAGTGTTCTTCCCGTTATGGGGTGTACTTTGGACACATTCCATGGATCGCACAGGAGATAATAGGGGTCTCTACCACTCATGTGACCACTTCGGAGTTACTAACTCATCCTCAGTTTATTATCTTTTTTTTTTTTACTTTATAGAAGGGGAGAAGGGAACTAAATAGGATAGGTTGACAGGCTGTGTCAGAACTAACAGGGAATCCGACACAGAGTATACCAAGCCCTTAGGTGAGAAATCTAAGTCAGTATTAAGGTTGAAGTCAGTAAAAGGATCCTCTGATACCTGAAGTGATGTGGGTGTCCTCAGTAGGTTGATCTGTGATGTGGTTTTCTAATAGTCATAGAGGCTCTGCAAGTCTGTCCAATGGTCACTTAGTTCCTGTTCAAGCGGAAATTTTCCTCGAAAAATCATAGTTTCATACAAATTTTGACTCAATAAAACAATTTTTGAAAAAACTAAGAAAACAAAAGCGTGCGTCAGTAGCTTCCTCCCCCACACGTAAACTACACTGTCCCCAGTGTAATCAAAGCATGAGCTCGGTGAGAATAATAATCAAATTTGAAACAATCCGAAAAGTTGCAGAACACTTACCTGTCGTCGCCCTGCGTCGATCGATGCCCAAGGGTGTCGATCGATGCAAGGAGATTATCGCTCGCGGTTATGTAGATAACCGATGTCTGAACCGCAATCAAATTGGCTAACCGTGAATCGCACTGTGGCGACCGATGCACTATGTGTGTCGATTGATGCAGTGCGCTTCTGTCTGTTTCTCTCGGCTTTGAACACACAAAACAGAAAAATTAAAAATACCAAATCAAAACGAAAAAAAAAAATGAAAACAAAAACGAACCTAACAGTGGGTTGCCTCCCACTCAGCGCTTGTTTTTAGTCATTAGCTTGACTATGGTACAGAGATTTGACTCATGGCGGCTTCAACAGAGACTTTGAATGTCTCTGTGAATATCTCTTCATCCAAGGAGGTGTATAGGCTTTCAGATCATGAGGCTTCCCAAGGAAAGAGAAATCAGAATCAGGGCGGGAGCGAAGCTTGGGCGGTCTACTGCGTTTTCCTGCATTCAAAACAATGTGATCAGAAGGTTTAAGCTTAGGTGATTTGTACCTTACCTTTGATGTATATCTGATGTCTGGAGCTTTCTGCTTATGAGCAGTTGCAGGTACTGAAGATGTTAGAGCAGGTTCAAGAGGAACTGCCATCTTCTTCTTTCCACTATCAGATACTGTAGTTCCACCAATCTTAACTTCTTCTTTCAGATGACCATCAGTGGAGATCATCTTCTTTGCATGAACTCGCGAAGTTTCAACTGGTGGTGTTTTATTCACCTTCTTATCTATCACTTTCATGCAGTTAGCCACTTCTAGCTCTTGTTTAGAAGGTTTAGGAACCTTAGGATATGGCACAGGGGGCTTATACACTCGTTCTGGTACTGTTGCAAGTTTCTGGTCATGTCTGCGTTCAGTGTCGATCATTGCATGATGTGTGTCGATCGATGCAAGGCGATTCTGTTTCTCAAAAGAACTCGAAATTTCCGTCAGAACGGCGTGTCGACCAACACATAGGGGGTGTCGATCGATGCATGTATCAGGCAGACAATATTCATCCAGAAAATCCGAGATTATGCTCTCTTCTTCACCTAGCAACTCAATCTCATCCCCTAAGGTCACAGCTTTGATGGATCTGTACTGTTCAGCTTTCCCGGCTTCATTATGCCTTTGTATTGCTTGAGATGTCTGTTGGATTTGAACATTCAGCTTCTTCACATGTGTGCTCAGAGATTCAAACTTCTCATTCAGATTTTTATGCATAGCATCCAACTTCCTGTCGAAGTCCATAGCAGCCTTAGTCTGATCCTCTAGCAGCTGCTCTATCATGGATTCTATCTTGCTCTCATAAGAATTAGCTGCAGGAGGTGCATGATAGGAGGGTGATCCATATCGTTATCTTCATGCAACAAAAGTAATCATGGAACAAATGGTGGCTGAGATGTTAGAATCTGGTATAATACGGTGCAGTAGTGTTCTCCAAGTTGGATTTGCGATCATGGTATCATCAAATACGAATGTTGGAGACTGATATTAAAAAAATGGCTTTTCGAACACCAAAAGGATATTACGAATTTTTAGTGATGTCATTTGGATTAACAAATGCACCAAAAACATTTCAAGCTCTGATGAATCGGATATTCAAACCATATTCGAGGAGTTTTATATTGGTCTTCTTTGATGATGTTTTGGTTTACAGCTCCTCGATGGAAGAACATTCTAAACATTTGGTGATAGTATTAGAAGTGTTTGCACAACAACAGTTTTATGCCAACAAAAAAATATGCATGTTCGGGCAAACACGTGTGGAATATCTGGGTCATATCATATCTAAGGATGCGATAAGAAACTGGCCAACTCAGAACACCGTTAAGAGCCTTCATGGATTCTTAGGCTTGATTGGCTACTATAGATGATTTGTGAAAAATTATGGGATATTGGAAAAACCGTTGACAATGTTGTTAAAGAAAGATGGATTTGAGTGGAATCAGTTAGCTCAACAGGCCTTTGAAGTTTTGAAGTTAGCTATGACCAAAGCGCCAGTGTTAGCTCTTCCAAACTTCATTCTACCTTTTATTGTGGAAACGGATGCCTCTGGGTTTGGTCAAGGTGTGGTTTTGATGCAAAACAAACAGCCTATAGCGCATTTTAGCTATAGTTTATATCCAAGGGAGCAACTCAAACCAATATATAAAAGAGAGTTAATGGCTATTATGTTAGCAGTCCAAAATGGAAACATTACCTCATGGGTCAAAAGTTTTTGGTACATACATATCAAAAAATCTTGAAGTTCTTGCTGAATCAGAGAGAAGTGTCAATGGAGTATCAGAAGTGGCTCACAAGTTTTTTGACTTATCAATTTGACATTATCTATATAAGCCATGAATAGATAATAAGGCGGCTGATGGTCTATGAAGACAAATTCATGATGCGGTTTTGGCAGGTTCTCATCAACTTTTGGGTCTGACAATCCCAACAGTTATTCAATTACAAGATTTATTGGCTAAGATTGAAGGGAATACAAAGTTTTAGACTCTAAAACAAATATTAATGGCAGGGGAAACAGTTAAACCAGGTTATACAGTTTTTGATGGTCGAGCTATATATAAACATCGGTTAGTAATTCTAGAAGATTCACAGTTTCTTACTTTAATCTTCTATGAGTTTCATGATAGTAGGGAAGGTGGTCATTCAGGAGTACTGCGAACATTGTAGAGAATCAGTCAGTATTATACTGGAAACGTATGAATTTGAGTGTGCAGAAGTATGTTGCGGCTTGTAATATATGTCAAACCAACAAATATTCAACTTTATCACCAGTAGGACTACTTCAGACATTACCCATTCATTCTCTAATATGGATCAACCTCATCTTTGTGGTTGTTGAAAAGTTAAGCAAATATGCCCATTTTTTAAGCTTGAAGCATCCATATAAAGCCATTGATTTTGCTGCTGTGTTTGTGAATGAAATAGTGAAACTACACGGTTATCCTACTTCTATTGTTTCAGACAGAGACAAGGTTTTTATGAGCTCTTTTTGGAAGGAATTGTTTCGTCTGGCAGGCACTACTCTCAAGTTCAGCTTAGCTTATCATCCTCAATCACACGGTCATATAGAGGTACTGAATAGATGTCTCGAAACATATCTTCGCTGTTTTGCATCGTCTCACCCAAAGACATGGTTCAACTACTTATACTGGGAAGAATACTGGTATAATACGTTTTATCTTACTTCTCTGAAAACAACACCTTTTAAGGTGGTATATGGTAGGGATGCACCAACCTTGTGGCAGTTTGAGGAGGGTTCAAGGGAACTATGATATGTTGGAGCATATCGAGACTTCTCTTTTACAATATCTACAAGTTATGAAATCGAATACAGACGTTCACAGGCGTGATGTGGAATTTGAAGTCGGTTCAAAAGTATTTTTGAAACTCAGACCATATCACCATTCAGTCACTCGCAGGGTCTATCAAAAATTAGCAGCTCAGTATTATGGACCATTTGAGGTTATGGAAAGGATAGGAAAGGTGACTTATCTATTAAAGTTACCGGAGTCGTCCAAAGTGCATCCAGTTTTTCATGTCTCTCAACTGAAATCTGTAGTGGGTCACAATCTAGAGCTTTTTCTGTTGCCTAACACTTTTACTGATGCAGGTGAGTTTGTGTTGTTACCAGAGAAAGTCTTGGATACCCGGTATGATTTGCATGGGGTGTTGGAAGTACTGATCGAGTGGCGTGACCTACCTTTACATGAGTGTTTGTGGGTGAAAGCTGCAATAATAAAAGAACAATTTCCGGATTTCAAGCTTGCGAACAAGATTGGTCTTTTGCGGCCGGGTATTGATATGCTCCATAATACGTATATCAATAAGAGGAAGAAATGCGGGAAAGATCGAGAGTCAACAAAATCATTTGTACAACCATCTGACATGGCGAGTCAAACGGTCAACGAAGCAGAGGAATAAGAAAATAATAAATGATTAGTATAAAGAGTTTCTTATTTTCATTTTATGTTTTTATGCTTATTCTTATTAAGATTCTGGGTTGAGCTTAGAGCTTCTTCCATGGCGATTTCTTGGAGATCGTTTTGAGTTTTACAATTCGTTGAGAACGATGATTGATTGTAATTCTCTTCTGAGTGAACTTCTGGTGTTGTTCGCTTGATTGATTCAATAAAAGAATAGTATTATTCACTGATCGTTAGGAGTTCCATAGTTGGATCATAACAAGTTCATGGAGATCTAGAGCTCGGGTTAGATGTTCCGAGTTGATCGAGAATTTGGATGCCACAAGATTGGAAAAAGTGTCAAGTGCAGGTCTTCTAGCAACCAAATCAGACTCTATGAAGGAGGAACCAAATTATCGGTTTAAAAAATGTCTTGCGTTTAGAATAGAAGATATTTCACATCCATAAATGGATACAATCTAATCTGCACCAAAGAGTTTGAAGACACAAATGCTAGAGAAGGATTATATTCCGGACACTACGGTATATGAATCATACCGAATGCATGGATAAGGAGAATAAAGAAACTTACGGTTGTTTTCAGGGGCTTCTTAACTCAAGGCCTTGATTTCAGTCCATGCGTTGAAGTGATGTCAGAGATAGCAAGCAGAGAACTGAAAAAGCGAGATGAACAGAGATTCCACTTCTCCAAAAACAACGTTTTCTCTTGTAACCATTACTGGTGAGGTTTGTGATCGCTTTCCCCTACTCTAAACTTATTTTTCAAGAGAAACAAAGTTAGATTTTTTTTTTTTGGTCAACAAATTTTTATATATAAAAGCTAATCTCCATAAAAAAAAAGTAAATGTTCTAAGAAAACATCGCCATCATAGCAAAATAAGCAAAAATTACAACAAGATTAACGGAAAAGCTTAAAGAGATAGTTGCTACAAAGCACTTAAACAAATTAAAGTCGCGGCGAAGTCCTCGAATATCATTAATGATTGAGTTGTAGAATGAAGTCTTGGATACTGGATCGAACACCCGAGATTGAAACAGAAACAAGTGTACAATTTCTTATCTCCAGAATGGCTACATAGGTGATTAAACACCTATTAGATGATCCTTTGATGACCCCTTGCAAGACAATCATTTAAGCCAAATAGTAAATCCAAAGGGGAAACGAACTCCATAAAGGAGACAGGATCCTCATAAAGAGGTAAGGTAACAAGATCCTCATACAGAGTTAAGGTCACAAAATCCTCATAAAGAGGTAACGTAAACAAGATCCTCATAAAGAGGTAAGGTAAGAAGATCTTCATAAAGATGTAAGAGAGAGCTAAAAACAATTCTAGCATCCTCATAAAGAGATAAATGAAGTGACAAAAAGTTAAGCCTAAATAAGATAATTCTTGCAATTGGACAAAAATCAGTCAATTCCACAACAATCCTAAGAAACGACCAGATCGAACATGATAGATATTGAACATGGAGATCATGATTGGCATGAGGATCGAGACGGACACAAACTAGTTAGATGTCATGGACGAAATAAAGAAACCAAGTATGCATGATGATAGGAGCAGAGGCGGGAGAGATGAGCGAAATCGACATGTGTCTTGAGCTGGAAAGGGTCAATACTGCAATGCCAGAGACGAACACCCAAGAAGGGTCCAAAAGAAGGAGTCTTAGAGTTTGAAAGATGATGGGATCTGGTGGGTCGGGAGACTCTGGTGGCGACGGGAGAAGAGCCACCATAAGACACCACCGAACACTTAAAGACTATATCGAGCGATGATGAAATGAGCAATGAAGGCACAGGTTTCTGCATAGAGCAGCAAGAACTCGCACACCAGCGAAATGTGTAGATCCGGAGGCCACAAAGAGAACCTTGAAAAATATGGAAACATGAGCTGGAGATTCAAAGACAATCAGACCCACGAACTCGAAACTCTCCCGTAATGTTGGAGTCTCTAAAAATCAAGGCCGCAGTTCACTCCCAAGAGACTTCCTTAGACACATGGGCCATAATATGCAAAAATGCAGGAAAATTCTGCATACAACGGTAAACAGTTGCATACCAGCGAAATACTTGTAGTCATAGACCACATAGCCAAAGTTGAGAATGAAACTATTGCATACTGGAGATTCAAAAGCTTTCAACCCCACAAGCTCAACATTCACGTGAACCTGTGTCGAAACTTCGAACCACCACGGCGGAGACTTTAAGACGAGCAACATATGTGGGAACAGGTTCTGCGAAGAAGGCGTTGAAGACTTGGGTGGCGGAGAAGTGGTAGACACAATCTTCAGCAGAGGGACCGAAAAAGGAGGCGCCGGTGGAGGATGAATGCCGAGCATAGTCGACGACGGAGAGCGAGAGAGAAGCTTGGGAACTGGGGCTGAACAACATGACTTTGGTGGAGATGCAGATAGACAAAGTAGTGATGACGAAGCGCAAAAAGACCCAAGCGGAGGAGCTGTGAGTGTCTAGTGCTATCCTTTTTTAAACAAAGTTAGATGACCTTATAAAAGATATATATAACACTAAGTTTTAGATTTGGAAAAATGATCATCGACCCATCGAGTTACTCTTTTGTGTTTGATGCGAGCCATCAGAGCCAATTCCATGGAAAGAAAGTAATAAGAATGCCTTACAAGAATGATCTAAGGGAAGCCTCACACATAAGCTAAGTTTTGTGGTGGGTTCTACCAAGGGGTTTTTATGGCTTTGGTTTTGTCAGCCAAAGGGAGAAGAAAGAAGTTTGCTTCAACGAGCATTAGAGACATTCATAAAATGATATCATTCGAGATTGATAAATATTCATAGGGACCCCTGTGTTTCTAGATCTCTATAGATTGAGCTAATGTAAGGTTTCGAACATCTTTAGCAGGCCCAGCCCAATAAATTTTTACACCTAAAGCAAACAGAAAAAAATTTGCTCCACAGTTAGAACAGGTGTTATAACTACTAAACCACGAGATGATTTCTGTAAATTGCTGTCCTAATTTATTGATAATATTTTGGCGCCTAAAGCCTTTGCTTGTTGGGCTTTAGGCCAGGACCGGCCCTGATCTTTACTGTTATGTCAACTAGTTGATTTGACATCCCCCGCGCACGCGCGGGGGTTCTCGTGTCCTATAGTTTTTATTTTACATATACTTATACTTATACTCAAGCTCTAAGTGTTTTCATTTTAATTAATCCTTAGTGATTACTAATTATCTATAATTTTAATTGAAGCGTGTAACACTTTTGGCTCAATATGTGTTGGTAGAAGTTGACATTTTTCAATGTTCATACGGTTTACTTCAGATTTTTTTTTCTTTTTTCGAGAGGTTTACTTCAGATTTGTAACATGTTTATATATGCTTATAAATTTTCTTAGTAAACGTTAAAGAAAAACATCATATTAAATAAAAAGAAGAATATTTTAAATCGATCAAATTAATAGTTGGTGTGAAAATGTGCTGGTGAATAATGAATCGGCCGTATTATCCGCAAGACTTTATATAATAATAAAGTGCATGAATGCAACTGCAAAACCATAAAATATGATGCGGAGAATAATACTCAGGGTCTGCTTATGTCTTTTATTTGTAAAATACATAGAAATTACACTACAAATGAATTCACTTTACCTAAATAAAGTAGAGACTTTATGCTTTCCTTCATGTTTAGACTACATTTGGTAACAATGGAGGAACAAAACTTCAAGCTTTGAGGGTCTGCTCAAATATGCGAGCAACCTTCAACAATCCCTCCTAAAACCGATAACAAAAACTCAATCAATCAATTGAAGCAAAATCTAAGCAACTCCAGAGTCACTAAAAACTTGACAGTAAGTAAAGAGTTTTATTAGATAACAGACCTCATCAAAAGCTGCAGATCATTTAAAAACCAACGGGTAGACTAAAGTGACCTCTTTCGAGTTATCCACACGGTAATACAATCACAGGATGCCCTGAGGGATTCACAGTGACCTGCAACAATCTCATATTTGATACAAGTTATGTTTTGTGTTGTGAAAAACCAATTAAAAGAGTGTTTATAACCTGGAAGCATTTATACCGTAATAATATCATTTTTCTTTTCGCTTATCATGTATGCCGCAGATGAAGCTAGTGGGGAGATAAGGATATCGTTCTAATCTATGAACCTTTGAAGTCTTTCTGAATTAATGTTCTCACCTATATTAACACCAAGAAAAGTATATTAGTCATAGATCCAAACCAGTAATGTTCTGTTGACTGCATTTGTAAATGTGGGTTACCTGTTGAGGTTGTTTGTAGTGTGCAATCGTAATAACCGCAGAGAGGTGCATATGTTCTCATAAAAAATACTCATTTTCACCTATAAAGAAAATCAATCTTGATTATTGCAAAATGAAGGAGAAAAACTGAAAATTTGTTTATGAGATTGAACCTCCTGCCAAATCCTTCTCCACGGGAACATTCGTACAGCTTATTGAGCTCGTCAGCCATAAGCTGAATCCCATATCTTCATATTCAACACAAGAGTCATTCCTGTGAAAATGACAACATAAATCGATCTTAGAACATTTATTTGATGTCTTTTACACAAATAACACACAATACAGGAAAAAGCTAGAAAGGACAGTGCGAGGAAAAGACCTTTGGCACTACACAACTCACTTCAGGATCAACACCATCTTCAAGTGTCTCGAGAATGAGACCAACTTTCACTCTCTTCAATGGTTTAGATTCAAAAGGATCCGTAGATAGAAACATGGACTGGAGCTCAGGTACATCCTGAAACAAAGAAAAGGTAAATTTTGTTTTAAAGAAAAGAATCATCCTTTTTGTCTTATTACGATGCAGATTATCAAACACAAAACCTGCCTTCCTTGTTTGCGATAACAGGGAATTGTTGGACTTTGTAGGCGGCGCGTAGGAGGCGCTCACGAGCAACGTCGTCAAGAATATTTGGGATGTGGATCCATCATACATCTTAGGCTTGAACAGAAATTGAAACCACCGATAATCATCACCGATAATCATCACCGACCCTCATCAAAACACCTGGCACATCCCCACGACATGGGCAATAACCAGCATCTCCTCACAGGGAGCTCAACCCTCGACCGCCGATTGAAAGCCTCAAATAGCAGCAGCAGAATCTCCGTTCATCCACTAATGAATCCGGACTTCACCAACAACATGCATATGAAGAAGTAGAATGCCGGCTTAAACAAAGGAGGAAAACAGAAGAAAATTATGTAATCTCGCCTGAGTGTTTTTCTGTTGTGCGTTCGAGTAAACTGAGAGAAATTATAAATTTCGTGAATCTGAGTGAGAAGCCTCGGTTTTGCAGCCATTGCCTCTTTCCCTGTAGCTATAAGTGATGGGAGTAAGAAGATGATGGGGTTCAGAAACGGAACAAAGATTTTTGATGATGAGTAAAGGGCCAAGGAAGGTGGAGAGTATTACTGAAACGGACTCACCATTGGACAGGTGGAGGAAGGAAGACGGCAGAGGAGGAAAATATGTTTTTTAGGGTTCGTCGTGTTCTTGGCGAGATCAAAGTGGGGCCCCAAAAAAATAAAGGGATCGTGGGCTACAAAAACTAAAGTAATTGTCGCAGGCCCAATTAGTTTAATAGGAAAATGGACACGTGTCATGCTGAGGAGAGAGTTGGTTTCTCATTATATATAAGATTGGCAAAGCTTTTGATATTAAAGTGATGAGGAAGGATACTCTACTGTGGAGTCTAGGATCAGGGATTCAGGGTATAATGGGTAGAGATCACAACCAGAAACAGAGGATTTCATTGTTGTTGCTGTTTGATCGGTCACTCTAGAGGTGCTCGAGCTTCCATGTGTATCAATGTCCCTCAGCTTTGAGATGCTCCAGTCGTCTCCATATAAACCAGGATCTGACATAACCTGTTTTATTTCGATCACTCCTTCCAGCATTTGCACGGCCTCTGACATTGTTGGCCTCAACGAAGGAGATGAGTTTGTGCAAACAAGAGCAACATTGATCATCCTCACAGCTTCTTTGCTGTTAAAATCACCTTCCAGCGTTGGATCTACAATCTCCAATATGTCCCCTTTCTGTTGCAGCGTCAATGCCTGAGATTTGTTGTGAAAAAAAAAAACAGGTTTTGTTAGACTTTATAAATTGCGAATCGAATGGGATAAAGAGAAACAAAAGCTCCACGGTTACCCATTGAATAAGGGATACGTGATCAGCACTTCCGTTGTGCTTAGTATTACTCTTTCCACTAACAATTTCCATTGCCACAACCCCGAAGCTATACACATCTGCTTTCTCTGTTAATTGACCCCATAGTACATATTCCGGAGCCATATATCCCCTGCATTACAAGAGAAACCAAGACTGAGCTAATTTTGGTAGGCCATGGTGCAGCTATTTTTTTTTTAATGTTATGTACTTACATGGTTCCTGCAACTTTGGTGCTAATGTGACTGTGTTCTTCTTCATGGAGCCTAGCCAATCCAAAGTCCGATATCTTTGCATTTAGGTCGGCATCTAAAAGTACGTTGCTGGTTTTTATGTCACGGTGAACCATCCGGATCACCGATCCTTCATGGAGGAATTCAAGGCCTTTTGCGATTCCAACACAGATTTTTTTTCTTGCTGCCCAATCCAGTTTCAGGGAGCTCTTTTCTGGAAATGAATCTAAACCAATAAGAAATGATGTGACTCTATACACTTGAAAACGAGAAGAAAAACTGAACGATAGTTATTTACCATGCAACCCAAGAGCAAGCGAGTTATTTTCCATGTACTCATAGACGAGCAACAACTGATTCTTCTCGACACAGAATCCATACAACTTGACAAGGTTTGGATGATTCAGACCTGAGATCATTCCTATCTCATTCAAAAACTCACGGTTTCCTTGTCCTGACTTGGAAGAAAGCTGCTTCACTGCTATGATAGTTCCATCCGACAGCTCTCCCTGCATTATGTTTCTCATATATATCATAAACCAAATAGCAGCCTTATTTGAGAAGAATCTGTCATCTGTCTTAGTATACTTTGAATACGGATCCGAAACCTCCTTCTCCAAGTTTATTGGCTTGAGCAAAATTGTTTGTTGCAATTTGTAGTTGTCTCCAAGTAAAGCAAACCGTTTGCAGACCCTGGGCACTCAGATCTATGTGATCAGGTTCAAAAAGAGACATCATCAGTACTGCTATGAGCATATATGAGTAAATGATTCATATTATTTGTAAACTCTGATACCTCTTTCTCTCGTGTTCTTGTCTCCTCTGTATCTTCTCCAAGCATATATTCCCAAAGCCAAGAGTGTGGTTGTTAGCAAGGCACCCATTGCCCCCAAAATTTGGGGATAATTAATGTGATGTTTTATTTTCTCGGCTGCAAATGATATACTAGGAGTGTAAATATATACATTTGCATCATATATAAACCAATCTACCGTTTTAACAAATTATTTTTTGTCTAAGAACCTCCACATTGTGGCTCCTGACCTGAAATTTTGAAAGATGAATATTATCACCAGGTTGCAGAACCGGTGTCGAGAAGATGAAGGTGACACTTGAGAGTGAAACAACTCAACTTGAAGAAAGCCACAAAAGAAATACTCACTGTGACACAAGGAGATTGCAGAGATAAGAGGACCATAATTTCCTCTGTCGGGGATTAGAGTTGTCCCTTTACCCGCCCAATACAACCGAATCTCTAACATATGATCGGTCACATTAACAGCTTTCAGTTCTTTCACAGCAGGCTTCAGAGTCCCACTAGCCTCCTCTTTAATGTTAAAATTCCTCAAGAACAACTCTCCCTTACAGGGGAGAGAAAGGACAAAAGACTTCAATATTCCATGTATGATTGGAAAAATAAATTATTCTGTAATCAGTACTGACGATTTACCTGAACATAAACGTCAAATATGCGTCTGCCTAGACGACTGTATAGTTCTTCGTCTGAAAACTGGATTTCCATGAAATGAAGTTTCACATTGTAGGTTCCATTTTCCAAGCAAAACGCATAATAAACAAGAGAGAGAGCAGATCGACGTGCAGTATTATAGAGATCAGGAGAATCTCCGGATAGTCTTGAATTAGTTGAAATGATGTACGTGTCATCATCACTTGGACCATCGGTAAAGTCACCTGTGTTGCTGATTCCCCAGCTTTCCAGGTGCTGAGTTGTTGCCGCCATGAGTTTACTGTTATCAGCTTGATAAGTAATTTTACCGGAGGGGCTTGTAATATGTACATTTCCTCCACCGCAATTTATATGTAGCGATCTCTGATCTACAATCAACAATGATTATCACCATCAATAGAAAGACCAGATGTTTACAGTTTTGGATTCACCAAAATAAAAAACATTATGTATAATTGAATGCAAGTTAGATAATAAATTAATAAAGTTCAATATGTACTAACAGCTCCTGCAGTTGATTGGGCCAGCGCATGGAAGAAGCTCAGTTCTGTATGACAAAGCAATCAGAATATTTAGCTATCTCATATAGCACAAACATTCAAACATGTTCTATTATAATCCTTTCTTGTTCTTACAAATTATTCGTCCAATTTGAGCTCCGGTATGTGTTAATGTTACTGTTTCATCAACAGAAACTATAAAATGAGCAGGTTATAAAATGTAAGATGTAAAGATGTTTCATTTCATGTTCATACCTCTTTTCTTGACAGTTCAATGACCACGAGAAATTGTTATAAGAGAGATCACTGTGAAGACTCACCAAGAATAGAAGAAAACCCACAAGAATATTAGTTGGGATGATGTCAAATTTCTCAAGCGATACAAGCGGGAGAAACATACATATTAGGCTTGCTGTTGACGAAAAAAACAGATTCAACGTTTCCGGAAAGCATGTTGCTAGTCAGGTAGCTGAAAGAAAACCAATAATTCTCAATCTCGGATTAAAATACCCAGTTTGGATTTGTTAGGATATCACATTAAAAGTTCAAAGAGACTAACATTAATATATAAAACTCCGAATCACTATTTATCAGTGTTCTAAAATACGGGTTATACGCCCGAATATACACTGACTGTACGTTGTGCGGAGCCTTACCGAACCGTTTTCTCCAATACGGAATAACTATACGGTGATTTACTTTTACAATAAAGTTGGACCCACATATGCTGTAGAATGGGCCAATTAGATAGCAAAAAAGGAAACGTATCTTAATAGTATATATAAAAATTATAAGATCCACTTTTCAATATATAAATATAAATTGAGACCACTTCCATTTAATAATTCCATGTAGCAAACACTTTTCTAGCTGTAGAAAAACATAACACAGAGTTTGAGAATTCGTTACCATAAAATCTTCATATTTTTTTTTTTATTTAAAAATGTTCATAACAATAATTATGATAATGATTATCAAAATTACTGCTAATATATATATTTCACATCTTATTTTCTGAAATAATATTTTTTTTTTATAAAAACATGTAACGTATATACTCCGCGTATACAGCCGCATATACATCCAGGCGCTATACAATGACTGACCGCCCGACTAGCGTATAGCGTATTTTAGAACACTGCTATTTATGCTTGTACAATTTTATGATAGTTTTGCAAGGGAGAGAAAATCATGGATAAAAGTCAATCAACTCATTATCAATTGATTTTGAGTTGGAAAACCATAATAAACCCAAATTTAAAAGGATTTTAAAAACTTACGTATGTTTTGGTGCTTTTTGTACTTCTTGCACTTCACCAGTCAACTTGTTAAACGATAAATCTCTGCGTTAAATAACACGTAAATAAATATTCTTTGATATGATCATGAACGTGTTTAGATGTTTTTTCTGTTTGTATCAATAGGACTCACTGTAAATAAACTGTAAAAGATCCTTTCATACTTGATACAACTCTCACAGTCTCTTTCCACATATCATTAGAAAGAACTTACAGTCTTTTTAGGTTTGGCAAACTCCAGATGTAGGAAGGAATTGGACCAGACAAACCAACATTCCTCAAAATCCTGGAACATAAAGGGATATATTATTAGTTTAGAATTTTCTGATAAAAATGAAGACATATATAAGAAACCATGATCAGTGGAAAAATAAATACAGGGTTTCGATGACTTTGCTGGATAGAATTGGAAAGGAGTTTATCCCAGTGGTATCACTAATTCTCCTGCGCATATGAATGTTTAAAACATGAGTGTTGTTTCAGTTGTCCTTTCGATAATCTATTAAAGATAAGTCAATTACAGATCACTAAGCACTACAAGAAAACATTGTTTTAGTGACACCTAATTCAGTCGTAAATCAGTCGCAAAACCAATTTTTACGACTGATTTCCGACTAAACCTTTCAGTCGCCTATCCTTGGTCGCAAAATTATACTGTCGCAAATCAGTCGTAATTTTACGACTGATTTGCGACTGATGTACGACTACATTTAGTCGTCGCAATTCAGTCGCAAATCAGTCGTATTTAGGTACGACTGAGTTACGACTAACCTTACGACTACTTTATGACTTAATGTATAGTCATTTAATAGTCGTAACTTTTGTGCGACTAAATTGCGACTCCGCTGTAGTCGTCAAGTATTACGACTGATGTACGACCACGGAAAGCGACTGAATAGCAACTTATTTACGACTGAATTGCGACTGAAATGCGACTCATTTACGACTGAATTGTGACTCAGTTACGACTGAATTTGTTATGCATTCTCCAATTTTTGATTCCTGTTACAAATACACCAAACATAAGCTAAATTGGATAATTGGGTGACAAAAATGTAAACAGAGCTTATAAACATTAACCATTTCATATTATCCAAAAAACAACATAACCATTTCATATTATCCAAAAAACAACATAACCATTTTAAACATTCAAGTTCATAACATAAAAAAAAAAAACAGAAACAAGTTCATACTTTGAAAATCCTTAGGGCTACTCAGTGTTCGAATACGCGCTAGGCGCTAGTCGGGCGGTCGGGTTGGGCCTAGCGCCTAGAGAAAAAATCGGGGATTAAGCGGAATTTACGCGGGGCGGAATTTTTAGACTATTTTTATTTTAAAAACATGTAAATATTTTATTTTGTATAACAATGTTATCCTCTCATGTCAAAAATTCATAAAACATACAAATTATATATGAAATGAAACATAGTTAATAATAATAACAGTCCAACAGGTTTTTCTTAGACGTTATGGCCCAATATTTTAACATGGCCTGCTCATAAAAGAATAAGAGATAATCCTGTGGCATTTTTAATATTTTTTAATTAAAGAAAAAAAAAAGCTAAACACTCCCACATCCCACATCGGAAAGGAGGTGGAAGGGTGTCAATGAGCTGTGGCTATAAATAAGCTTCTTTCTTCTTTAAAGAATTCATAAAAACAATTGGGCTTCTAAGACTCCGAGGCCCATATGTTAGATTTGGGTTATGCCCGATCAAAGTTTGTTTTTGGTAACAAAATCGGTTATAAATCCGATTTTTGAGCGCCTAAAAAAATTTAGGCGGGTCAAAGTCGTTGACCGCTTAATTTGTCCGATTTGGACAAAATCGCGGCGGGAAGTGTCCGACCAGCGATTATGCGGCCGCCTAGGCGGCTAGGCGGCCGCGTTTTTGAACACTGGGGCTACTTAGTGATCTGCACCACCAGAAGTTAGATGATCAGTAGCTGCAGCAGAAGAGGTCTGAGGATCTGCACCAGTCTGGATTGGAGCTTTGTTTGCAGCTATGTAATCCATAAATCTTGGATCAGTTTCAGATAGGTACTTTTCCACCAAGGATAACTGATCGATCTTGGCTTGTTGACTAGCAGTAACTCGTCTGAGCTCTTCCTCACGAGCAGAATTTGCAGAAGCTTGTGCTTCTATCTGCTGCTTAGCTTCCTCCAACTGTTGTTGCAAACTGCTGAACGAATAAGAACCTTCGGAGTACTTCCTTTTTCCATTGACATGTCTCTTGAGGCTTCCTACTCCATAAAAAGCTCCTTTTTCATTACTGAAAGTTGACTGCAAAACAATGAAAATAAACATGTAATGAATAAACAAAAACGACAACATCAAATTTTCGTGCTATACTTAATTAACATAAAGTAATAAACAAAAACAACAACAACAAGAGATTGAACTTTACCTTGAGAAATATCTCATTCTCCTCGTCAACGGTAAGCCGCCGTGAAGCAGCTCCTGAAGTCTCAGAGTTCTCAGCCTCAAGGTTAGCAATCGTGGATTCCAAGTTCTCCGAGTAACGCTGCGCCACTGTCTTGGCCTTTTGATCAACAAAGGTCCCATCCGGTTTTGTATGAGTCTTGATGAAAACTTCACCAAGACTCACCGGTCTTCCCAACTCTTTTTCCTGTAATTAAACACACAAATAAACGGTTAGACAATTCTATTGAATGATAAGACTAGAAACTGTGGAATAAAAAGATGAACACTTTATTAAATTACCATTTCTTGTTGGATCTGAAGGTAAGACTTCTGCCCGGATAAGTGGACATGCGGTCCAAGACCTCCACGGTCAGACATCCGAGCATCAGAAGTGGTTGTACTCTTCTCTTTCGCTTCATCAGTGTCCCAATAAGCAGTCATCTCGTCCCAAATAGTCTTTCCAATCCACTTTGGTTGCACTCTCGAGGTTCTTGCGGTGCTAATCATATCCTTCATTCGCCGTTGACATATGCTTTCAAAGTGCTCTTGAACCACACCTGTTATTAAAAGATCCCATGTGTGGGTTTTCTACAAGAACAATACACAAAATAAGTGTTAGTAATCAAAAGGCACAAGTAAGTAAATTCAAACAAAGAACAGATTAACTAACCGCGAATTCAACAAAGTAGCGCTCTTGTCTCTCCCGTGGCACCCAAGTCCAGCTGTAGTATGGGCCATTGAACTTGTTGGTGAAGATTCTAGTGATCTTCCGTGTCAATGAAGATTTGTCACGACCAAACCTACAAAGATAGACCATAAACATTGTTTCAGACTTACGGACACAGTAGCATAAATCATTTCAGCAAGTAAACATTTCATCAGTAATAAATCAGTAACTAAACAATGCTATAAACAAATAAGACATATGAATCACAAGACATATGAATCACAAGACATAATAATCAAAAGACACAACAAAACATACAACATTAATAACAACAAAAATCACAGACAACAAACAGTATAGTGGTCGTACAGAGACAAAACCTAACAAAAATCAGAGACATCAAATTCACATACAAAAATTCAGAGACAAAAATCACAGACAAAAATCACAGACACATTACCAAGTTGTGTTTGGTTTAGGGATTGGAGATAGCACAGTGGTGTACTCTTCCCTCCCCGGCTTCATGAGGAGAGCATGGAGAAGAGCCATCTGGTCTGGAGCAAGACTCGCCTGAGGGTTTCCTACACCTTCCACTTCTTCTCCACTGTGAGCAGGAGAGCTCGGTTGAGTTGCTGGAGCACGAGAGTGCTGGGAAGATCGAGGTAGAGACGCTGGAGGTTGAGTCTCAATAGGTGGACTAAGCGGACGAGGCGGAGAAGCGGGAGGTTGAGCCGCCATTTTTCGAGGTCGCCGTTCCGGAAAAGATCGCCCTTGAGTCGCCGTTGCTTGTCTCGCCGTTGCTTGAGTCGCCGTTGCTTGAGTCGATCTCGCCTGGGTCGGCGGTGGGTGAGATAGCGAGCTTTGGAAGAGGCGTTTGGGCGGTGGATAATCTTTCACAGTCGGCGTAGGATTTCGATGGGGGGTTTCCGGCGGGGAGCCGGTTTCGTTCGCCGGCGGGGAGTCGGTTTCGTACGCCGGCGTGAATGTGTATCTACTTGGCAGTGGCGACGGATTCTTCGATTTCGCCGGCTTCTGGCGAGATCCTCTTTGAGTTTGATTCTTTCTACGACCGACCATCTTAGGGTTTGAAGAAGATGAGAGAAGAAGATGCGAATGGAGGCGGTGAAGAACGAAGGAGAAGAAGATGGGTAAGCGATTAGGGTTTCTATATAATAAAATTTGGGGCTTTTGGTTTGTAGGAATTATGAAATCTTTGGCGGTTTAGGGAAAATTTTAGGCGGTTAAGGAAATAAAAGTTAGGCAAGATTTTAAGCGGTTGATTAAATTTAATTCGCGGTCCTTTTAATTTTTTTTGTTTATTGTTTTTTTATAATTTGATGGTTTAAAAAATATGTCTAGTAAATATAAAATCGGGATGAAACGAGATAATAATTCAAAATGAGTCTAGAAAATAATTTATTTCTGAGTACAAACGTCATAATTTTACATATTGATTAGTACACTTCTTCGCCGTCTTCATCATCTTCATCATCGGAAGATGATAAATTACATTGAAATTCATCTTCTGGTTCCGCATCATAGACATCGTACTCGAGAGTTATTGGATTCATTCTCTGCACCAAATTCTCGACTACAATATCTTCAATTGTAGTCAGCATTACCGAACCGTCATTATCTTGTTGCAAAAGAGTAGGTTCCGCGTCTTCATACTCTCCTGAAATGTTTCCCCTCGGATTGACTTTCACAACATTTAGCCACAAGTGTTTCGGTTTCTTCGTGTAAGGATATGGGATATAGCAAACCTGATCAGCCTGCGAAGCTGAACCAAAAAATTATTTTTAAGTTATATAAACAACCATGTATATATGATACTAAATATATATATATATATATATTTGTAGAAATACAAACGTACGTACCTAAAATAAATGGATCATATTTATTGTATTTTCTCGACGAAAGAACGTCTACAATGCCACCATTGCTCTTTCGAGTGCCTCTACCGATAACAGGGTCGTACCACTTACACTTAAAAAGTGTGATCCTCAGATTAACCGTCCCTTCATACTCTAGCTGCATGATATCAGTTAAGATCCCATGGAAAGCTGTTTCATCGGATGCATCATCGTAACTCTCTCCTTTAACACAAACCCCATAGTTACATGTCTTTCTTCCATCGCCGTGACTCTGCGTATGAAACAAATACCCTCTTGTGAAATATATAGGCCATGTTTTGGCCTTATTCACCGGTCCATGCACTATATCTAGAACCCAAGGAGGAAAAGGATGTGTGGCTTTCCAGTAATCAACCTGTAACAAGAAAACAATTTAAATACATACAGCGTACATACAAATTAAAATACATCAAAAATCTTGTTTAAAATATTATGTAAACTTACGTAATTTTCCATCCAAGTATGATATTCGTTAGCTCTGTTTATGGATAGTTCTTTCTCCGAGAGATCTGGATATTTTGCAGAAATATAATCCTCGAACATACTGTTTAAAACCAACACATATATGAGACAAACACCATAGTTTTATGTGATAAATAAAATTATAAAATACATGTTAATTATATACCTTTCAATTGGTTGAAAATAACCGCAATTCCGTAATACATATGCATGTGCACATCGATAGTCTTTCTCGGAAAGCCAAATTTCTTGCATTTCTCCACTTGGACGACCAACATGAGTAAATATATCAGGTACTTCGACATGATACTCGGGGACTTCACCTTCATCAAATCTTGTTAACCTTACAAAATAAATTGACATGAGTAAATTGTATCCTCAATGAGAGTAATTAAAATGTATACCTTGATTTTGTTGTTATGCTCGCATCAAAGTAATGCTCTGAGAAATAAGCTATCTCCTCATTGATATAAGATTCAACAATCGATCCTGGAGCATATCTTTTGTTCTTTGCTTTCCCTTTCAACTTTTTGAAAAACCTTTCAAAGGGGTACATCCATCTATATTGCACAGGGCCTCCTAACTCCGCTTCGTAGGGAAGATGAATGGGCAGGTGTTCCATCACGTCGAAAAATGATGGAGGGAAGATCTTCTCCAAATTGCATATGATTAGAATGATGTTTTGTTTTAGAACTTCGACATGACTCTTCTGCAAAGTTCTCGAACATAAGTCCCGGAAAAATCCTCCAATCCCTACAATAATAATAACCATTAGAGAGACAGGTCACAATAAATATAACAAAACAAAATCATTTTTGCATATCAAGTATAAATAAAGTGCTATAAGTAAGCAGTACCCGATAACGCAATATGGACATTCCGGTCCATGAGTTCTGCAAAGATAAATGGAAGTAACCGTTCCATAAAAACATGGCAGTCATGACTCTTCATCCCCGAAAACTTTCCATTATCCAAATCTGCACAACTAGCTAAGTCGGAGGCATACCCATCTGGGAATTTAACCGCATATTTCACACATTCCAATAAACTCTTCTTGGCGTTGTCTGTCAGTCTGTAGGCAGGAAAAGGAGCTTTACCCTCATCATCAATGTGTAAGTGTGACCGAGAACAGAATCGTGCTATATCCAATCTTGACATGATGGTGTCTTTTGATTTACCTTTCACACTCATAAGAGTGTTCATGATATTGTCAAAAACATTCTTCTCAACATGCATCAAGTCAAGATTGTGTCGGAGATTAAGGTCCCTCCAGTATGGTAGCTCCCAGAATATGCTCTCTTTGTGCCAGTTATGCACCTTCCCATAGCCAGGCTTCTTCTTTTCGTGCCCGTTTCCACCGCATTCTTTTGTTTTTGGTGGATTTACGCCTTGTAGCCGCTCGCAATAAACTTGCTCACCAGTCAAATACTCAGGAGGGCAATCTTTTGAAGCATCTTTTCCCTTCAAAAAGTCCTTTTTATTCTTCTTGAGTGGATGACCATGAGGAAGAAATCTTCGATGACAATCAAACCAACACATTTTTCTTCCATTCGGCAGATAAAAAGCTTTAGTATCTTCCATACAAACTGGACATGATAGTGCACCATGCGTCGTCCATCCTGATAACATGCCATACGCCGGAAAGTCACTTATTGTCCAGAGCAACACTGCTTTTAGATTAAAACTTTGATTCAGGGATACATCGTATGCATCGACTCCAGAAGACCATAATTCCTTCAACTCCTCAATAAGAGGTCGGAGGAATATATCAAGACTAGCTCGCGGATGCTTTGGCCCAGAATTCAGAATTGTCAAAAACAAGTATTCTGTATTCATGCACATACCAGGGGGTAAATTGTATGGAGTCAAGATGATTGGCCATAACGAATGATTATTAGACATGCCAAATGGATTGAACCCATCTGTACATAATCCAAGATAAACGTTACGGGGTTCTTGGGCAAATTGGGGATGTTGCTCTTGAAAAGATTTCCACTCCGCTGCATCAGACGGATGACACATTTCACCCTCATTTGTTTGGTGCTCGGCATGCCACCTCATTGCCGATGCAGTTTTCTGGCTTTGGTACATTCTCTTCAGCCTGTCAGCAATTGGCATATACCACATACGACTATATGGTATATTGGTTCTCCGATGTCTCTCATTAGGCTTCCATCTTGGTGATTGGCAGAACAGACACTTATCTTCCTTTTCATCTTCTTTCCAGAAAATCATACAATTATTGATGCAAACATCAATTGTATCATAGGGGAGACCTAAATTGCGCATCAGTTTTTCTGTCTCGTAATGTGAAGCAGGTGCCTGGTTTCCTTCTGGTAAGAACTCGGTAAACATTTCGCATATCGAATCCACTGCCCTTTCACTCATATTATGTTCTGCCTTTCTCTGCAAGACTCGAGCAGCTAAGGATAACTGCGAGTGACCTTCCCGACAACCATCATATAAGGGATTTTTCGCTCCTTCTAGCAGATCGTAAAATTTTTGTGAATGATTACGGACAGGTTCTTCCAAATTTTGATAACTATAATCATCGTAATAGCTATCAAAATTTTCGTTATCACGAAATGCATCATTCACCATATCCACATATCTATCTTCTACTACATAATTACCAACATCTTCACTCCCAGAAAACTGTGTGCTACCAGCATAACTAGTTCCTAAATCCATACCGATTTCCTCTCCATGTTTATACCAAACATAATAATCAGGCATAAATCCTTTACCATAAAGATGACTCCAAATTTTTACTCCAGAGACTATCGGTTTTTCGTTCTTGCAAACCTTACAAGGGCAGTGAAACTTACCGCCATTACTCTGTGCCAGAGGTTGGTTGTTTGCAAATGCCATGAACTGCTCCATCCCCATTTCGAACTCCTGGGAAAAATTTCCCGTCGCTTCATCGATCCTCCGATACATCCACTCCCGAGAATTACTATAATTGTAATTTCCCGACATTTCGTGAGTATAGAACAACTCGTTTTTTTTGTCTTTTTCGCAACTTTTTCTTTCGAATTCTCGGTTTGTAAATGATTTTCTTGAGTGGTTGAGAATGAGGAGAAGATATCCATGTCTATATATATAATTTTTTACGACTGATTTGCGACTCTTTAGCGACTGATTTGCGACTACTAGCAACGGTCGCAATAATTCGTTACACCTACCTACAAACGAGGAAAATGTGATCCATAACTACTTTTGGCGACCGATTTTACGACTGAAGTTTTCGCGACTTATATTCCGTCGCTACTCAGTCGCAAATTTACGACTGATTTGCGACTTTCTATTTTGGTCGTACAAGAACGACTGATTTGCGACTAAACATGTTTAGTCGCAAATCAGTCGTAAAAGAGTCGCAACGTAGTCGGTATTTTTTGCGACTGAAAAATCAGTCGTAAAACGTAGTCGGTAATTCCCTGTTTTCTTGTAGTGAAGATTTTCTAGACGGGCCACTGCATCAGGAATAGGTCCTTTTAGTCCACTCGCGTATAGATGTCTGCTGACCATAATTTATACAAGTTAGATGTTCCATAGACATGATAAGGAGAGATCAAAATTAGCAAGGGACAAGCTTACATACAGCCTGTTCAGCCGAGACCAGTTGCCAATATATGCTGGGATAACTCCACTTAAGTTATTTTCACATATCCAACTACAAAATAAAAACAAACAACTATTTTGGAGCTTAAAAAACAGTATGTTTATAGGTTTTTTCTGGAGTATCATTCCACACACGTAACTAAGCGTTATAGAAAATGTCAAGATCAATTTCACAACCAAACTACTACACATACTACAAAAAGCTTTTCATTTAAAAGGATCAACAACTTACAATCGGTCAATGTTTACTAGTCTAGCGAGAGTCATAGGCAAGCTTCCTGTAAATTGATTGGATGCGAGATTTCTGAAAAACCCAGTATAAGAAATTAAAAGATCAAACACCATACATTTTTTCCGTGAAACCAAAGATTTGGATGCAAAATGTCAAAACTGATCCTGCAAAGCCTAAGATTGTCTTACAATCTTGTAAGGTTGGTCAAGTTACCAAGCTCGTCAGGAATCGGACCAGAGAACTGGTTACCTTCAATCGTTCTGAAAATTTCATCACATCACCGTAATATCAGTTCAAATGAAATGGCACATAAGTGGAAAAGAGTTAGAGACGTACAGGAGTTTCAGATTCATGAAGTTTTGCAACCAAGGTGGTAAACTCCCTGACAAACGATTCGCGGAGAGCAAGCTGCCAGAAAATTCATAGTTACTCGTAAATGATAAAAATGAATCATCAGAGAGAGAGAGAGAGAGAGAGAGAGAGAGAGAGGAGAGAGAGAGAGAGAGAGAGAGAGAGAGAGAGAGAGAGAGAGAGAGCTGACATGTAAGTGAGGTTTAGCAATGAAGCCCACTCCATTGGGATTGAGCCCGAAAAATTACTTCCGAGAACAACGTAAGCTTCAGTGTAACTCTAGGTTTTCACTCCGTTTTCGAATTCGTACGAGAGAGAGAGAGAGAGAGAGAGAGAGAGAGAGAGAGAGAGAGAGAGAGAGAGAGAGAGAGAGAGAGAGGAGAGAGAGAGAGAGAGAGAGAGAGAGAGAGAGAGAGAGAGAGAGAGAGAGAGAGAGAGAGAGAGAGAGCTAACATGGTAGTGAGGTATTGCATTGAAGCCCATTCCACTGGAATCGTGCCCCAAAGGTAGTTTGCAGATAAGAGAGAAGTCAGATATTTTTCTTATGGTTCTCTTTGGAGATTCGCTGGCTACAGGTTTTGTGGATCAATCAGTTTTAAACTTTAAAAGAAGACTTCCGGACAAACTCCTTTTTTTCTTTGCATTTATGTATTTTTTTTGCTCTTAAGTTTTGAGTTTAGTTGTAGAAAAAGAAATGTCTTAGCAAAGTCCATAGAAACTATAAGTTTGACACACTAACAAACTTTCTCTTTAACATAGCATGTAATACCTTTTTTCACACTAACCATTTTCCTTTAATATACTTTATCCTCTTCATCTCTATTGCCCTCTACTTTTACTTATAACACAAACATGTTTGTTAAATTTATCAAACCTTGGACTAATCATGGATTTTTCTTTATAATTTCTGCGTGGTAGGACTTACATTAACCGGAGATATCGAAGCTTGGCCAACTCGGGTGGAATTTTCCCCAGAAGAGTAAAGTTCCTGAGAGTTCTGTATTTGTTGAAATTAATGAAAAGTAAAGAAAATTAGTAAGTAAGACAGAGAACAAAAGAAAAAGAAGAATAACACTCACAGTTCTGTAATATGACATGTCGTGTAGTTGTTGAAGCTACAATCACAAGTAATTGTGTTGTTCACCTCTGGATTCCAAACAAAATCAGCTTCTTGGATGATCATTAAGGTTCCTAACTGGCATGGGTCTTCATAACTTAGGTTCACCCTCTTTATACCAAGTGTAGTAGCTATCTCCTCAAGCGCATTCACTGAAAAAATTATCGAGTATATATATATGGGAAAAAAATTATGGATGTTAACTTCTTATATAATAAGAAAGTAAGGTTTTGATATAATACTTTCATCTGGATGGAGAACTGGTGAAGTGGATGCTGATTGAATCGCGAAGAAGCTTGTGATGATGGCGAAGAACAGAAGGAGAGTCGAGAAGACGATCCACATTGTGGATATATCAATTATATTATATGTGGACTTGTTTTTCTTTTGTTGATATTATTATTCCCAAGTTTTATGGTCTTCGTAGGTTGTCCGCTAGTAGAGAGTACCCATTCATATTTGACCAAAAGTTCATATCCAATTATTGTGCAAGTGGCAATGGTGAACAGTTACGAGGTTCATATCCCTTAATGTGTACAATTCATCAATATTACAAAAGCGATTTACACCAAATCCCATCTAATTAATTTCAGCAGCTTTTATACGGATACAGAGATTTCGTAATTACCTGATATATATGATTTGTAATGGTCATGAACTCATGATCTGTTTAAATGTTGATCATCTTCTGTTTTGTGTCCATTTGATGTCATCGTAGTTAAACTTAGAGAGAGAAAAATTAAACAAATTGTTGGATATGGGTTTATCACTCATCCATAAACTCATTAAAAATCTTGTTAAATCAACAAATTCATCTCGGTCCAAGAAGACAAGCCCGCTAAGGAGTTAATTTCACACACATTGTAACTTGCGAGAGGTCAAGCTACTTCTATAAAGCTCCGACCTCAAGCAATATTTAGGGAGTCTGGAACACTACAAAAATTATGGACATTGATAGCACAATATAATAGCACGGATTTTTAAACTGCTATTGAAACTAAATTTTAATATTTTTTAACTTTTAATAGCATTTAAACAACGCTAAGATAATGAAATAGTAAGCGGGAAACAAAAATCATCTAATCCGCCAATACTTGGACAAAATTTCTTTAGACCGCCAAAATCTTAGAAATTTCCCTCTTTTATTCCACCAAAAAAATTTCCCTCCATCAAAAATATCTTAATGACACTACCCAAACACACCCAAAAAAAATGATTTCCCCACAGTTATACCTTTGTCTTTAACAAGAATCGATTTTTTTTTTCCAATTATCCATAGTCATCTGGAACCCTAAAGTTTATTCCTCTCTTGTTCAAGGTAGATCTAAAATGGATGGCTCGTAGCAGATTCCTTCTACCCTTCCCCTTCTCTGTTATTTATCTATGCTGAAGAAGAGCAACCCTTCGGAAAATAAATATCCACAATGGCATCTTCAAGCGACGACAACGATGAGGAAGAGGCTCCGCCTCCTGCTCTTTTAGCTTCACCGGTGGAAAAATTGGAACGAAGTGGCCAAGTGAATGGACATCAAGGGAAACTAATTCAAAGCGAGCAAAGAAGGTTACTTCTCTGATTCTTCAGATTTTAACTTCTCAGATTTGATGTTAACAATTGATTCCGATTTCGCAAAAGTTGAAGAAGCATTGAAAATTTGGTGACCTTCACAGTTTCAGGGCCTGGAGGACAAAATCGGACCAAGTGTGACTCCGCCGTCGTCCGCCTTAAACACGTCCCACCAGAATCGTAGCTCAGGCCGTACAGGACCGTTCACAGCACAAGAGGTAAATCTCTGCTCTTAACAGACTTCAAAAGAACTAAATCGTAGCTTAACTGTAAATTTGTGCTTTACCCAAAACATGGCAAAAGGAAGAATCTGCAGGTTTATATGGATGTATCCACTGATGGAGATCAAACTGAGACTATGTTTTTTTGAATCTTGAGGTACTATGGTGTTTGGCTATGTTATTGTTCTATTGCTTGTATTTTCCGTGACACAACAATAGTTGACAATATGAACTTTGTTTTCTGATAGTCTTATACTTTTGTTATAAAAAACCATTTGTTTCTTAGCTTAAGGATGATTTGTTTTCTTTCTTAAATCTCTAACTTGGTTCTTCCATTGTTTGCTTTGTTCTGATGCTTAGAAAGGAAGAAAGCGTAGTGGTCAAATGATTGTTCTTGAGACTTTTTCTTACGCAGCTCCCTTCCAAAGTGTTGGTTCACGTTATGATGGTTAGATTACATTACTTCCCTAAACATTTCAACTAATATTCTCATGGGTAATAACCTCATTATTCCATTACAGGCGACATCAACAGCAGGTGAAGAGACAAATGTGATGACAGATTATATCCTTAAGGTATAGTTTGATTCAAACTTTTTTCTTTATAAGAAAATGATCAAAGTGTTAGACCTGAAATCATCTACCTTCTTTTATAGATCTTAGGGCTTGAAGTCTGCGCAGACACTATGGTCGGTGATTAGATGTTGAGAGGTATCTCCGGAGGACAAAAGAAGCGTGTCATTACTGGTGAGACTTTGAACAAAAGGAACAACCATTTTAACATGAATACATTGTTTTGATCTGCGGTTGATGGTGTGTTTGCATCTATGTAGGTGAGATGCTGGTTGGACCCTCTAGGGCTCTGTTCATGGACGAGATATCCACTGCTTTAGTTACGAGGGCCCTCGTGATCATGTCGTGGAATTCTTTGAGACCATGGGATTCAAATGTCCTCCAAGAAAATGCGTCACTGATTTCCTTCAAGAAGTGAGACTTGTAATATAATCATATCCGCGGTTTTGTTTCATGTCTCAATACTAAAATGACTACTACCTTTGCAGGTGACATCAAAGAAAGACCAAATGCAGTACTGGTAAAGCTTTATACAACCCTTGTGGGGTTCGTTACAATGTTTCAAGAAGAACAAGGATTCTGAAACTCTATAATTTTGACAGGTCACAGCCTCACGTTTGGCATTCTCAAAGCAAACTATCCCTCACTATTACTTAACTGTCGATGCATGTATTTTGAGTTGTTGTCACTGGGTAAGCTAGACAAAGAGTTTTTTTGTATATGCAGTCTGAGGAGTCGGCTCAATTCATTCCAAGAGGCTTCAGGTGGAAAACGGATCTGTCAATTATCTTGTTGTTAAGGTACATCTTACTTGTGTATTCTTGAAAACAAGCCAACAGATCTTCTGAAATAACTTCTTATATGCATGTGTTTCAGGCAGTTGCATTAGCTCTCAGAAAAATCCCTCAGTGCAATAGTTCATGGACTGATGATTACATACTCCAGTAAGTACATCAATGACAAACTTTTGAATATCTCTGTCTTAGTAAACATCTTAACCTTTCTCTATAGGTTTAAAAACGTGAACATCAATGTCGCAGTGCAGATAGAAAACGTGGACAGGATGAGAAGAGAACTTCTTCCATTGCAACATATTTCGTAAGAGACCAGGATGTTGCTACTCCAAACATAGTGGTGTTGTAAGTCAATCATGTCTGTGTTGTCCAAAGATGGAGACTTGATGTCCAAAAGCTGACCGTGTGCTCTTCTTTCAGGGACCTAAATCCTTTGGATCAGTTGACTGACCAGACAGATTACCAAGACAAGTATTACAAAACATCATGTCCATATATCACAAATATGCTGAGGTGAGAACAAGAAATGTTTAGGAACACTAACTCCATGTGTGTATGAAGTAATCATCATCATATAGATGACTGATCTGAGGTTTCTTGCAGATTTTCCCATGGGGAGGAAAACTGACTGCTGAATCCATAAAGTTCTTTTCGCCTTTGGTGATGTGGACTATATTTTCGTCTAGCCAAGAAAAACATAAGGCTTTGTTCTCTGCGTTCCTTGAATACTATCAAGTATACTCAAATTTGTGTGCTGGCCAAAAGCTATAAGAGGCGAGTTATATCGATTGGAATGGGGTACCGAGTGAACTAAAGTTCATGTCTTTGCTTTACTTTTCTACTTTTGAAAAAACAGTTGGAATGTTGCTCATCTGGTCTTAAGTCCTTTGTTGCTCACTTGTGGTTTAATTTCTCTCTTAGGGAATTCATCTCTCGTAGAGTTTTGTAATGTTGTTTACTTTAGTTTTGATTTTGTAATGTTTTGTGTAATACATTTTTTGTGTTATTAATGAAAGTTCTAAAAATTCAATTATATTTATTTTTGTATAAATCCAAAATGAAAAAAATTATATTATATATATAAATAAGCCATAATTATCAATTGTTATAAAAAAATATTATGACAAATAAAAAAAGCTATAACAGATAGATCCAATAGCAAAAAACAACATCGCTATCATAAGTGTTTTATATCATAGCACGAGCAAAAACGCTATTATATATGGCTGATCTATTATAGCTGGGGCAGACATAGCCATTTCAAAAACGCTATTATAGTGAACAATATTATAGCACAAACAAAAAACGCTATCATATATGGCCGACCTATTATAGTTGGGGCAGACATAGCATTTTCAAAAACGCCATCATATACATACCATGGCGTTTTTCGTGTGCTAAGAATAGAGATTTTTCTTGTAGTGTCATATGCCTCGTAACCATCTTGTTCATTGCTCGGCCTCGGCCTTCAGATCAATAAAGAACAGTTTCGAGCTCGTTTAATTTTATTTTGCATCTCATAGTTCGGACTTCTTAGATCGTAAACCGACTTCCCGGACTAGATCAAAATTCCGTAACAACAATTGGTGCCATCTGTGGGGAACGATAAACTTTCCTACACTCTGAAACGAGGCCGAGATGACATGACCATTTTTATCGAGTAACTACCCAAAATAGCCCGAACGTACTCCGAGTCCTCTTGCTCCGAGCCCGACTTCACCAAGCCCGTCGGACGAGATACATCTACCGATCTTGTCAGTCGGATTCCAGGACGATCGCACCCATGCAGCCTACACCCATCAAGGTGTCGAACTAACAAACAAAGCTCCCGACGTCCAAACCAAGACGCCTCTTCCCTCATCAGGACCCTAGCAACACTAGTCAACGAGCTGACCATGAATGATAATATCCATTCCGACCAGCCGACAAGTAAACCAGCCCAGCATCAAGCAACGACTAACAAAGACGACGGGCTAAGACCGTTGGGGATGTGGCCGACCCGTGAGACACCGTACGAATATGGAACACCCGATTCGACCCAGGACGACCGAACCCTCGAAGAGGAATAGGACACGCCGTTCACACTAAGAATAATGAACACGCCGATCGGGATCGTGAAATCACATTGTACTTACTCTAAAGATAGTTGTATTGTCGAGATCGGACAATTCATGTGATACTGGGTAGTCATAATGTTTTGCTAGAAACCGCTTATGACAAATGAGTTGTAACTCATTTCTAGTATCGTGTGAACCTAAAGGGTCACACACCTAAGCAAGTTGGATACGCTTCTGTAGGGATTGATCATTGGCATATGGTCCGATCAATGTGTATTGGATACACATTGAATTCGTGTTTTAAGAGGTGTGTCAATCGATGCCATTGGTGCGTCGATCGATACAAGAGGTGTGTCGATCGTTGCTATTGTGTGCAACGATCGACACAAGGTCGATACCGTAACTGATGTTACGCTTTGTAAACCGTGGACCTATTTATAGGGGCCAGGTTACACGACCTAAAAGTAGAGCCATCGCAGACAGTTTTTCTTGACAGAAAAATAGACCCTCTTCCTCGAGAAGCACGTAGAGAATCCCAGGAGATCCGATCACCGGTACTAGCATCCCGGCGGATTCCAGCTTGTGTGCGTGTGGACTACGATAGAGGCGCAGCGATTGAGGCGTTCTAGATCTCGTTTACCTGCTCCAATTTCCGTTGCCAATCTCCAGGTAATCACGAGGTCAGTTCTTAGATTCAATCACCTAGACCCAGGATCCTAGGGATTCCAACAGTGGTATCAGAGCCATAGGGTTTAATAGATTGAATCAGTTGCCTGGAATTCGATTAGAATGATTTTTGATTGAATTGATGCTAGCTAGGATTCGTTTTGATAATAAGAATCTCGGATTTGTTAATATCGAAAACGAAGAACTGTGTTTTCGCACAGTGTCGATCGACACAAGTTTGTGTCGATCGACACACCGCGAAAACGATGAAAATATTTTAGGGTTTTTGCACAGCATCGATCGATACACTGGGTGTGTCGATCGATGCAGCGCGAAAATACAAATGGATATTGTGTTTTCGCGTAGCGTCGATCGACACAAGTTTGTGTTGATCGATGCATCGCGAATTCGCCTATTAAAGGATTGGGTTTCGATTTAGAAATCGCACTGTGTCGGTCGACACACTGAGTGCATCGATCGACACAGGCTGTGCGAAAGGATAGATCGGTTCAATTGGATTGAACCGGTTATCTCGCGTGGTTATGTCGGTTTAATTCGATTAAAAATTCCCTGATACCCTACTGTATCGATCGACACAGGTTAAGTGTCGGTCGACACAGGCCTTGCGATTGGTTGAATCGGTTCAATTGGATTGAACTGGTTATCATGCTTGGTTAAGGTAGATTAGATCGGTTTAAATTGGATGAATTGGTTCAATTGAATTGAACTGGTTATCTCAATTAGAATAAACTGATTTAATTGGTTAAGATCAGTTTGATCGGATAAGTCGATTCAATTGGATTGGACCGGTTATCGCGATTAGTTAAAACTGGTTGAATCGGTTCGATTAGATGAACTGGTCAAATTGGATTTGACCGGTTATCTCGAATGATCTGAAGGTTGCATATCAAGAGTCGACCAAGTGTGTCAGTTGACGCACATGGTGACGATGCGAACCGTAATCGTTTGGTTTTGAACCAAATGATTAAGACACCGAACCGAATGACCTAATCCACTAAAATTAGAACGATTAAAACTTATATAAAATTATTAAAAGTTAAAAATGTTCCAAACCTGTTTAATACACATTGGATGTGTGTTAAATCGAAGCTTAGTTATTCAATATGGTCAACTGTCAAGACTCATTTCGTTGTTGGATAGTCTTGCCAAGAGCTTGGTGTCCACAATTACATGAGTAAGGCAGGTAGTGGTGTTGATGGTCTTGCAGTGCTTGACATCAACTATTGCATGACCTAAGAGATTGAATTACTAATCTTTTAAAGTTCCATTTCCTCAACTAAATATCAAGTGATCTTGATGTCTTGCCCAATCTTGTCTACTGTCAAGACTCGTGTCGTTTGTTGGATAGTCTTGGAGTCCTTGGTATCCACTGCAACATGAGTAAGGCAGATGGTCATTGACAGACTTGCAGTGCGACTGTCAGTGATCACAAGACAGAAAGAAGATTGGTTATACTTGACTTGGCTGTCAGAAGTTCTGGGCCCAGAGACGTCAGAGTGGATGAGACATGGATTGTCTCATCTACGACCAAGAATTGTACTGAGTACAATTAGCAATGGATTGCTTACCTAGATTACTAAACTCTGAGTAATGACGAGTCGTCCACTCAGATTTTAGTGATGTATGGATCTTGGATTATTATATTCATAGAGGAAACGTTGTTGGAATATAATGCGAGTTTTCTTATTGGATAAGATTCCTCATTTCCTGAAATCATAACTAAAATTTTCTTTGATTAAATTTTCCAGCCTATGTCTAAAACTACCTTCTCGTTACGACCCGTCCTTGAGAAGGACAAGTTAAATGGGTCAAATTTCCTGGATTGGTATCGCAATTTGAGATTAATCCTCAAGCAGGAGAGTAAGGACTATGTCCTTGAGAAAGCTCTTCCAGAAATGCTTGGGGCCAATCGCTCGAATGCAGTATATAATGCTTGGAACAAGCATTATATTGATGTGGTAGATGTGCGTGGTCTGATGTTGGCTACCATGAACTCGGACTTGAAGATTCAATATGAGAACATGGAGTCGCCAATAGAGATGATCACCAGCCTGAAACTGAAGTTTCAGGATCTGGCACGAGTTGAGAGATTCCAATTGGTGAAGTCTCTCACTAGGTGCAGACTACCAGAGGATGTTCCAGTGAGTCCTCATGTCATTAAAATGATGGGTTACGTTGATAACCTGGGGAAACTGGATTGTCCTGTCAGCTTAGAGTTGGAAACTGACATCATTCTGCAGTCACTGCCGTCAAGCTATCATAAGTTCATTAAGAACTATATCAAGAAAGGCTTGACGAAGACGTTGACTGGGCTGCATGGCATGCTCAAAACAGTAGAGCAAGACATCGAAAAGGGTAAAACATTTGAGAAATCTTGTGTTGGCAAGGGTAGAGGCAGGGCTGTCCAGATTTGGAATCAGGATAAGCATGTGTCATCTTATAAGCCCAAGTCAGGCCCATCTGGTGTTAAAAGGTGCTTCTACTGTGATGAGTCAGGGCATTGGAAGAGAGATTGCATTAAATTCTTGGAAGATTCACAAGAGATGAAGGAGATGTATGGTACTTCTTCTTCAGGTATTGTGTTATTACTTCAAGTTCTACATATGTATTGGATACTGGTTGTGGTACTGATATTTTGGAAATATGCAGGGCCTAAGCGACAGTAGAACGTTGAGGAAAGGACAAGTGGAACTGCGTGTCTAGTATGAAGCAATGGTTGCTACATAAGCCGTAGAGATTCTCCACTTGTAGGAGCCTTTCAAGCTTGGTTTTAAATTAAGTAATTGCTACTATGTACCTGCTTTATGCAGAGATGTCTTTCAATGTCTTGTAAGAATTTGAATGTTTTTCATTCTGATAAAAGACAAGTTTTGCTCTTTTGATCTTAATGAAATATTATATAGTAGCACCCCTTTTTGATAAATGGGTTTTATGTCTTAAACCAATATACTCTTGAATATAACATAAATACCAAACGGTTTAAGTCTGATGACTTGAACTCGATTTTTCCTTAGCACAGTCATTTTGACCATATAGAGTGAAGCGGATTCAGAAGTTCCATGGTTATGGGCTTCCGGCTCATTTAATTGTAAATCATTTGAGACATGAATTCTGCTTGCTGGGCCAAATGATTGAGGCTTCTTTAGCAGAGCTAAAGAAAAGGGCCAGAGGCTTATTGGGCCTTACACGTACTGATGTATGTGGCCCGATGAGTATTAATGCCAAAGGAAATCATCAGTACTTCATTAACTTATTGATGGCGTCAGTAAGTATGGCTGTTTTCTTATGATGAGACACGAGCAGGAATCTTTTGAGGAGTTCCAAAAATGAAGTATAGAACCGATTTGACAGAAGTGTCGAGATCCTCGATTAGATCGCGGAGGAAAATACTTAAGTCAAGAATTGGGTGATCATCTGAGTGAGTGTGAAGTCATACCACAGCTCTTTTCTCATGGAAAGCTTAATTGGTGTTTCTGAGAGAATGGATCGGATCTTATTGGATATGCTCCGATTAATGATGAGTCACATGAATCTTCCATTATCCTTTTAAAATACGCTCTAAAGTGAATAAGTTCACGCAAATTATGTTTCTGTCAGAATCAGTTGAAAGACACCACATTGGATGTGGACTGGGTGATTTCCAAGTATGTTTTACTGATTAATTGGGATTGCAAGGTTTGTGTAAGGCAGTTGTCAACAAACAAACTTGAATCCAAATCTGATAAGGGCTGCTTCGCTGGTTGTCCTAAGGAAACCGAGGCTTAGTACTTTTGCAACCAATCCGAGAACAAAGTTTTGTTGTTCGGAACCATGTTTTTCCAAGAAAACAGTGGGAGTAAAAGTACAGCTCGAAGAAATTCGAGAAACACAGGAGGCTGTTAAACCTGTTGAGGAAGAGCAGCGGTTGGATCTACAGAGTGTTGTAGGATCTGAACCTGTGGAGCCAGAATTTCGCTGATCCTGATGGATCCGTCACTAATCCGAGGGTGATTCCTCATGACCGATTGCCGTGATCTGATGATCATTGAAAAGTGACGAGCATGCGAAATTCAAAGAAGCGATGGTGAGCCCCAACTCCTAAAATTTGCTAGGTATGCATGTTAGCTTCACCGATCTATTTATAGATTGAAGCAAACATCTTGGAGTTGGAATCTATGTTCTGTTAAAATGGTCAAAGGCTTTGACTCGATCAGGAACGAATAGAAACCGTGCATTTACAAATAAACAAGTGGGAGCGTAGTTGCAATTCTCAAAACTGTATGTTTATAACACACTTAATCTCATAAACGACGTTCCGACGCTGAAGTCTAGTCAAGGTTTGGGTCGGAAGTCAAATTCAATAATAGACGTGGGAGAAGCCGCGAAAGTTCTTGGAATATGGATCCATTGAGATGGATCAGAAGAGCTAATTGGATCGTGTCAGAATCCTTATGATTATAAGGTACTGGACAGTTCAAATATGCATGACTCCAAGAACAGCTTCATACCAAAGGTCTTATGGCAATAATCTTAGCAAGATGAAGTGTCTTGGACACTGGCTGAGCTAGTATCTATGAGTGTGATTCCTTATGCTTCAGCAATAGAATCCATAATAAATGCCATATTTAGCGCTCGTATAGATGCCGTTTATGCATATAGCATGACGAGAAGATGCCAATATGTTCCGGTGAGAGTCACTGGACAGTTGTAAGGAATATCCCCAAGTGTTTGAGAAACACTAAGGATAGGTTCTTGTACAACTGAGGAAATGACGAATCTGTTAAGAGTGGTTAGACAGACAAAGATGATTCACGGTTCTCACCTGTTTATGTCTCTTTGTCTGTGTAGCGGGGCTATCTGTTGGAAAGGTTTCCAAGCAGTGGACCGCAGAATAGTGCTTATTAAAGATCAGCAGTGTGGTTTGTTGGAATGACTCCAAGCAAGAACACCGCAGCATCTCTCACAACCTAAGCATGATTTTCATGCTGTTGCTGTAGGTACTAGATATCTGAAGACGTGGTCTAGATTCTAGTGGGAGTTATGTTAGTTATGATGTTCAGATAGACATGATGTAGTCATGTTTGTGATAAACTGACATCAGTATTATTTGATTATTGGATAATTAAGTAATGGTCCCAAAGTACTTTATGGTCATCATATAGGTCATCAAGTTGATGACTTGATCATGAAACCCTATAAGTAAAAGATGACATAAATTATGATTGTCCCTAGTCAAGATTGTAAAAGTGGGACACTGACAACCGCGAGAGACTAGCTTGTGAGGTGACTGTTGACTAAGTTTCATGGAGTCAATGATATGAGTATCACAGTCAGTCACATAGATATATGTTGGTGAACATTTGATCGGACATGACCCGCTAATGAGAACTCTACAGGATAGTTATATCTGTGTCATGAGAGTTTCTCATTACGACTATAGAGTATAGTCCTTAAACCTGAGTTCATCATGCTTTCTAGCATATGAATTGGTGCGTTTTGACCTTGTCAAACGTCGTTCTGTAACTGGCGGCTATAAAGACATTGATTAGGCGTATCATGAAGTGTGTGTAGAAACAGGGATGGAACAAGATGGGATTTGTCCCTCCTATATAAAAGGAGATAAATATCTCAGGGCCCATCGAAGATTTGATACTGAGAAAATGCATGGCCGTGCTCAAACGAGGTGATTGTCAGTCGTTTGTTTTATCAGTATAGATCAGAAGTTCGATGAACATGATATTGGCTATAATAAGGATGACACAATTTCTTGCCTTATGCCATATCGAGATATAGCGACAAAGGGATTATGGGAATAGATGATTCCAGTACAAGTGGGAGATTGTTGGGATTATGTCCTGAAATCACATTGTACTTACTCTAAAGATAGTTGTATTGTCGAGATCGGACAATTCATGTGATACTGGGTAGTCATAATGTTTTGCTAGAAACCGCTTATGACAAATGAGTTGTAACTCATTTCTAGTATCGTGTGAACCTAAAGGGTCACACACCTAAGCAAGTTGGATACGCTTCTGTAGGGATTGATCATTGGCATATGGTCCGATCAATGTGTATTGGATACACATTGAATTCGTGTTTTAAGAGGTGTGTCGATCGATGCCATTAGTGCGTCGATCGATACAAGAGGTGTGTCGATCATTGCTATTGTGTGCAACGATCGGCACAAGGTCGATACCGTAACTGATGTTACGGTTTGTAAACCGTGGACCTATTTATAGGGGCCAGGTTACACGACCTAAAAGTAGAGCCGTCGCAGACAGTTTTTCTTGACAGAAAAACAGACCCTCTTCCTCGAGAAGCACGTAGAGAATCCCAGGAGATCCGATCACCGGTACTAGCATCCCGGCGGATTCCATCTTGTGTGCGTGTGGACTACGATTGAGGCGCAGCGATTGAGGCGCTCTAGATCTCGTTTACCTGCTCCAATTTCCGCTGCCAATCTCTAGGTAATCACGAGGTCAGTTCTTAGATTCAATCACCTAGACCCAGGATCCTAGGGATTCCAACACGGACCTCACGGATCTCCTAGACAGTTTGACGCTGACGGAACCCTCGAAAAGGATATCTCCCCTTACACGAAGGAAGGAGAGCCAGCTCGACCTCCTCCTCGTCGCTCTGCAAACAGAAACAACACGTTAGAGCACAAGCACCCAATAAACGGGTAACATGCTTACATCAAAGCGACAAGTTCAAGACAAGAAAACCTCTGGCGCATTACTGAGATCAGCGACCGCTTCAGATCCGCCCAAGTGGAGGAACTATGCATCGCCCTTAAGTACGCAAAGACAACAAACAAGGGAAACTATCGGTACATATCTATACATCGGCAAGCCCCGACTTTGCATAAAAAAACGAGCACGTCCGACAACGGCAACCACCGAAACCACGGAGGCCGGCGACGGCCAACACCAAAGAAAATCGAAAAACTCATCGGCGGTGTAACCTCTCTGCCAAAATCCGATGGGATTCGGCCTTCCGTCAACCAAAGCTCAACCCCACTCAGAAAAAAATAAGAAAATACAACATTTATAACCAGGAAAGGTAGCGGTTCCCAAAGCGACGCATTCAAAGAAACACAACAATTACCAATGCAACCTTCAATACAAAAAACGGTGGTCCACCTTTCCATAAACACGCCAAAAAACTATTGGAAAGCAACAAAGACGCGTGGACAAAACCTCGGAAACAGAAGAGGAATACCACCAAAATACATCAAGATGTTTTTAAACAAACACAAACAGAAAGCGAGGTCGCACCAACGAGCAGCGACCTAGATCGGAACGCCAAAAACAATCACAAGAAAAGGTAGGATAAATATGTACACACGATCAGGGACCGCCAAAGTTCGGGCTGCCCGATACAAAGAAAAGGAAGGAGGTCCACGACGAGGCACCTCCCACAGAAAAACTAAAAGAAAAATACAACTGTCTTACAAAACACCAAAACTAATTCAAAGAACCGGGCAAATTGGGGATAGTTACGACCTCGACAGGCACGATCCCCCTCCCATTACTCCCCGCCACTCTGTCAATGACAGCTTCACAGCTAGATAGTCCGGGGAAAGACAAAGCAAATGGGTCACAAGGACCAGGAACAACAGGCTTCAACGCATTAACTTCCTGACGAAGCAAGGGATCGTCTCGTTCTAGCTGGACAATCAGCGCGGGAGGAACAAGAATACCTTCCCAAACAAGTAGCTGATATGCACCAAGAATGGCAACCACTTGATTCAACACAAGAAGCTTCCCAAAGTAGCGCTCTTGCCGCTCCCCCTTTAACTTCAACTTCCCAATATGATCAGAAATCACTCATAAAGAACTCTCCGCTCACCCAAAAGACGCTCATCGAAAAAAGCCCACAGCTCGCCACATTGAGAAATTAGGCGACTGGTTTCCGACCTCAAGAGATCAGCCTCACTCTCGGCCTTACACCAAAGGTCTCAATTCGCACCCTCAAGGTCTGCAACCCTCCTCTCAAGATCCGTAACACGTCGCCTCTCCAACACCAAAGCAGCAGCGAACGCCTCAGCTTCCCCGAGCTGCTCACGAGCAGCCTCCAGTTCACCAGCAGAATTGTGCAATACGTCGATCTGCTCCCGCATAGCGCCCCCTGCCAATTCGGCCTGATCCATGTCAAGCTCATATGAGTCCCTAAGCTGGTTAAAAGAAGCAGTCGACTACAAAAACAAAAGAAGCAGTCAGCCACATGTACAACCACACAAAATGACAAACGATATCGACAAAACATACATTGACAAGACGATGACTAAGATCCTCCTGAAGGTTAGATCCGTGCATCTCAGAGACGGGAACTAGCTTCCGAGGAGGTTTCACCATGATTTGTTGGACGAGATCGGCACAAGATCGCTTATCATCCACCAAAGGATCCATCCCTGTGTGATAATACGACCAAGTAAAATCCAGAAAATCGGGTTCGCGACCGGCCCCCAGACCTCCACCACGAGGAGAGGGAGGAGTAAAAGCCGCACGATGGGAACGATGAACAGCATCCTCTTGTCCCTCGCCAAAAACTTCGCAACGCAGACGATCAGAAGCTCCAGAACCAACATGTTCCCCCTCGGGAAGTCCAGTTTATGAACCCAAAGTACCAACCTCGGGAGCAGGCACCTGTTCAGACATGACCTCCCTGTCCCGTCCGACGCTGCAGTCAACCTCCATTTCCACAAAAGTGTTGGAATTATGTCCAGTAATCTCTGTACTGTCTCTAGAACGTAAGAGTATGTCAATGATCAGACATAAGTCATATAATACTGGGGGTCATGATGGCTTGCTAGAGTCCGCTCATGATCTATAAGTCTTGGACTTATTGCCTTTATTATATGATCCCATATGGGTCACACGCCTAAGCTAACGGGAAAATACGAAGGAACGGTTTAGCAGAAGTACGGTAAAAGTGCTAGGCATTTACTGTACTTAGAGAGTATAAAGGGCCTGATTAAATCCATGGGATTTAATCAGAACTGAGAATTGGGCCCAAAAGCCCATGAGAACTAAAGGGAGTTTTAATGAATAAAACTTGACCTAAAGCTCTCTAATTTTCTCAGCACTCTGCGCCTCCTTCCTCTCTCTCTGCGCCTCTCTCTCAGCTGGTCTAGCAGCCAAATTTCCCGGTGTGCGTGTGTGAGCCTTTGGAGGATCCATCTCTTGGTGGTTCTGGTGATCTCTGACCCTTACCTCCCATTCCGCTGCAAAACAAGGTAACAGGTGAGATCCATTAAGTTTCTAAATAAGAGAACCTAGATCTGCATGTTTAGTAGGATGAATCAATCTGAGAATTGAATCAGGAAACACTAAACGATCCAACAGTGGTATCAGAGCTTTTGGTTCTGTGGTTTTTCTTGTTTAGAATCATGTTTAGAATTGTTTAAGAAGTGTTTTTTGAATCAATTTACTGATAAGGAAAACCACTTAAGAAACAGAGAATTAAAACCTAAACAAACAAGAAATCGCATGATCCAATCTATATGAATTGGTTTGCGTCGGAGTGTGGTCGAGCCGCACGTCCGGATCGTGAGACGCACGGACCGATCGATGGATCGAGTCGCGTGGCCTCGCGTATCGTCCCGATCGTCCCGCTATCGTCCAGCTGCTGTCCCGATCGCGTGAGGCTCTCGGCCGTCCGGATCGTGTCTTGCTCGCGGACGTCCCGAACGATCGACCCGACCATCGTCCCGTCCCGTCCTGATCGGCTTGGTTGCGAGAGATCGACCGTGATCGCATGGATCGAACGATCGCATGGATCCCGCGTCTCTCGGCCCAGGCCCGTCCCGTCCCGCTCTCGTCCGTGCGTGAAGCTTTGGCTGATGATCGTGGTCGGTTCGATTGTAAAATCGGTTCGGTTCGGTTAATGGTTCGGTTTATAAAACTTGATTAAAATCAAATCGTCACGGTTTAATAAACAGACTTAATAAATTTATTAAGTTCTGGTTAAACCGGGATTAGAAATCCAAAGTCGAAAAAATTGGATTTTGTGCCTAAACCAGTGATTTTCTAATTTGATTTGGTTGGACCAAATAAATTGAGAAAATCCGGTTTAGTAAATAACCGGTTGACAATTGTTGTCATCGTAGTAATTAATTTTGGTTAAGACCAATTTTAATGAACCAAACCGGTTATGTCATTTAATTGGACAATTGGGTTATGTCTTGGACATGAACCAATTCTTGGGCTTCGGGCCAAGAAGTTAAAACAATTGGGCCAATTATTTGAGTCTTTTCTTCAGAATTAATTTAAAATTTTTTTTATAAAATTATAAAATCGATTTTAAATTAATAAGTTTCCAAAATTTTGAAATTAGAAAGTTTCTTAAATTAGAAGTTTCTAGATTTGCATGTTTTGGATTTTAGGAAGTTTCCAATTTTAGAAAGTTTCCAAAATTAGTAGGTTTCCCAAAAAGGAAAGTTTCCCAAAATAGTAATCTTCTATTTTGGGATGAATTTTTAATAAACCTACAAACCTCAAATAATATCAAGCGTTGGATGTCTTGTCCAGTCTATGTCAGCTGTCGAAGCCCATTCAATTGTATTCATGGCCTTACAGTGTGAGGGTGTCTACTTTTGCGTGGATAAGACGGTTTGTGATTCATAAATGTCATTGGGAGTCCCAGACATTTATGATTACATGACTGTATAGTCTGGTTTTCTTGACTAGGCCATCGGGAGTCCCGGGCCTTGAGACATCAGAGTGGATTGGGCCTCGGGCCCAGATTCACAACCAAGAGTTATATCACGGATATAATTAGCCGACATAGGGCTTACCGATATAAGCTAAGGTTGGGTGATGGCTAGTGGCCCACTTTGATCTTAGTTATATGTGGATCTTGGAATCATTATATTCTATTGAGGGTAACTTATGTTATTGAATATAATGCGTGATTAATCATATTAAAATTAATACGAGATTAATCATATTGAACATATTAACTAATAACCTTTTTATATTATATTTCAGCTATGACTACTACAAGCACACAAAACACATTCTCTATCCGGTCTGTTCTCGAAAAGGAGAAGCTGACTGGAACGAACTTCCTGACGTGGTCAAGGAACTTGAGGCTGGTCCTCAAGCAGGAGAAGAAGGATTATGTCCTTCGTGATCCCCTCCCCGAGAGGCCTCCTAACAATGCCGCCAGGACTCTGCATAATGCTTGGGAAAAGCATTCGTCAGATGAAAATGATGTCTATTGCCTGATGTTGGCGACAATGACTGCTGAGCTGCAAATGCAGTTCGAGAGTGTGTTGTCACCCATCGAGATAATGGCAAGCCTGAAATCGCTTTTTCAGGAGCAAGCAAGGACTGAGAGGTTTCAAACAGTTAAGAACCTCTTAGACTGTAAGTTGGCTGCAAATGCGGCAGTGAGTCCTCATGTCTTGAAGATGATGGGTTATCTCGATCATCTTCAGAAACTCGACTGCCCTATCAGCCAGGAACTTGCCTGCGACATCGTTCTGCAGTCTTTACCTGCAAGCTATGATCAGTTCATTCTGAACTTTAATATGCATGGCTTGAGTAAGACATTGCCTGAGCTTCACGGAATGCTCAAGACTGCAGAGCCCAACTTGAGGAAAACCGCCAAGGACCCCAATGTGCTTATGGTACAGAAGGGCAAGGGCTTTAAGAAATCCTCTGCTAAGGATAAGGGAAAGGCTAAGGCTGTCCAAGTCTCGGACAAGGACACGCCAAAGCCCAAGTCTAAGGCTGGGCCTAATGACATCTGCAGGTTCTGTAAAGAACCAGGGCATTGGAGGAGAGAATGTAAGAAATTCCAAGAAGGTCTAAAGGAATTGAAGAAGAAGACTCTCGAGACTTCTTCATCAGGTATTTTTGTTATAGAAGTTAATACAACTACTTCTGATAATACCTCATGGGTTATGGATACTGGTTGTGGGGCTCATATTTGTACTAATATGCAGGCACTCAGCAACAGTAGAAGGCTGAAGCAAGGACAAGTGGAGCTACGAGTTGGGAATGGAGCGAAAGTTCCTGCACTAGCTGTAGGCACATACTTGTTGTCTTTACCTTCGGGATTGGTTTTAGAACTCAATAATTGTTATTTTGTACCTGCGATAAGCAGAAATATTATTTCAATTTCTTTGTTGGATTTGGAAGGTTATGATTTTTCAGTTAAGAATAAATTATGTTCCTTCAATCGCAACAATTTGTTCTATGGTTGTGCCCCTCTTACGAATGGGCTTTACATACTTGATCAATCCGCGCCAATTTATAACATTGATACCAAACGGTTCAAACCTAATGAGGAGAACCGAACGTTTCTATGGCATTGTCGTTTAGGGCACATCAGCGAGAAACGCATCAAGAGGCTCCATTCGAATGGACTTCTTGGCTCATTTGACTTTGAGTCATGTGAGAAATGTGAATCCTGCATGATGGGCAAAATGACACGGGCCCCCTTTAATAAACCTAACGAGAGGGCCAGTGACTTATTGGGCCTGATACACACTGATGTGTGTGGCCCAATGTCCACAAATGCAAGAGGAAACTATCAGTACTTCATTACCTTCACTGATGATTCAGTAGGTATGGATATGTTTATTTAATGAAACATAAGTCTGAATCTTTTGAGAAGTTCAGAGAATTCCAAAATGAAGTACAGAACCAACTTGGCAAAAGCATTAAGGCTCTTCGGTCCGACCGAGGAGGAGAATACTTAAGCCAAGAATTCAGTGATCATCTAAGAGAGTGTGGGATCGTGTCCCAACTCACTCCTCCTGGAACACCTCAATGGAATGGTGTGTCTGAGAGGAGAAATCGGACCTTATTGGATATGGTTCGATCTATGATGAGTCACACAGACCTTCCAATATCCCTTTGGGGATATGCTCTGCTAACAGCAGTGTTCACTCTAAATAGAGCGCCATCGAAAGCAGTAGCAAAGACACCATATGAATTATGGACTGGAGTGGCTCCAGTGCTGTCTTATCTAAGAATTTGGGGTTGTGAAGCCTATGTCAAGAGATTGATCTCTGACAAGCTTACACCAAAGTCTGACAAATGCTACTTCATTGGTTATCCGAAGGAAACCAAGGCTTATTACTTCTACCTGCGTTCCGAGAACAAGATCTTTGTTGCCCGGGATTGTAACTTTCTTGAGAGGGAGTTTCTCTCTAAGAAAGACAGTGGGAGTAAGGTACTGCTTGAAGAAATTCAAGATGAACAGGATACTGCTCAACCTAATGAGGAAGAGCAGCAGGAGGATCTACAAGAAATTGTAGAGCCTGAGCCTGTAGTACCTGAAGTTCGAAGATCCGGGAGGATCCGTCACGAACCCGAGAGATATCAAGGATTCCTCGTGACTAACTGTCATGATCTTCTGATCATTGATGGTGATGAACCATCGAATTTCAATCAAGCCATGATGGGCCCAGATTCCTCTAAGTGGCGTAAGGCCACAGATTCCGAAATGGACTCCATGTCGGTCAACCAAGTGTTTTCGTTGGTTGACTTACCCGCTGGTGTAAAAGCCATCGAGTGCAAATGGATCTTCAAGAAGAAGATTGACGTGGATGGAAATGTCCAGATTTATAAAGCCAGGTTGGTGGCAAAAGGTTTCAGACAAGTTCACGGTGTGGATTACGATGAAACCTATTCCCCAGTGGCAATGATGAAATCTATTCGGATTCTACTAGCAACTGCAGCTTTTCATGATTATGAAATTTGGCAGATGGACGTAAAAACCGCCTTCCTGAATGGAATTCTGGAAGAGGATGTGTATATGACACAACCTGACGGTTGCATAGATCCAAAGAATGCTGGGAAAGTTTGCAAGCTTCATAAATCCATTTATGGATTGAAGCAAGCATCGAGGAGCTGGAATCTTCGTTTTGATGAAGCCATCAAGCAATTTGACTTCATCAGAAACGAAGAAGAACAATGCGTGTATAAGAAAACTAGTGGGAGCAAGATAGTATTTCTTATTTTGTATGTCGATGACATACTGCTTCTCGGAAACGACGTTCCAATGCTGAAGTCGGTAAAGGACTGGCTTGGAAGTTGTTTTTCCATGAAAGACATGGGTGAAGCCGCATACGTTCTTGGAATCAGGATCTACCGGGATAGATCTAGAAGGCTGATAGGCTTGTGTCAAGATTCATACATTGACAAAGTCCTACAAAGATTCAGCATGAAAAATTCCAAGAAGGGCTTCACGCCAATGGTACATGGCACAACGCTAAGCAAGAAGCAGAGCCCTACGACGGCTGCTGAGCTTGAGCGCATGAAGAATATTCCTTATGCATCTGCAATAGGATCTATCATGTATGCCATGATCTTTACTCGTCCTGATGTTGCTTATGCATTGAGCATGACGAGTAGATACCAGTCAAATCCAGGTGAAAACCATTGGATTGCCGTCAAGAATATCCTGAAGTATCTAAGACATACTAAAGATAAGTTCTTGGTGTACGGTGGAAGTGATGTGCTTAAAGTCAGTGGATTCACGGACGCAAGTTTCCAGACAGACCAAGATGATTTCCGGTCACAGTCCGGTTATATCTTTTGTCTGAATGGCGGTGCAATCAGTTGGAGAAGTTCCAAGCAAGACACCGTTGCTGATTCCACTACAAAAGCTGAATATATCGCCGCTTCAGAAGCTGTGAAGGAAGCTGTTTGGATACGAAAGTTCATTATTGAACTAGGTGTGATACCAAATGCGACTGAGCCTCTGGCACTGTTTTGTGATAAAAATGGTGCTATTGCTCAGGCAAAGGAACCAAGATCACACCAGAAATCCAAGCATGTTCTAAGAAGATTTCACTTGATACGTGACATCATAAATAGAAAGGAAGTCAAGATCAGCCGAGTTCAGACAGATGATAACGTCGCTGATCCGTTGACAAAGCCACTCCCAAGACCTAAGCTCGAGTTCCTGACTGAAGCTGTAGGCATTAGAAACATTGAAATGTAATCTAAATTTGAGTGGGAGTTTGAGGGCTTTATTTAGTTATTGATATGTTCTTGTAAAACATTTTATGATGTTTAATGAAATTATTATTTCAAGATTATTTTAACTGTGATGAAATAATCGTTCCAAAGTGATATGAACCATTTTATAGGTCATCGAAGTAAGTGACTTGATCTTGAGTTATCAAAGTCATTTAGCTTGATCATGAGACCCTATATTTGATAGATGGCTTATATCATCATGTCCCTAGTCGAAGGTTGTTGAAATTGGAACACTAACAACCGTGTGAGACTGGATTGGTATGTGACTTATGACAAAGTCTCAGTGTGTCATAGATGCACGGCATCAAAGTCAGTACATAGGTGTATGTAGGGTACCTACAACCGGACAAGACCCGATTATAAGAACTCTTCAGGATATTTATATCTGTGTCATAAGAGATTCTTACTACGACTATAGAGTATAGTCCTTAGACCTGAGTTCGCATGCATGTGACTGCACACGAACTAATGCGCTTTGATCATTGTCTAATGCTGTCGTTAAGCGATGGTTATAAGGACCTTGATTGGGTGTATTATGAAATGAGTAGTTTACAGTGATGGAACAAGACGGGATTTGTCCCTCCAATATAAATGGAGTGAATATCTCTAGGCCAATCGGAGATTTGAATACTGGAAAATGCATGGCCATGCTCAAACGGACTTTCCCGAGTCGTTTGGATTGTCAGTATCAAATCAGAGTCCGATGAACATGATTAGCCTAAATAAGGATGACACTCATCTTGCCTTATGACTAATCGAGATATTGAGACAAAAGGATTATGAATACAGAGATTCCAGTTCAAGTGGGAGATTGTTGGAATTATGTCCAGTAATCTCTGTACTGTCTCTAGAACGTAAGAGTATGTCAATGATCAGACATAAGTCATATAATACTGGGGGTCATGATGGCTTGCTAGAGTCCGCTCATGATCTATAAGTCTTGGACTTATTGCCTTTATTATATGATCCCATATGGGTCACACGCCTAAGCTAACGGGAAAATACGAAGGAACGGTTTAGCAGAAGTACGGTAAAAGTGCTAGGCATTTACTGTACTTAGAGAGTATAAAGGGCCTGATTAAATCCATGGGATTTAATCAGAACTGAGAATTGGGCCCAAAAGCCCATGAGAACTAAAGGGAGTTTTAATGAATAAAACTTGACCTAAAGCTCTCTAATTTTCTCAGCACTCTGCGCCTCCCTCCTCTCTCTCTGCGCCTCTCTCTCAGCTGGTCTAGCAGCCAAATTTCCCGGTGTGCGTGTGTGAGCCTTTGGAGGATCCATCTCTTGGTGGTTCTGCTGATCTCTGACCCTTACCTCCCATTCCGCTGCAAAACAAGGTAACAGGTGAGATCCATTAAGTTTCTAAATAAGAGAACCTAGATCTGCATGTTTAGTAGGATGAATCAATCTGAGAATTGAATCAGGAAACACTAAACGATCCAACAGCAGCCTCCCTGCTCTGACCCCCGCCACCAACAGGCGGCTGTGGTACAACCCGCTCAGCAGCAACATGACTCACCTCAAGATCGATGACCGGCGGATTCCCTGCAAACGAAGCAGACTCCCTAGCAGAGCGACCAGCTGAATTCACAGCCGAACGGTCACAACCATCACTCAATCTTACGTTTTTTTTTCTACGAAGGCGAGGAGATAACGATCTAATCAACGGATCGGAGGGAGACGACAAACCCAAGTATGCTAACAAAATAACCAACGGGTTAACAAAGGTCGCGTCCACATGATTACAAAGAAAAATGGGGAGGGAGAAGGATTGATGTGTTAGATTTTTGAGTGTTTTTAAACATGTTTTATTGTGTGATTTAGCTTTAGGAAAGCATTTAGACACCATTATTGTGATTTAACTTTAGGATAAAGCATTTAGGCATCATTAGGTTGCATATGTCTTGTTTTATCTTTTTGTAGGTGGTGGATCACTTTAGGAAGCACAAAGATGGAAAAGAAGGTGGTAGGGATCAAAAGGAAGTGGAAATACAGCTAAGGAGCACGAAGAACAAGCGCAGCGACATGCACAGCGGCATACAAATGCCGCTGTGGAGGAATCCCGACTGAAAGTTTTACACAGCGACGTCCACAACGGCTTGCATCATGCCGTTGTGGTCCAAAGAAGCTCACAGCGCCATCCTACAGCGGGAGCCTTATGCCGCTGTAGGAGATCCCCCGAGACGATCAATTCAGCAGCAACATCCACAGCGGCTTGCACCATGCCGCTGTGGATCAAAGACGCTCACAGCGGCTCCTGGCAGCGACGGCCGTATGCCGCTGTGAGGCTACCATCCCGACCCAGATCTACTTTTTCTCCACTTTCTCTCTTTTTCTTTTGGCTTTTGGACCTTCCATGTGATGGATGTCGACCACTACTCCTTGATTTTGTGTATTTAATGACTTTTGAGTGTGTTGAGAGATCATATCACATTTTGTAAAACAATCCTCTCCAAACATTTGATCTTTTATGCAATTTTAGTTTGTTCTTGTGTTCATCTTCTTGTTCTTCTATTCTTGCTTTCTTTAAACATGTCTTGCTTTGTTATTACCATGGCTAGTGAGTAGTTTCTCTTTAAGTTTCTGGGTTTGAGTTGAGGTGAGGGTGATCTAGAAATGGTTTAGGTTGTTTAAAAACTTGGAAATACTGGTTTCTTACTTGTTAGAAGTTCTTAATGCTAGGATTGAAATGGCCAATCAACTCCTTGATCTTAAATATTGCTAGCACCGAGAGGTGTAGTTTATGTTTGAATCTCTGTCAAGTGCTTTACATTCTTAACCAATGAGAATTGATGTTTAAGGTGTTTAGTGGTAGTAAGAACTTGATCTTATTGCATATCTATCTTGAAATTGCCAACGAGAGTTGATGTTAATGCTTGATAGGTGTAGGGTTATTATCACGAGAGTGGAGTAACTTGAATCGTTGTTCTTAGCCTAAGAAATCACCCATTGTTTGCTAAATACTTCTGAACTAAGTAATGATCACCCAAACCGAAAACTCAACCCAAGGAACTTAGATTTTAATCAATTGTTTTTAATCAACATATTGCTCTGTTTATGTTCTGTTTTGCTCTGTTTTAAACTCACCATTGTTACCATTATCAAGTTTAATCATGTTTGGAATTTGGTTCTATTGTTAGTCTTTAGATATAAAACCCACAAACTTATTTGGTTGCACTTAGATTAAGAAAACACTTGCATTCTTAGTGCGTTTAATCACCCGAGTGGATTGACACCTCAAAACTGTAACGACTAGGTTGTAAACTTGCAACTGAAGTAAGTGAAGAGGAACTGATTTTTATCATATCAAGTTTGGCGCCGTTGCCGGCTTGGGTGTTAATTAAGCCATTAGGATTTGGTGTTTGCTTGAGACTAAGTCTTTTATTACAGTGATACTAATTTTCTCTGCCTTCTTTCCCTTTGTTTTGCAGGAGAATGAACTTGAGGAGCAGGGGACCAACAAACCTTGTACCAAGAGTTGAAGACATAAAAGCACACGAAAGGGAAATTTCAAGAAGACGAAGACAGCAACAAAGAAGACGAAGAGAAGAAATCAATATGGCCGACGAACAACAACAACAGCAAGACGGAGGTGAAGTAATCCGACCACACCACCCACAAAGACCTCACAGAGCCATAGGAGCATATGACGAACCCAGCATCAACGACTACAATTCTGGAATCATTCCACCGACAGTAGAAAACAACAACTATGAAATAAAGGCAAGCATCATCAACATGGTGGAAAGAAACAAATTCCATAGCCTACCTATGGAGGATCCACTAGACCACCTTCACAACTTCGACAGAGCTTGTAGAACAGTCCGCTTCAACGGGATTTCTGAAGATGCAATGAAGCTCATACTGTTTCCTTTCCCACTCGGTGATAAAGCCCATCTATGGGAGAAGAACCTTCTACCAAACTCAATCACTTCTTGGGATGAATGCAAAAGAATCTTTCTATCCAAATTCTTTTCCAAATCAAGAACCGCAAAGTTGAGGAATGACATTTCAAGCTTCAAACAAAAAACAACAGAAAACTTTGGAGAAGCTTGGGAACGATTCAAGAGCTACACCAACCAATGCCCTCACCACGGCTTCACCAAGGAGAGTCTTCTCAGCACCTTATATCGCGGCATTCTGCCAAAGTACAGGATGATGCTAGACACTGCTAGCAACTGCAACTTCCTGCAAAAATATGAACGAGAAGCCATGCAGCTGGTGGAAAACTTGGCAGTCAGTGACACTAACTACGGGGAGGACTATGACCAGACTTACAGAGAAGGAGGAGATAGAGATGATCAAAGGAGAGAGATCAAAGCACTTAACGAGAAGCTGGATAAGTTGCTCAAGGCAAATCAAAGGAATGTTAGCTTTGTGGGAGATTTTGATCAACAACAAGGTTTCTTTGAAGATGAAGCTGAGATGAATATGGAGGGACAAGCTGAAATGAATTACATTGGAGGCCAAGGATTCAATAAAGGCTTCAACCAGAACTACAGGAATCATCCCAAATTTTCATACCGCAGCAACAACGTCGAGAACCCTCAGGATCAATCTTACCCTCCATTCAAACAACAAGGACAAACGACACTACAAGGGAATTTTCCAACGAAACCAGCCTACAACAACAGTGGGAACTTTCAGCCAAGACAGCCATACAACAATCAGCAAGTAAACTACCAACAAAGACAGCAGTACAACAATCAAGGTTCCTATCAAGGAAACCAACAATTTCAGGGACAAGGAAGTTCAAACACCTTTCAAAAGGCAGATGATCAGACACAACTGATAAGGCGGTTTATGGAGACTACTAACAAAGCTATCTTGGACATGACAGTAAAATTTGACAAACTAACATCGGAATTTGCAACCATCAAGCAGCAATCCAACAAAGCCGGACATTCTTCAAACAGACCACCAGGCTTCTTACTAGGAAAACTGGAACCAAACCCAAAAGAGTACATAAATGCCATAACGCTACGAAGCGGAAGAGAGCTACCTACAAGGAAACTCATTGAGGACAATGAGAATCAAGGTGGGGGGATGAGCTTTGAACCTGAGAAGGAAGCCATTGAGGAAATTGAAGAATCAAAAAAGGAGACAAAAGACATTAAAGGCAAAGGAAAGATGCATGAAGAAACACAAGAAAAGAAGAAAGCAGATGCAGCATCTACATCCAAGGAGAAAGTCTTTGTACCCCCAGCCTATGAGCCCAAGCTACCTTTTCCAGGGAGATTCAAGAAGCAACTTTTGGAGAAGTATAGAGCACTCTTCGACCAACAAATGGAGAAAATTCAGCTCACAATGCCTTTGATGGACGCATTCATGCTAGTGCCTCAATACAGCAAATTTCTCAAGGATGCAGTTAGAGAATGAAAGAGATGGAAGGCATGGTTTTCCTAACACACGAATGTAGTGCAATCATTTAGCAAAAGAACACTCCAAAGAATTTAGAGGATCCAGGAAGCTTCACCTTACCATGCGCTTTGGGGCCTCTATCCTTTGAAAGATGCCTTTGTGACCTTGGAGCAAGTGTAAGCTTGATGTCACTTTCCATAGCCAAGAAGCTTAGTTTCACGCGCTACAAGCAGTGTAGGATATCACTTGTGTTGGCTGATAGGTCAGTAAGACTCCCTGTGGGCATGCTTGAAGACATTCCAGTCATGGTCGAAAATTATGAGATACTGACAGATTTTGTGGTTCTGGAGATGGATGAGGAACCAAAAGACCCCCTGATTTTTGGGAGACCTTTCTTGGCTACTGCTGGAGTCATCATTGATGTGAAGAAAGGAAATATTGACTTTCACTTGGGAAAGAACCACATCTTGAAATTTGACATCAACGAAGTCATGAAGAAACCAACAATTCAAGGGCAAGCTTTTTGGATAGAAACGTTGGACGCTCTAGCTGATGAGTACCTGGAAGAGCTTGCTATGGAGGACGCCCTGGAGACAGTATTGACCACCAAGGAGAGCATGATTGAGATGGTAGACAAGGAAGTGCAGGGGTATGAAAAACTTCTTGACTCTCGCAAAGTGATGGAAGAGGACAACCAGTTTTTGGAGCTACCCCAGAAAGTCCACGACATCAAATCTGTGGAGGGAGATAAAGAGACCAATCCAACCACCACAACTGATCCTAGCCAAGATGATGATTGGAGTGAACTGAAGGCACCCAAAGTATAACTCAAGCAACTCCCGTATGGGCTCAAGTACGCTTTCTTAGGACCTAACTCATCATACCCTGTCATTGTGAGTGAGAACCTTGATGAAAATGAATTGAATTTTCTCCTGAATGAACTAAGGAAATATAGGAGAGCCATAGGGTACTCACTAGATGATATAAAAGGACTGTCACCTACACTTTGCACCCATCGAATCCACTTAGAAGATGAAACTATGACTTAAATTGAACACCAAAGAAGACTAAACATGAATCTGAAAGAAGTCGTTAAAAAAGAAATTCTGAAACTCTTGAATGCTGGCATAATCTTTCCTATTTCAGATAGCACATGGGTATCACCTGTTCATGTAGTTCCTAAGAAGGGAGGAATAATTGTTGTTAAAAATGAGAAAAACGAACTAATCCCTACAAGAACTATAACTGGACATAGAATGTGCATTGACTATAGGAAGTTGAACTCAGCCACCAGAAAGGACCATTTTCTTCTCCCATTCATTTACCAAATGCTTGAAAGACTTGCAAACCATCCATTATATTGCTTCCTTGATGGGTACAGTGGGTTTTTCCAAATACCCATTCACCCTAATGACCAGGAAAAGACGACATTTACATGTCCCTATGGCACCTTTGCATATCGAAGGATGCCATTCGGTTTATGTAATGCTCCAGCAACCTTCCAAAGATGCATGATGTCAATCTTTTCCGACCTGATTGAAGAAATGGTAGAAGATTTTATGGATGATTTCTCTGTATATGGTTCTTCGTTTGCTGCTTGTTTGTCTAACTTGTGCAGGGTACTTCAACGTTGCGAGGAGACAACCTTAGTGCTGAATTGGTAGAAGTGTCACTTTATGGTGAAGGAAGGAATAGTTCTTGGGCACAAAATCTCAGAGAAAGGAATTGAAGTGGACAAGGCCAAGATAGATGTGATGATGGGGTTACAACCGCCAAACTCAGTCAAGGGGATCAGAAGTTTCTTGGGCCAAGCTGGTTTCTACCGACGGTTTATCAAGGACTTTTCAAAGATCGCAAGGCCTTTAACAAGGCTGCTGTGCAAGGATACAGAGTTCATTTTCGATAAAGCATGCCTAGAAGCGTTCAACAAGATCAAGAATTCACTTGTGAGTGCGCCGATAGTACAGGCTCCAGACTGGGACCTCCCCTTTGAGATTATGTGTGACGCAAGTGACTATGCAGTTGGAGCAGTCTTGGGCCAGAGGAAGGACAAGAAGCTCCATGTGATCTACTATGCAAGCAGAACTTTGGATGATGCTTAAGTCAGATATGAAACGACAGAGAAGGAGCTCTTGGCGGTAGTATTTGCATTCGACAAATTCAGATCATACTTGGTGGGTTTGAAAGTGGTTGTTTACACAGACCATGCGGCTTTAAGGCACTTGTTAGCCAAGAAGGAGGCTAAACCACGACTGTTGAGATGGATACTTCTGCTGCAGGAATTTGATCTTGAGATACATGACAAGAAAGGCATTGAGAATGGAGTGGCTGATCACTTGTCAAGGCTGAGGATTGACGAGCGAGTACCAATAGATGATTCTCTACCAGAAGAACAACTTCTAATGATTAGGAGCTTGAGAGAGGGGTACAACACAGTCTTGAAGATGGAGGAAGTGAAAAGCTTAAAAGAAGAGCAGTTACCATGGTATGCAGATTTCGTCAACTACCTAGCATGCAGAAGAGAGCCACCCAACCTCAGCAGCTACCACAGAAAGAAGTTCTACAGGGATGTTACTCGATACTATTGGGATGAGCCATACTTGTTCAAAAGATGTTCAGCCGGACTCTACAGGAAATGCGTCCCAGAGGAAGAGATGGAAGGAATCTTGTATCACTGCCACGGCTCAGAGTATGGGGGATACAACGCTTCATTCAAAACCGCTACAAAAGTGCTACACTCAGGTTTTTGGTGGCCCAGCCTGTTCAAGGATGCTCACGGATATGTGACAAGATGTGATGTCTGCCAAAGGAAGGGCAACATTGGAAGAAGGAACGAGATGCCACAGAACCCGATACTAGAAGTTGAGGTATTCGATGTGTGGGGAATTGACTTCATGGGACCTTTCCCATCCTCTTATGGGAATCAGTACATTCTAGTAGCAGTTGACTATGTGTCGAAATGAGTAGAGGCCATTGCAAGTCCTACAAATGATGCCAAGGTAGTTATCAAGCTATTCAAATCCATCATATTTCCCAGGTTTGGCATCCCAAGAGTTGTGATCAGTGATGGAGGAACTCACTTCATCAATAAGGTGTTTGAAAGTCTTCTTAAGAAGTATGGAGTGAAACACAAGGTAGCAACACCTTACCATCCTCAGACCAGCGGACAAGTGGAAGTTTTCAACCGGCAAATCAAGGCTATACTGGAGAAGACCGTGGGGAACTCAAGAAAAGACTGGGCGAAGAAACTAGATCATGCTCTTTGGGCATACATGACTGCCTTCAAGACACCTATTGGCACAACAACTTTCAATCTGTTGTATGGGAAGTCATGTCATCTACCAGTCGAGTTGGAGTACAAGGCAATGTGGGCCATTAAGCTTCTGAATTTCGACATAAAGACTGCAGCAGAAAAGCGCCTCATTCAACTCCATGAGCTTGACGAAATCCGACTTGATGCTTATGAAAGCTCAAAGATTTATAAAGAAAGAACTAAGGCATTTCATGACAAGAAGATAGTCAAGAAAGAGTTCAAGGCAGGAGATCAAGTACTGCTGTACAACTCTCGGTTGAGACTATTCCCTGGGAAACTCAAATCAAGATGGTCAGGCCCATTCTCGATCAAAGAGGTAAGACCCTACGGAGCCATTGTTCTTCTCAACAAGGATGGAAGTGAGTTCACTGTGAATGGACAAAGGCTCAAGATCTACTCAGCATCAAACCCCGTGGAAGAGGAGGTATCGATTCTTCTCACGGAACCAACCCCAACCTGAGAAAGTAAGAGAGTCAAGCTCGAGACTTAAAACAAGCGCGCTTGGGAGGCATTCCCATGTTATCCTTTATATATACTGTGTGAATTTTCTTTGATTTGATTTAATTGTGTCTGTTTGGATGATTTGATGTGTGCTTTTTAGTTGTTTTTGTGTGTTTCCAGCATAAGGGAGCAAGTCGGAAAAGAAGCAAAACATCAAAAAAAAAAGATAAGGAGGAGAAAACATGCTGCAGGCGGCATACATATGCCGCTGTGAAGGATTTGCGGGACCCTATTTTTAACAGCGATACGTCCAGCGGCATGCCAAACCGCTGCGTGGAAAAAGGACGCACAGCGGCATAGTGCAGCGGCGTGCTTATGCCGCTGCGGAGGAAACAGCGGTACATGATTTTTGGCAGCGGAATCGTCCAGCGGCATTCATATGCCGCTGCGGAGATTTTTCGCGGACGATGGATTATGACAGCGGTATGCACAGCGACAGGCCAAGCCGCTGCAGGTAAGTTGACTCCACAGCGGCATCCTATAGCGAGGGATGTATGCCGCTGTGGGGAGATTTTTTGCCTAATAGAAATCGCGATTCCCATTCTTCTTCCTCCCTTCACGGCTTTCTTCAAAATCGCCATTTTCGCCCACAGTCTCAATTTCCCAGAAAACCAAACCGTTTTCATCGATTTTTGGCTCCCTATTTCGCGATTTCTCGGACTATTATCATCTAGGATCATTAACAGTCCCAAAATCAAGCAAAGGTATGAAAAATCAACCCCCTTGTTCTTCATGAAAAAATTTCGATCTTGATTTCAGGGAGATTTGTTGCTTGAAACTTGTTTATATGATGATTCTAGATATACCCATACAATTAATTTGAAGAACCCATGGTTAGATTAACCTCAATTGAAAAATCAAATCCTAGGGTTCTTGAGAAATTTTTTTTTGGAAATTGGGGAAAATGAATTTTGATGATTCTTAAGGCTTTGCTAGGTTGTTTAGAATACTTTGCAAAAGGAATGGTATCAAATTCATTGTGCATTGGAATTTATAGAGTGAAAGGAGTTGTTTATAAAGAAAAAGATGGAAATTGTGGATTGCGAGGTTTAAATAATTTTGAAACTTGATCATTGTCTGGAGTTTAAAGGAATTAATGTTGCATGGCTTGAATGATGTAATGCTAAACTTTAGACATGATTAAAGTTTTGATTGAGAAAGAATTGATGATGTTCCATGTGTTTGTGCAGATGGTGAGAACATGTGGGCAAAATGAAGAAGAACAACCGGCACAAACGCACCGGCCAGGAAAAGCACCTGCTCTGCCTGAAGATGATGAAGATGAAAGAGTGTACTTCTCAGGCACTAGCGATGATGAGGATGGACCAGAGCCGCCACCTGCTAAGAAAGGAAAAGCCAAGAAACCGGCGGCTAAGAAGCCTAAGAAGAAGAAGAAGAAAGGAGTATTCTACACAATGGGACAGATTAGAGCAAAGATCGGTGGTTATACTTGGATGCCCACAAGGTTCGGGGAACCCGAAATCTGCAAGAAGCTGGGCATATATGACGATGTCATGGGTATTCTGAGGAACCTCAGCTTGGAGAGGCTAATGACGGAGACCTATCCCGTCTACCACACGCCATGCCATCAGTTCTTTTGCACTCTGCAGGTGGAGGAGTTTGAGGATGGCCCGAATAAGGCTGAAGGCTTCGGGTGCATCACATTTGTCTGCGGCAGTAGGAAGTACAAGATGGGATTCAGGCAGCTGCACGATGTACTCGGGTTCAGGGATGCACAGAACAGTAGGTTGTCGAGCCTAGCTGAACTACCTCTAGTTCTGTGGAGTACTATTTCCATAGCAGCCTACAAGACCGGGAAAATGAAGAATTCCGACATCGCCCACCCGGCCATCAGATATGTGGAAAAGCTGTTGGCTAACACCATTTTCACCAGACGAGAAAACAACAAGGTGTTGGAGGAAGGTTTGAGATTCTTGGCCATAGGACTGCAGACAGTGATAGGAGGTTGGGAACTACCAGAGATAAACAACTACGATTACGAGGAGCTGGGAGTGGTAGCATTCTTCTTCAGAAGGTTGTTGGCTATGAGGCGATTGGCAATGAGATCTGTGGACAGGACGCCAGTATTCAGGTTTGGGAGTCTGCTAAATCCGATATTTCAGGCGGTGGGCATCCCTCTGGCTCAGGGAACTGCACACGGAGCTGCACCTTTGATGATTGATGAGGCACTTCTTCGCAAGACAAACTTCTTGGCTAGGAACATTGACAACCGGTATGTCTACACCTTCAGAGTCAGCCCATCTCAGAAAGCGAACATTCTCCTGCCAAACTATGCCATTACCACACTGAGTAACAAGGATAACATGATGTTCCAGCCAGATCCGCGTTACTATCATGGCATTGAGGATGATCCGCTAGAGGCTCCGGTAAGAGCAAGGAAGAGAAGAGCTGCTGACAGGAGATCACAGAGAGAGGAAACCAGTGCCCAAGCAGAAGATCGCATGGAACCAGAAGCCGGCACAGAGACTAGACCACCCAGCCCGGTTTATGGGACCTCACGCTACCACCTTCGCGCATCAAGAGAAGCCATTCAGGGTGCTCAGTTGAGGAGAGCCCACAGCTATATCAGGAAGTTGGAGCGCTGGAACAAGCTTCAAGATCGCACCATAGGAAAATTGGTGGAAGTTGGAAGGAGGACGAAAGCGGTCTTGAAGAAGAAGTATAAGGAGAAGACGAAGGCGCTGGTCCAGCAGGTTAAGTACCTGGGGTATATGCTGACGGGGAAGAAGGGGACAGTACAAAAGCCTGAGGGCTACTCGACCAGTGAAGAAGAAGCGAGCTCAGAGGACTTCCCGAGGAGACACTCTTACCACGGGGAAGGCACCAGCTCGTCCAGCAGAGCCCCAGGTCGGGCCCCACTCGATGAGCGACGCCGCAGAGCCTAACGCCACATCCCACCACCATCGCCCGGCTCCGGCAACGAGTCCCTGTCCTTAGGAGAGAGCGAGGACGACTCCGCACCACCAGCTTATTGAGGTACCACCACCACTTTGTACATAGTTTTAGCTTCTCTTTTATTTTATTTTTACCACAGTTAGCTCCCCTAAATCTGCTTTCACACCGAGACGGTGTGAAGTAAGTTTGGGGGGGGTGATCATTTAACCACATTTTATGTTTCTTTTCTCTTGAGTCTTTTACTTTTGTGTGCTGCATTGTGAATAGTTAGGATTTTGAAAAAAAAAAAAAAATTGAAAAAAAAACAAAAAAAAATGAGCATTTAGTTTCATATTTGTCGCTTTCTTAGGATCGAGTCTAGTAGCATTCTAGGAAGCATTTGCATAGGAGACAATGATATAAATGCCTTGCAAGAAATCTAGATTTTAGAACTCAATATGATGCCCTCGTTAATCATACCATGTTGCTTAAAAAACTCTTAAAACACTTGTAAATTTCGAGCTTTGATCACACCACTCCAATCCGTTTGTCAAGTAGGATACCCTCAACTATGAAACCAACTCACTTATTGGACTTAAATGAATTTAACCTTCTCACTTATGGGTTTTAGATGCTTGATCATGGTCACTACATACACACTTGGATTATCTTTACCTCATTTTACCACTCTTTGTTAATCCAAGTGGCCATTCTCACTCTTAGAATGGTTTCCACACCTTAATACCCTACCCTTTTTCTTTCAAACCTTCATTGAATTGATTGAGTGAGGCCTCTTTTTGATAATACTAACATGTGAAAAAGGTTAAAAGTATGAGAACGACAATGGTTAGCTTTCATAGGCTAGTCTAGGAATTCACATATTGGTTTAGCATTTGGGGTATAAGCACTTGAAATGCGATTGAGAATAAGAAAAGAAAGAGTGAAATGGGGAGTAAAAAGAATAAAATGACCAATGGTTTGTAAAAAGAAAAGGGAAACACTTGGGAAAGAGACTTGAAATGGGAAAACTCTAGGTGCAAAATAAAAATGAAGTTGAAAGATAAAGGGTTTAAAGAAATGAAAAAATTAACTTCTCAAGACCCAAAAATGAAAAAAAAAAAAAAAAAAAAAAAAAAAAGAGAGAGTGAAAATGGTTGAGTTAGAGATTGAAGGGAGATTAGCTAATTAGGAATGGGAAACACTTTGGGTAAGATTTTGAGAGCTAAGAATTGTATGCATGAATTGTTCTTGTCTTGCCACATTTTGCATAATGTCTAGCATTCCTTTTCTTGAGAGTTAGCCACCAAAATGAGAGATAAAAGCCTTCCTCTAAACACCATTTGAAGCCTTTTAATGCCAAGCCAATTGATTGAGATCTAATCCCCATTTGTGAGACTTCACTTTGATAAGATGAATGAATGTAAGAGTTGGTGGAATGTTGAGTGGTTGAATCTTGACATTATGCTTAAGAGAATAAAATTTGGTGTGTTGATAAGCCTAGAGAAATTAGAGTAGATTAGAGAGTTTGTTTGTGCAACATGTTATTATTTTCTAAGGTCATCATGTTGAGGTCTTGCTAGATTTCTTTGGTTATGAGTCTCCAACTCCAAACCTTTCCCCTTTGGTCCCATTGTTGTTTGCTTGAGGACAAGCAAAGAAACACGTTTGGGGGAGTTGATGTGTTAGATTTTTGATTGTTTTTAAACATGTTTTATTGTGTGATTTAGCTTTAGGAAAGCATTTAGACACCATTATTGTGATTTAACTTTAGGATAATGCATTTAGGCATCATTAGGTTGCATATGTCTTGTTTTATCTTTTTTGTAGGTGGTGGATCACTTTAGGAAGCAAAAAGATGGAAAAGAAGGTGGTAGGGATCAAAAGGAAGTGGAAATACAGCTAAGGAGCACGAAGAACAAGTGCAGCGAGATGCACAGCGGCATACAAATGCCGCTGTGGAGGAATCCCGACTGAAAGGTTTACACAGCGACGTCCACAGCGGCTTGCATCATGCCGCTGTGGTCCAAAGAAGCTCACAGCGCCATCCTACAGCGGGAGCCTTATGCCGCTGTAGGATATCCCCCGAGACGACCAATTCAGCAGCGACATCCACAGCGGCTTGCACCATGCCGCTGTGGATCAAAGACGCTCACAGCGGCTCCTGGCAGCGACGGCCGTATGCCGCTGTGAGGCTACCATCCCGACCCAGATCTACTTTTTCTCCACTTTCTCTCTTTTTCTTTTGGCTTTTGGACCTTCCATGTGATGGATGTCGACCACTACTCCTTGATTTCGTGTATTTAATGACTCTTGAGTGTGTTGAGAGATCATATCACATTTTGTAAAACAATCCTCTCCAAACATTTGATCTTTTATGCAATTTTAGTTTGTTCTTGTGTTCATCTTCTTGTTCTTCTATTCTTGCTTTCTTTAAACATGTCTTGCTTTGTTATTACCATGGCTAGTGAGTAGTTTCTCTTTAGGTTTCTGGGTTTGATTTGAGGTGAGGGTGATCTAGAAATGGTTTAGGTTGTTTAAAAACTTGGAAATATTGGTTTCTTACTTGTTAGAAGTTCTTAATGCTAGGATTGAAATGGCCAATCAACTCCTTGATCTTAAATATTGCTAGCACCGAGAGGTGTAGTTTATGTTTGAATCTCTGTCAAGTGCTTTACATTCTTAACTAATGAGAATTGATGTTTAAGGTGTTTAGTGGTAGTAAGAACTTGATCTTATTGCATATCTATCTTGAAATTGCCAACGAGAGTTGATGTTAATGCTTGATAGGTGTAGGGTTATTATCACGAGAGTGGAGTATCTTGAATCGTTGTTCTTAGCCTAAGAAATCACCCATTCTTTGCTAAATACTTCTGAACTAAGTAATGATCACCCAAACCGAAAACTCAACCCAAGGAACTTAGATTTTAATTAATTGTTTTTAATCAACATATTGCTCTGTTTATGTTCTGTTTTGCTCTGTTTTAAACTCACCATTGTTACCATTATCAAGTTTAATCATGTTTGGAATTTGGTTCTATTGTTAGTCTTTAGATATAAAACCCACAAACTTATTTGGTTGCACTTAGATTAAGAAAACACTTGCATTCTTAGTGCGTTTAATCACCCGAGTGGATTGACACCTCAAAACTGTAACGACTAGGTTGTAAACTTGCAACTGAAGTAAGTGAAGAGGAACTGATTTTTATCATATCAAGGATCCATACCTGAATCAACTTTTCTAAAACAGGCCTGGACCCTCAAGTCAAAAAGAGACTTTTCCTCCTTTTTCCTCCTCGATGGCCAGGATATTGGACGATGAGCCCCATCTTCGTCAGATTCTTGGAAAAGCCCAAGGTCCAAAAACCGGAAAAGAGCAAGCTGCAGAGCAAAGAAAAAACGCAAGACGGACCATCTTAACAAAAGTAAACACCGAAACAAAAAAAGAGTAAAAAAAGGGCTACCAGGATCGGTGTTCCAAGCAGAAAAGAAGATCCTCTATGCATCGAACGACAGCGCACCATTGACCTGTGCGAAGAAATAACCATCCTGCCAGCAATCCGTCTTGTCTGGAGGATCAGACATGATTTTCATACAAGGCATGGACCTAAGTTTTGTATAGAAAGTCTCGGAGTTCCCTCGATTAACCGCTGTCGACATCAATTATTCAAAAAAATCAGTGGACATATCAAAGTCATCGCCAGCCGCCATAATCAAAGTGCCCACCATATTACGAATTGCCCCAGGGCAAAGCTGAGAAATAGCTAATTTCTTAGCTTCACAATACTAGACCGGGAGCTTCGAAAGGGGAAAAACCATATGACACTCACAAAATAGGCTCTTGTACAAACAAAACCACCAATGAGGAGCATTCCAAGGCCACTCATCCGGGGTTGGCAGACAAAACTCCAGACCAGAACACGGATACGATCTCCCAAAAAGGCGTCGAGGGAATCCCCCTTAAAAATAGACGGAGGAATTGGCCGAGGAATAACCTTCCTCCTAGATTCCTCCCCTTCACTCGTCAACACTTCCCCCTGGCCTTTCTTCTTCTTCCCTTTCAGAATTGTCGCCTGGGAACGAACACCAGAAGCGGCCGCACTATGTCTAAACCGACTACCCTCTCGATCAGCCGAACTGTCGCCGCCACTCCCGCGACCTAGTATATATGCATCAGAACCCAAATCACGCTCATCTTTCCCGCCATGGTCCTTATCGGCGGGCGGATCCACGTTTTCCCTCCCTTAAAGTGGAGGAAAAGAAGCATCGCAAAATGGTTGGCAAGCGAGAGGCTTCTTCATCGTCGGAGAACCCCAAAACAGGCAAGGTATCCACCCACTGCGCGAATTAAAAAATTCTTCGTCTTCTCGAAGAAACCTACACTTGACAAGACTTTCATCCGACGAACTGGAAGAGTTTGAATCGCTACTACTAGAAGAGAGATAATGAATTTCCTCTGCTCGCATGCTAACCAGCAGATTCGAAAACGAAAAACGACAAGGGATAATAACCGAGAAAATAAGCACGAAGCAGAAATTACAAGAATGATCTCAATTACCAAAGGAAAATCTCGAAATAAAGGAACTTAATGGAAACTCGAAAAACGCGCCTTCCGCGGCTCGCGTCCCTTCGATACCAAAAGAATGTGATGGAATCCAACAATTGAGAAGGCACCGAGAAGCGAAATGATCTAAAAAGATTTCCGCCTGACTTAAGTGCTTGAACAAATTCGCCGACTCCAACTAGGCTGCAGATTGACGAACTCAGGGGGGGGGGGGACTAATGTTCGATATGGGTTTAGCACCCATCCATAAGCCCATTGGAAATCTTGTTAACTCAACAAATTCATCTCGGCCCAAGAAGACACACCCGCTAAAGAGTCAATGGCCTAAAAGGAAGTCAGCCTTCAAGCGCTATAAATTGGACGCTTCACTCTTCATTTCACACACATTGCAACTTGAGAGAGGGCCGAGCTACTTCTATAAAGCTCCGACCTCAAGCAATAGTTAGGGAGCACGTCATTTGACGGACTCCTACCTCATAACCAACATGTTCATTGCTCGGCCTCGGCTTTTAGATCAATAAAGAACAGTTTCGACCTTGTTTAAGTTTATTTTGCATCTCGTAGTTCGGACTTCTTAGATCGTAATCCAACTTCCCAGACTAGATTGAAATTCCGTAACAACACAAATGATTCGGCAAACACTAGCAACTTTTTATGGAAAGATACTACTCCCCAAACATTCGTAACGACCTTTTCTATTATAGTGACGAGGAAGATCACCTTGCTGTGGAGTTTAAAGTTTTTGAATTAACTGGGTACAGATCATAACCATACATCGAGGATGACTCTGGCTTGTTTGCAATATTCTCCATTAGCTTTGAGAAGTTCAAATCATGTCCATAAACTGTAGGACCTGTCGATAGAATATGTGTTATTTCCATCTCTCCCCGAGTATTTTTACCAGAGCTTGGGTTAAGGTCCCTCAGTCCTGATTGAGGGATCAGCTTCTGTCGTTTTCTTAAAAATCGTATTTCTGTTTTCAAAAGTGTTTGCGAAAGTTTTAAAATGAGGTTACTTTGCGAAAGGATTTTCAAAACACCAACTATATCATCGGTTGCTCTCTGTTTTGGTTCTAGTATAGTTAGATCTTCTTTGCAGGTTATGGTCGGTGCTCTTAGACCTTAGTGGTGTTATTGCCCTTAAGATGTATGCCGAGAGGTATGTCGTGATGTGTGCCGTGAAGGTGTGTGTTGAGATGTATGTTGTGGTGTGTACTTACGGGGTAGTAGATGCCATTGAGGTGTGTGTTGAGGTTAGCGTTGTTCGGAGTGTTAACCAAGCAAGCGTGGTAAGACGATAAGGATGTGGAGACGTTCACCGGAGAGGCTAATACTGGAGTGTAGCGGAGGCTGCAAGAGTTATAGAAAGTGTTACAAGAGTTGCAAGAGGTGTTGTAGGAGCTGCAAGGAGTGATGCAGGAGATGCAAGAGGTGATGCTTTGAAATGGATTTGGATTTCGGGATGGCACATGTGGAATATGCATCAAATTATTTTGTACCAGCAGATATGGATGAGTTGAAGGAGCAGCTAGAGGATCTGGTGAAGAAAGGATTGATCGGATCAAGTAGTTCACCATATGAGCATTTGCCATGTTGTAAGGAAGAATGAAAAAGGTTTCAGACTTGGTACGGACTACCAGAGTTTGAATAAGATTGGTGTAAGGAAATCACCATCTGGAAAAGGTTGGAGTTTGGGAGGCAGTTATCGGTTAGACCAGGGAAATTGCGGACCAAGTGCAAGTGGTCGATGGGAAGACCTTGTTGCAAGGAAGCCATAGGAGGTGGCGGTGTCCTAACTAGAGTAATCTTCAAGAGTCGTTCGTGTTGCTTGTTGCACAAGAAGCAGTTGGGAACTGTTCAAACCTATTCTAAGTATGGAATCTTGGAATCGGTTTTGTGACATCAACCTCAATGGGTTATGGACTGTTCGCTTGAAGTCTGATCAAGCTAAAATTTGGAGGAGATCTTCGTGGTATTGCAGGCTCGAGAATCAACGGTAGGACCGGAAAGGTAACATCTGTTGTGGAGTTCCTTGTGTGTTACTAAAGCAGATAAGGGATTTTCTTCAAGAAGTAAAGGTGGTAGTAAAAGGCTTTGGGAAAGTAGAGTTGTGGCATTTGGAATTGCCTATTCAACTGGAATTATGTTGGTTGTAAGCACCAGTGGATAAAGCAGGTTATTGGAGATGGAAGATGGTTTAGTAGTTGGATAAGGTGGCATTTTGTTGGATAGGTACTGAGGAGAAAGACACTTTAGAGCGTGTTTTGAAATTAGAGGGGGGGGGGGGGGGGGACGCTATTGGTATGTGGCATTTTGTTGCATTCTGGAAAATGTTGTTGGATAGGTACTGAGGAGAAAGACACTTTAGAGCGTGTTTTGAAATTAGAGGGGGGGGGGAAGCAATCTTCTAGATTCGATGGCAAGTTCTTTTCAAAGAAGTAAGTTGGTCAAGTTGAGTTATGTTCTGCTGGCTTCGTTGTGTTTTGCTGGCGGTAAAGAGTTGTTAAGAATAACTCCCGCCATGGAATTCAGGACGAATTCCTAATAAGGGAGGGAAGATAATCGTAATGGCCTGATTTTACTTACTTACCTATGAGTCCAGGAAAATCCATATGTACAACTAGAACTGGTATAGTTTAGTAAATTTAGTGTACGGGTTGAGGCTATAGCTTGAGTAGTCATATGAAAATATCTCAGCAGGTCGAACATAGTAGCATACTAACCAACCTGGTTTTGAAAATTACAGTCTTTTCAAATTTCACCAAAAAAAGATACGTACAGAGTTGTCAATTCTGGCTTACTCCACATGTAAGAAGGAATAGGACCAGACAGACTCATATTCCTCAAAATTCTGAAACAAAAACGAAGACTTTAGTTGACATTCTTAGATAAAATCAAGCTTCATTGGAAAACACTTATAGGTTTTTGATGGCGTTGCTAGATATATTAGGAAAGGAGTTTATCCCAATCGTATCACTAATACTCCTGAAAATGAAATACAAGTCTTAAAATATCACTCATTTCAGTGGTACTTTTTCTGATCAATTAAAAGTAATATAATAATTACAGTTGTGTGAGATTTTATAAGCGGGCTACTGCGTCAGGAATAGGCCCTTTCAGTCCACTTGCGTATAGATCTCTGATAATCATAAATCGACACAACTTAGATGACATTAAAACACAAAACTATAAGAGAAATTACAAATGGTGATGATGGAGAATCTTACAGCGAAGTTATTGTCACATATTGCATAATGTAAAGAAACAACTATATTAAAGCTTTGTAAACTTTAATATTGGGCATGCTATCTCGTCACACCTTTATCAAATTAATTCACAACCTTGCAATTCATCATACTACAAAGAAACAAACAATACCTAACGTATTATTTTAAGGTGACTTAAATCTCAAAGTATTGTAAAGGGGCTTTTCTTGAGTGAGCAAGGAAGGCCTGCGAGCTCAAGAATGAAAAGATGTCGTTAGGGTTTTCTATTGTCTATTGTATCGGGTTTTGGGATAGTATATAAAGGGGTCTAAGGGTTTGTAAATATTAACACACGAAATATAGAAACACTAGACAAAAGGGTATTTGCCTCAATACTGTTTCTCTCTAAGTATTCCGCACAAATGTTTCTTCTTCTAGGGTTCACTCATGTTTTACAACAAGTGGTATCAGAGCACTAGGTTTCGATGACAGGAAGTTCTCTTAAATTCGACGTTCCTCGTTTCGATGGGAATGGAAACTTTGGTCTATGGAAACTTCGAGTGAAGGAAATGTTATCGCATCAAGGGATGAAGAAGGCGTTGTTAGAGACGAAACCAGAAGCGATCAAGGATGATGATTGGGAGGAGATGACAAACAGGGCAACCTCGACAATTCGTTTGTGTCTTTCAGACGAGATTACTAATCAGGTAATGGATCTTACAACTCCGAAGGCTATATGGGATAAGTTAGAGAAGTTGTATTTGTCGAAGTCGTTGTCTTCTAAGTTATTTCTCAAGCAGAAGTTATACCGTTTTAAGATGGTTGAAGGTGGATATCTGGTTCAGCACGTAAACGCGTTTAACAAAATCATCACAGATCTGACTCGTGTGGGTATGGATATTGAGGATGAGGATAAATCCATGATTCTGTTGTGTTCTCTGCCCTCGTCTTATGAGACTTTGTTAACAGCCTTAACGTGTAACAAAACCACGATAAGTCTGGATACTGTTACTTCGTCGCTTATATCTCATCATGAGCGACGTCTAGGTAACGTGGATACTAAGTCTGAGGGAGACGGGTTGTATGTGAATTACAACAAGGAGCGAGGGAGGTCAACAGAGAAGCAGACAAATGGAGGTAGTAGAGGAAAATCAAAACCAAAAGCGGTTAAAGGAGTCTGTTTTGGTTGTGGCAAGAAGGTTCACTTCAAGAGAGACTGTTTAGCCAAGAAACAGAATGGAGGTAGGGATTCGCAAGACTCTTCAAAGTCTGCAAATATAGTCCAAGCAAAGGATGTTTCAGAAGATATCAATTATGATATGCTTGCTGTCACTTCAGGGAATCACGCAGATTCTTGGATACTTGATACGGTGCATCGTTCCATATGACTCCCAATAAGGAATGGTGCGAGATGTATAGGGCTGGAAACATGAGTTCTGTTCAGTTGGCAGACGACAAGGTTTGTGGTATTATTGGAACTGGACAGGTGAAGTTTCGCATGTATGATGGTAGCATCAGAACATTGACGGATGTAAGAAATATTTCAGGTGTGAAGAAGAATCTGATTTCCTTGGGAACACTTCATAAAAACGGATTCAAATTCAAAGGTGATGAAGGAGAAAACATTTTGATGGTGTGTAAAGGATCCATGTTCGTGATGAAGGGAGAGATGACAGCTGGTAATGTATATCGGATGATAGGGAACGTGGTTATAGGTGGAGAAGCCTCAGCTGCGGTTTCTGAAGCAGAGGCTACATCTTTATGGCATATGCGTATGGGTCATATTGGTGAGAATAGTCTTAATGAACTCCACAAGAGGGGGTTTCTGGACGGGTTGAAGAGCTGCAGGATGGAATTCTGCAAATTCTGTGTGATGGGAAAGCAGATCAAAGTTTCGTTCAAGACAGGGCAACACACGATAAAAGGTCTTATAGACTATGTCCATTCTGATGTGTGGGGGCCAACTCGGGAACAGTCATTGGGAGGATCTAGATATTTTGTTTTGTTCATCGATGACTTCTCCAGGAAAGTCTGGGTATACTTCATGAGGCAGAAATCTGAAGTATTTGAAAAATTCAAGATTTGGAAGGCTGAAGTAGAGAACCAGACAGGAAGAAGGATAAAGTATCTGAGATCGGATAACGGTACGGAGTATACTGATGGAGCATTCCAGAAGTTTTGTGAGGAGCATGGTATTCAGAGGCACTTCACAGTGCGGAAAACACCACAGCAGAACGGTGTCAGTGAAAGGATGAACCATTCAGTTGCAGAGAAGGCTAGGTGTTTGAGGTTGAAGACAGGGCTCTCAAAATGGTTCTGGGCAGAGGCAGTAAACATGGCGGTATATCTCATCATTATATCGCCAAGGAGTTCCTTGGAGGGAAAGATAGCTGAAGAAATTTGGTCTGGGAAAGATGTTGATCTTTCAAACTTGAAGATTTTCGGATGTCCAGCTTATATGCTTATTCCGGGTGAAGAAAGATCAAAGCTTGATTCTAAGTCAAAGAAGTGTATCTTTCTGGGTTTTGAGAAAGGTGTGAAGGGCTTCAAGTTATGGGATCCTGAAGATAAGAAAGGGGTGTTTAGTCGAGATGTGGTCTTCGATGAGCAGTATATGGTGCAGCAGGCGAGGTCAGAACAAGTTCATGTAACCATTGAGACCAGCACGGATTCTGGAGAAATTCAGGAGGAGTCTATAGAAGATAGACCAGCAGCAGAGAGCGATGAGCATCCTGTTGTGGAGGAGCAGGAGGTAGAAAAACGTGTTGAAAAGAAAGCAGAGGAGAGTTTGGTATCTAACAGAGAAAAGAGAATTTCCAAACCACCAAAGAGATTCGGTTTTGAAGACATGGTGAGCTATGCCTTGGTTGTTGGTACAATTGATCCAGCTAATTTTTGAGAGGCTATTACTAGCCAGGAGAAAGAGCAATGGCTGGAAGCTGCAACAGAGGAAATCGAGAGTCTCGACAAGAATCAGACATGGGATCTTGTTCCTTTACCTAAAGGAAAGAAGACGGTTGGATGCAAATGGGTTTTCAAGGTAAAACCAGGGAACTCTGAGAAAGAAGTGTCAAGTTTTAAGGCAAGGTTGGTGGTAAAAGGATACTCACAGAAGAAAGGGGTGGATTATGATGAGATTTTTTCACCCGTGGTTAGACACACTTCCATACGAGTTTTGTTAGCATTGGTAGCGGTATGGGATTATCATCTTGAACAGATGGACGTGAAGACTGCGTTTCTTCATGGAAATTTGGAAGAAGAAATCTATATGGAGCTGCCTGAGGGGTTTGTAAAGCCAGGTGAGGAGAAGCTTGTGTGTAAGTTGAAGAAGTTCTTATACGGATTGAAGCAAGCTCCAAGACAATGGTACAAACGTTTTGACTCTTATATGCTGGAAATTGACTACCAAAGATGTGAGTATGATTGCTGCGTTTACAAAAGGTACCTTGATAGCCATTCTCCCATATTTCTTCTGCTATACGTTGATGATATGCTTATTGCTGCGAGCGATATGAATGATATTGTTGAGTTGAAAGGAATACTGGGAAAGGAGTTCGAAATGAAGGATCTTGGTGCTGCAAAGAAGATTCTTAGGATGGAGATTCGCAGAGAGAGAAGCTATAAGAGGCTATGGCTTTCTCAAAAGATCTACATAGAGAAGGTGGTAGAACGCTTTGACATGTCAAAACCAAGGACTGTTTCTACACCTTTGGCGAATCACTTCAATCTCTCAGCGAAACAGTGTCCTAAGTCCGTTGAGGACATTAAAGATATGGCACAAGTTCCTTATGCAAGTGCGGTTGGTTGCCTAATGTATGATATGGTTTGCACTAGGCCTGATTTGGCTCAAGCAGTTAGTCAAGTTAGTAAGTATATGTCGAATCCTGGAAGAGATCATTCGGAAGCAGTGAAATGGACACTCGGGTATTTGAAGGGCTCTGCTAACTGTGGGATTATGTTTGGCGGTCAGGAGAGTGCATCAGTTGTGGGGTTTGCTGATTCAAATTACGGTGGTGATCTAGACAATAGGAGGTCCACTACGGGATATGTGTTTACACTATCAGGAGGACCTATTTCCTGGAGATCTGTGTTACAGTCTGTTGTAGCCATGTCAACCACGGAAGCTGAGTATATGGCAATGGGTGAGGCAGCTAAGGAGGCACTTTGGGTGCGAGGACTTGTGGCAGAGTTGGATGTTGAGCAAGGTGGAGTTCAAGATAGCCAGAGTGCGTTGTATCTGGCAAAGAATCAAGTGTATCATGCAAGGACGAAGCACATTGCTATATGGTTTCATAAAATCAGGGAGTTAGCAGCTTCTGGAGAAATCATATTGTAGAAGGTGACTACGTTGGAGAATGCAGCTGACATGTTGACCAAGCCGGTTCCTACGAGGAAGTTCAGACATTGTCTTGAGCTACTCCAGATTTTCCGGTGCTAGAGGAATATGGTGACCCCTCAAATGTTAGGAAAGTCAGAAGGTGACATTGTTCAGATTTTTCGTCAAGGTGGAGTTTGTTATTCTAAGGTGACTTAAATCTCAAGGTACTGCAAAAGGGCCTTTCTTGAGTGAGCAAGGAATGTCACGGGCCTGACAGAAGATGACATATGGGGGTGCGGGGGCAAAGCCCCCACGGGACGGTACATTATGGCAGTTTAGTTTCCCTTTTTACCGAAAGAATAAAAAGATCTCGTTAGGGTTTTCTATTGTCTATTGTATCGGGTTTTGGGGCAGTATATAAAGGGGTCTAAGGGTTTGTAAATATTAACACACGAAATATAGAAACCCTAGACAAAAGGCTATTTGCCTCAATACCGTTTCTCTCTAAGTATTCCGCACAAACATTTCTTCTTCTAGGGTTCACTCGTCTTTTGAAACATAGAGCAAGGAAAAATGATGGCTGCTAAGTGCAGAAACAACTTACAATTTCTCAAAGTTTACCAGTCTAGCGAGAGTGCTAGGAAGGTTTCCTATAAATTGATTGGACGCTAGTTCCCTGCAAACCCACTTTTCAGAAGAGATTATAGCTAAATACTTTTTATTTCCAGAAAACCAAGGATTCTTGTGGTTCTGGACAGTGCAAAAATAATCTTACAATCCTGTTAGGCTGGTCAAGTTACCAATCTCATCAGGAATCAGACCAGAGAAACTGGTTGGCTTCAACTCCTCTGACATTTTCATCACATCACCATAACATCAGTTCAAATCAGAAGGCATATATGCTGTGTGAGACAATTTGAGACGTACAGAAATGTCAGATTCTTGAATTTATGTAAACCAGGTGGTAAAGGCCCAGACAAACGATTTGCGCAGAGCCAGCTGTGAGAAAATTCAAAGTTCACTCACGAATAATGAAGAGTAAATTGTTGGAAATGGAAAAGAAACAAAAGACAAAAAGAGAGAGGAGCGCTCCAACATGAAACTGAGGTTTGGCATTGAAGCCCATTCCATTAGGATTGAGCCTGAAAGGTAATTTCAACACAACTCTCTGTAAAGAAGAACAGAAACTCTCTATAAAAATTTCTCATGGCTCTCTTTCTGGATATTCTCTTGCTTCAGGTTTTGTTTTGATTTCTCCATTTTTATGTCGTTTCAAAAATTTAATATTCTCCTGATTGAAAGAAAGAGATTTAGAATCTGAATCTTTTCTTATTGATTTACTTAACGTTCAAGATTACAAAGGTAAGGCTCTTATAGCCTTTACAACATGATTAATCTAATGAAAAGTGTAAGCATCTTCATCAAGGATGAGAAGACTGAAACGGTTGTGAGTAGGGATAAGATTGCTTTTTGTACGCTTGACCTTTTTCCACGAAGCTGCCTCCGACGCTCCTTTGCCTTTGTCGTTATTGCTTTTGCAAAGTGAAGAAAGCTGTTGGAGAGAAGCTTGACCAGAGTTTGAATCTTGCCTGCTGGGCTTTTCTGACTTCGGGCCTGATCGAGTTTGGTGAGCTGATCCACTTCTGGGAACGCCATCGTTTTGATCTCAAGAGTTAAGTGAGTTCAAAACTATGTCATTTGAAGAACACTCTTGAGCTGTTAGAGGTTTTGTGTTGATACCCCCCCCCAAACTTGGAGTTGGTGGAAGATCAACGCCGAGTTTGAATCTCAAAGCAATAATGATGCAGCTGGGAGAGACTTTGTAAAGATGTCAGCCAACTGTAGATGGCTTGGAATGTGTTTCACGATTAGCGAGCCAAGTGCCACTCTTTCTCTGACATAGTGATGATCCGTTTCATAGTGCTTTGTCATTGAATGAAAAGATGGATTAGCAGTGAGCATTATTGCACTGAGATTGTCGTAGAACACTTTTGGGATCGTGAGAATATATACATCAAGCTCGCGGGGTATTTGACAGAGCCATGTAACTTCAGATGCTGTTTCAGACTGTTCTGTACTCAGCTTATGTTGAGCTTTTAGAAACTATCGGTTGTTTCTTTGAGCTTCAGGAAATGAGATTGTGACCCAAGAAAGTACATAAGAGCCTCTTATGGGTCGTCATGTTTCCTTGCAGCCAACCCAATCACTATCTGAGTATGCTCGCAAGGTGTAGTCAGAGTCTTGAGAGAAAGAAACACCCATTGTTATTGTACCTTTGATGTATCTCGGGATTCGTTTGAGAAGAGCATAGTCTGATATTGTTGGTTGGTGCATTCTCTGACATACAAAGTTCACACGAACTGTATGTCTGGCCTTCTAAGGGTGATATACTGGAGTTTCCCTGCAAGGCTCCAGAAGTAAGTAGGATTTGGGAAAAGTTCAGGGAGTCTTGTACCTTATTCAGCTGCAGAGCCAAAGGGGTTGACATTGGGGCACAATCCTGCATTGAGGCCATGATTAGAAGGTCCTTTGCATACTTTTGTTGGGATAAGAAGAGTCCTTTGTTGTGAAATTGAGCTTGTATCCCAAGGAAGTAGTGGAGTTGCCCAATGTCTTTCATTCGGAATTGCTTGTTCATTTCATTAAGAAGCTGATCCAATGTCTTTAAACTGTTTCATGTGATGGCCATGTCGTCTACATATAACAAAAACATGACCACATATTTCCCTTGTTGGTAAATGAAGAGATAAGGATCCTTCTTTCTGCTGATGAAACCAAACTCCAAAAAGAATTTACTGAATTTATCAAAATATGCCATTGGAACCTGTTTAGTCCATAAAGGTCTTTATGCAAGAGACATACATGGTTTGGTTTGGCAGGGTCAATGAATCCAGTAGACTGAGTCATGTAAACGGTTTCATTGAGATCTCCATGGAGGAAGGAATTTATGACGTCCAATTGTTTGGTGCTCCATGTCATTATAGTAGCAATGTGGAACACAAGGCGGATTGTTGTTGTTCTGACCACTGAACTGTAGGTCTCAAGGTAGTCAATGCCCTCTTCCTGGTAAAATCCTTTTGCTAAAAGAAGAGCTCCCACCTTATCTAGTGAACCATCTGCATTGATTTAGTTCTAAAAACCCATTGCCAACTACATGCATGTCTTGAGAGCGAGGAACAAGAGAGAAGGTATTGGTTTCCTTAAATTTGTTTATTTCTTCTTGCATTGCATGTGTCTCTAGCCTTCATGTTAAAGAGATTTTGAAACTGTTGTTGGTTCTGGATGTGTTGTTCTTTGAGTGAACAGTATGTACCGAGGATTTGGTTTCCTTGTACCAGCTTTCAGTCTAGTAACCATGGGATGTAGAGGGGATATTTTCGGAGATGTGACCACAGTACTTCTCCCACTTGAAGAAGGAAGAGTGCTGTCACCAATAGCAAATGGTGTTAGACCAGTCGTACGCTCAGTACACTCCCCATCTTAAGTGGTAGGTATTGTAGTTTGATTCCTCTTATTTTGTTGAGTGGAGATTCTGGCATTGCTGAGAACTGGTACTGACTGCTGTAGGGTTGCTTCTTCTTGGTGTTGATTGTCGTTTATAGGAAGGTTAGGCTGAAAACTACTTTGCCATGCCTTTAGCAGATGCGTTTGTGGAAGTGGTTAATGAGACTTGTATTTGGTTTCAAATGTATAGCTTGATTCATCAAAGATAACATGGCTTGTGATGAAGACTTTCCCTGTTGGTGGGTAGAGACATCTATACCCTTTGTATTTTATGTTGTATCCAAGGAACACACAATGTAGAGATCTCGGATCAAACTTTTTATCAACATAGTCTCTCAGAGTTGGAAATCATGAGCAGCCAAAATGCTCGTAGTGAAGTGTAATATGGTTTTCTTCCTTTGAGAATTCCATATGGACTCATCTTTTGATCAAGAATAGAGGAAGGAAGAAGGTTTCTTAGAAATTTGGAGGTGAAAATGCCTCTACCCAGTACTTCAATGGCATGTTGCTCTGAAATAACATAGATAAGCCCAATTCAGTCAAGTGCTCGTGTTTTCTTTATGCCAAACCGTTATGTTGCGGTGTGTATGGGCATGAGATAAGGTGTTCTATGCCTGATGTTTCTAGGTGTGATAGGAAGGGTCTGTTTAAGAACTCTCCCCCTCCATCACATTGAAAACTTTTGATCTTGGTATGTAGACTGTTTTCAACTAAGCACTGAAACTTGACAAAGATAGACATGAAATCTGATTTATTCTTCAAGGGATACAACCAATTGAACCGACTGAAATTTTCTATGAAGAGTAGAAAATATCTAAAGCCCTGAACTGAAACAACTGGCCACAAGTCACACTGAATCTTTTCTAGAGGCCTTGAAGCAGAAAAAGAAAAGGCAATAAAGGGAAGTCTACTGCTTTTGCCAAGGTGGCAAGACTCACACACCTTGTTGAACTTTTTTGTTAATGGCAATAGCCTTATTTTAAGCAAGAAGCTGGAGAACTTGATCATTTGGATGTCCTAACCGTTTGTGCCAAAATTCATCTGATGTTGAAAGCTGGTGAGCTGAATAGAACATCTGAAAATGCGGTTCTCACAGCATGTAAAGACCATTAGTGTTTTGACCCACTATCAACAGTTGATTTGTTGTCTTGTCCTTAACACGGAATCTATCCCAGTCAAAATTTAAAAGAACAAGGATAGTCTGATGTAAGCTTTGAAACAGATAATAGGGAATTTTCTATATATGGGCATACTAGAACATACTGTAAGGGCAACGTACTTGAGTTGGAGGAAATTTCAGTTGAACCAACATGAGTTATGGGCAGGAAGTTCCCATCTCCTATCATCACTGACTCATTCCCAAAGTATGGCTGAGAGTGGTTTAGATGATGAGTTGAGTTTGTAACATGTGCCGTTGCACCATTGGCAGGATACCATTCACTTCCTGATGAGTCTGACACTTATGTGGTCTGCATTGCAGCCATCGCTTGTGGTACACCATCATACTGGAAGGTATTATCAAAGCAATGCCAACACTTCAGAGTGTTATGACCATTTTCCGTATATTTGACAGAGTGGTCTGGGTTCAGAGTCTCCTATTGGTGTTGATATTTGCTGATGGAAACCTCGGCCTCTGGTTGAGAAGGAGCCTCGTCCACAATTGTCGCCAGCACGTCATCTGTAGCCACGTCCTTTTTGGGAGTAGAAGACATTAGCTTGATCAGAAGTCATTGTGTTGAAAGCCAAATAAGGAGAGACATCAGAGCCAGCGTTATAATTTTGAAGGCGGTCATCAATGCTGGTTAGTTTTGGGATGATATCTTCAAAGGTTGGACCATTTGCAGCATCCATGGCATTCTCGATGGTTGTCTTGATTGGTTTGTATTCTCTTCCCAGACCTCGGAGAGCCGAAAAAATCTTCATTGTTTCAATCATAGGATTGCCTATGGAGCTGAGCTCGTCACTGACTGTCTTGATGTCCTGAAGATAAGCAGTCATCGTTTTGTCGACCTTTGTCATTTTCTAAAATTTGTGTTGGAGCTCGAAAAGTCTGATAGATTCAGAAGAGTATTCTTTAGAAGGAGAAGAAAGAATGCAAGTGAAGAGGAAGGACTAAAGGCAGCAAGTGGAGCTGACTCAGCATGATTACGACTATAAATAGTTAACAGAGTCGAATACTGTTTGGCATGCTTTCAGTTGTTGTAACTCAAGACGTTATGAGTCTTGGTAGTTAGTTTTTATGAAACTAACTCGGTTGAGAGCATAAACTGGTCATATTCAATAAAGAAACCATTTCTGTTATCTTTACATTGTTCTTCGAGAGTGAGAGAGATTTACAGAGAGTTACGAGAGAGATACAGAGAGTTGAGATAGTTGAATCTATCAAATTGGTGCGTTGTGACGTGGTCGAACTGAGCGACAATGGCGATTCTTGAAGAGAACGACAGTCAGAGGTTTGCCGCGATTGAGCAATCGGCGGAGGAATTACGTTGGGACGTCGGTAAATTGAAGAATACGACGGAGCGATTAGAGAAATCGAACGAGGAATTGGTGACGAAGGTTACCGGTCTTGAACAGAGACTCGATTCCCAATCGGCGATCTTAACGACGATAGCCGAGACATTACGACGACTCGATCCGAGTCACCGTGAAGCGAGAGCGGCGGAGAAGTCGATTGCGACATCGTCGTCTGAATTAAACCAAGGTACAGATAATCCTCGTCTTTCACCGGAACAAGAACAACAGTTAGGTTATCGGAACGTATCAGATGCTTTAGCGACTCGCGATGGCATTATGAAGAAGGTAGAGATGCCTGTGTTCAATGGAACATCTCCTTTTGGTTGGATTGCACGAGTTGAACGATTCTTCAGGGTGGGAAGACATTCGGATTCACAGAAATTAGACTTGGCTTCACTTAGCTTGGAAGGTCCAGGATTGAGTTGGTTTAACTGGGAAATAGAACATGAAGAGTTCAGAGACTGGCCTGATTTTAAACAAAGGATGTTGGATCGATTTGGTGAATCCATGGATGAGGAACCAGGCAAACGGCTCTGTTGTATACAGCAAACAGGCAACATTCGTGAGTATGTTACTGAATTTGAGGAGCTGTCTTCCCGAGTGAAAGGCATGGATGATCAAAGTCTAACAAATGTTTTTTACAACGGCCTAAAACCGGAAATGAAGGAGGTGGTGCGTATGAAAGAACCTCAGGGCCTACGTAATCACATTATGGCAGTGGTGAAGATGGAGTCAAGCGCCTTTTGTAGGGTGGTTGGAGAGGCTTACAAACCAGAATGGAAACACAAGAAAGCTCCTATCACAACCAATTACAAATCTGCTTTTAATGGCCAAAAGAACTGGGATAAACAAGCAGCTCCAGCTCAGTTGCCAAACACTAAGGAGATGACTAAGCAACCATTGCAAGATAGAACGAATTTCAGACCACGGCTGCGTTTCACTGATGCTGAGTTAGATGAGAAACGAAAGAATGGGATCTGTTTTAAGTGTGATGGCAAATACACTTTTGGTCACCGTGATGTCTGTCCCAACCGAGCTTTACAAGTGCTAACAGTGGCAAATGGTTATGAGATGGAGGTATTGGAAGAATGGGAGCAGGACGATAAGGGTGAAAAAGAGGAAGAAGATATGGAGATGATGCATTTGTCCTTTAATGCATTTATGGGCTTGGAGTCTCCCACTACGACCAAACTAAGAGGTCAAATGGGGAAGCATACGGTGATTTTTATGATCGACAGTGGAGCAACACATAATTCCGTGGCTCCGCAGGTCGTTCAACAAGCTAAACTCAAGCTCCAAGAACATCCAAACTTAATTGTTAAGTTGGGAACTGGAATCACAGCAGATTGTTCAGGAGTTTGTAGACAAGTAACGTTCTGTCTACAAGGAGTAAATTTCACTTCTGACTTCATAGCACTTGAGTTAGGTGGTGCAAATGTGATCTTGGGTGTACAGTGGTTGAGGACCCTAGGGAAATGTGTAGTGGATTGGGGTTTACATGAGTGGCAATTCAGTATTGGAGGGAAGCTTGTCAAACTCAAAGGAGATGCTGACTTACACTGCCATACGATTCCATTAAAATCGTTAGCTCCAGCCTATTCAATCACAACAAAAGGCACAACAATAGAGTTTTCTACATTGGCTGCTAGTTCCATAGATGAGCAGATTCCATTGTCCTTGCACACGGTGATTGATGAATTCCCTGAGATCTTTGAGCTACCAACTGGTTTTCCACCAGCAAGAGACCATGAACACCACATCACCTTACTGCCGGGTGTAAACTCTGTGTCTGTAAGACCTTACAGATACCCGCATTCTAGTAAGGAAGCAATGGAGAAAATGGTGACTGAGATGCTTGACTCAGGGATTATAAGACCAAGTCGGAGTCCTTTCTCTAGTCCGGTCTTATTGGTGAGAAAGAAGGATCAAAGTTGGAGATTTTGTTTCGATTACAGGGCTCTTAATCGAGCCACGGTTCCGGACAAGTATCATATTCCTATGATTGATCAGTTACTCGATGAACTATATGGTGCATCTGTGTTCTCGAAACTTGATCTTCGTTCAGGGTATCACCAAATCCGCATGGCTGAAAGCGACATAGAAAAGACAGCATTCAGAACTCTTGAAGGCCATTATGAGTTTTTGGTAATGCCATTTGGCCTTACAAATGCTCCAGCTACTTTTCAAGCACTTATGAATCAGATTTTCAGACCATTTTTGAGGAAGTGGGTGTTGGTTTTCTTTGATGATATTCTGGTATACAGTGCTTCAATGGAGGAACATAAACAGCATCTTCAGGTTGTGTTGCAGGTGTTGAAGGATCAGAGTTTGTTTGCCAACAGAAAAAATGTACTTTTGGCCAGCCTCAGGTTGAATACTTGGGTCATATAATCTCAGCAGAAGGGGTCTCTACTGATCCATCGAAAACATCAGCCATGACCAATTGGCCTACACCAAAGAATGTGAAAGCCTTAAGAGGGTTTTTGGGCTTAACCGGTTATTATCGGAGATTCGTTCAAGGTTACGGTTGTTTGGCGAGACCACTTATTGAGCTGTTGAAGAAGGATTGTTTCCAATGGACTAACAAAGCACAAGAGGCGTTTTATGATTTGAAACAAGCCATGGTCTCAGCTCCGGTTTTGACGCTACCAAAATTTGATGAACCATTTATTGTAGAGACTGATGCCTCTGGGTTTGGGTTAGGGGTTGTTCTTATGCAGAATAAAAGACCAATTGCTTACTTTAGTCATGGTCTGACTGCTAGAGAACAACTCAAGCCTATCTATGAGCGAGAGTTGATGGCCATTGTATTGGCAATACAAAAGTGGAAACACTATCTATTGGGGAAGAAATTCATAGTGCACACTGATCAGAAGAGTCTGAAATTTCTGTTGGAACAGAGAGAAGTATCAATAGAGTATCAGAGATGGCTGCAGAGATTGTTGGTATATCAATTTGATATTGTATATAAGGCAGGGGTGAATAACAAGGCTGCTGACGGTTTATCGAGGATTGATAGGGATCCTCGGGAATCTATAACAAATAAGCTGTTAGCAGTTACTACACCGCAAGCCTTACAGTTGCAAGATGTGTATGAGGAGATTAAAGCTGATCCATATATTCAGGAGTTAAAGCGGAAGATAGAAGCAGGTGACTCGGTAAAATAGGGATTTGTTGTGATTTATGGGAAGGTGTTCTATCATAAGAGTCTGGTTATTCCCTCTAATTCAGAAGCAATTCCTTTGATAATTCAAGAATCTCATGATGGTTTTGCTGGGGGCCATTCTGGATTATTGAAAACACTGAAGTGTATCCAACAAAGCTTTTATTGGAAGAAGATGAAGGACAGAGTTCAGGAGTATGTTTCTGCTTGTGTGGTTTGCCAAACACATAAGTACTCCACTCTAGCTCCTGCAGGACTTTTGCAACCTCTTCCTATACCAAGTATGATTTGGCAGCACATCAGTATGGACTTTGTCGAGGGTCTGCCAGCTTCATCAGGTATCAATGTGATCTTGGTTGTAGTAGACAGGTTGAGTCGATACAGCCATTTTATTGGCTTAAAACATCCGTTATTAAGGAGATTGTACGACTGCATGGATTTCCTGAGTCTATAGTGTCAGACAGAGACAGGATCTTTATGAGCAAATTCTGGAATGAATGCTTTCGCTTGTCAGCCACTAAACTCAAGTTCAGTACCGCATTTCACCCACAGACGGATGGGCAAACAGAAGTAACTAATCGTTGCTTGGAAACTTACTTGCGTTGCTTTGCTTCGGGTCACCCTAAGACATGGTTCAAGTTTCTACATTGGGCTGAATATTGGTTCAATACTACGTTTCACACTGCGTTGAAGACGACACCGTTCAAAGTGGTCTATGGCAGGGATCCTCCGGTGTTGCTTCGTTTTGAAGAAGGTTCTACTAAGAATTTCGAGCTAGAAACAATGCTGCGTGATAGAGATATGATGTTAAATCAGGTGAAGGAATATCTGCAGCATGCTCAGCAAAGAATGAAACAGTATGCTGATAAACACAGGCGAGATGTTGAGTTTGAAGTGGGGACGAAGGTGTTCTTAAAGCTCAGACCGTATCGACAGCATTCTGTGACAAAACGCTTATGTCAATAGCTGGCAGCTAGGTATTATGGTCCATATCCGATTGTGGAAAGGATAGGAAAGGCCGCATATCGTTTGGCTTTACCTCAAGGATCAAAGATACATGCTGTTTTCATGTTTCCCAACTGAGGAGAGTGATTGGAGATCATCAGGTGTGTAATGAGCTACCTGATACGTTCTCAGATGCTGGAGAATTGGTCTTGGAACCTTTAGAAGTCATGGATACAAGGTATAATCTTGTTGGTCAATTGGAGGTGCTGATACGATGGAAGAATGTTCCTGCCCATGAGTCGACATGGTTTGAAGCGACTGCCTTTGAAGCTCAGTATCCCTCTTTTAAGCTTGAGGACAAGCTGCATCTGATAGGGGGGGGGGGGGTATTGATAGATTCAGAAGAGTGTTCTTTAGAAGGAGAAGAAAGAATGCAAGTGAAGAGGAAGGACTAAAGGCAGCAAGTGGAGCTGACTCAGCATGATTACGACTATAAATAGTTAACAGAGTCGAATACTGTTGGCATGCTTTCAGTTGTTGTAACTCAAGACGTTATGAGTCTTGGTAGTTAGTTGTTATGAAACTAACTCGGTTAAGAGCATAAACTGGTCATATTCAATAAAGAAACCATTTCTGTTATCTTTACATTGTTCTTCGAGAGTGAGAGAGAGATTTACAGAGAGTTACGAGAGAGATACAGAGAGTTGAGATAGTTGAATCTATCAAAGTCATGATTTTGATGGGCGGTTGAAGTGTTTGTCTAGAGTCTTCCATATATCAGCAGTAGTAGAGCATTGGAAGATGACACTTTGGAGGGTTTCAGAGATAGAACCAAGCAGTCGGGACTAAACGACTTGGTCTGTTTGGAGCCAAAGCTGATACTCCGGGTTTGGAATGAGCGTTGAGGTCTCTGGATCCAGGACGTATGCAATGGGTGGAGTGATTGCTCTTGTTTCAAATCCGAGGAGTCGTTGTCCACTGAGAAATGCATGAAACTGACGTTTCCAAAAAGAGTGATTTTGATCGATGAGCTTAACAATAATAGAGTTAACAACATTTAGGGAAGGAGAGTGAAAAGATTTCATGGCTCTGATACCGTGAAAGAAAGGCGTTAGAAGCTAAATCTTTTCTTATTGATTTGCTTAACCTTTACGATTACAAAGGTAAGGCTCTTATAGCCTATACAACATGCTTCATCTAATGATAAGTGTAAGCATCTTCGTCAAGTATGAGAAGATTGAAACGGTTGTGAGTAGCGATAATATTGTTTTTCGTACGCTTGACCTCTTTACAGGAAGCTGCCTCTGACGCTCCTCTGCCTTTGTCGTTATTGCTTTTGCAGAGTGCATAAAGCCGTTGGGGGAAGCTTGACCAGAGTTTGAATCTTGCTTGTTGGGCTTTTGTGACTTCAGGCCTGATCGATTTTGGTGAGCTGATCCACTGCTGGGAACGCCATCGTTTTGATCTCGAGAGTTAAGTGAGCTATAAATTGTGTTTGAAGAACACTCTCGAGTTGTTAGAGGCTTTGTGTTGATACTGATTCCTAGACTGAAGAAGTTCGAATATCAATTTATTATGTTTTGAATTAAACCCAAAGTCGAATTATAAACTATACAAAAAAAAAAAAAAAAAAAAATTATAAACTATAACTTCAGTTCCATGATGACGACGGGAATTGTGTGTTTAAAATGTCCTTCCCCAAGTTGTTTTTTTTGGTAAAAATGTTAAAATTTATTATCGATTTTCAATTTTTTATAGAATACAGAGAAAACAAAGAAGACAAAATAACAGAAAATAAACTATTAAAAGCAGCTACAACTCGAATATGAAATAACGAAGTGGAATAGGCCGACTTGAGCGAAGAAAGTAAACCGAGTCAATTCCGAACAAGAGAGCAGCAATCAAACGAGAAACCGTCGACCATCCCGCTTTTGCCAAAGTTCCGAAAAATTAGAGTTCACATCATAGTTGCCACGAGCATCTCCTAAGGCCAGCCCTCAAACCTCGAATAAGAATACCTACAGCTTCTCCGAAAACTAGCGGGATCTCCGTGGTCTATGACGGACTAATTTGCCGATGTCGACAAGGGAACCCAAGCGGGCCGTCGAAGTATCAACTCCAATTACCATCCCCGATTAAACGAATCTCTCAAGGACCAGTTCCCACAGGAACAAAATTAGCCGCCATAAAAACCCCGGCGCATCTACATCTCAGGTCCGAAACTGACCCACCATCACATCCGGTTAAACCGGAGTCACCCGAACACGAACCCACTAGCCACACCGCGTATCCCATACCAAGTTGGACCTAAAAACACCGGCAAATAGAACCCATGCCACACCGGTGGATTGACGGCAAACGGAGCCCACCGACGAGAGCCGTTGACATCCGTTGAGCCACCCACCAAACCACCGAAAGGAGCCACTGCCGGAGGATCCGAACTCCCTACACCAACTCACGAGCCACCTCAGTGGGACAAGCCACCAAGCCGTAACCACCAGCATCCTCCCCATCCAACAGGAGACCTGTCCTCAAAGGTCGAGAACCACCGGAGAGAAGGACCAAGGCAGAGCAAGCTCACCAAAGTCGCCTCCGTCGCAAATCGAGGGAGACCAGACGAGTAGGGGAAGAGGAGCTTCACCACCACCACCCTGCCACCGAGCGTGAGCCACCAGGGAAAGGACACGCCGAGGACCACCGAAGGAGCAAAAACGCCGGAGAACAGAGAAGCTTGAATGTCAACGAAACCTGACGAGGCGGCAGAGCCAAGAGCTCAGACAAACGCAAAGCTCGACGACTCCACCGCAGCTGCCGCGACACCGCGAGAACTGCGCCGCCGTAGCCGGAGGACCACGCCGAGATCTAACCTCCCCAAACCAGACACCATCGGAGGCCCCAAAAACAAGAAAGAAACAACAACGACGAAGCCATACGCAGACGGCAAGATCCGGCGCCGGAGCTAAGGAAACCTCCGGCGCCGAAGACGGATCAGATCTGGAGGTATCCGGCGCCGCGAGAACTGTGTCTTCAAATTATCCGTTAATATGAAGGTATCTTACCTAACATTTCAAAGTTACACTATAAGTTGTTTATAACAATAAAAGGTAAGTTAAATGTTTAAAACCCCGTATTTGAATTTTAGATTATTTTTTTATAGAAACGCTCATTTAACAATTACCTCAGTTTTAAGTAGATGAAAATGATTAAATTACATCACTTTCTACATTATTTATATTAGTAATATATTTTTAAATTGTGTGATCTCTTTCTAATAACTATTAATATATTTTCTATTATTAACATTCCAACAAGTAATCATGGATTTTGTAAATAAATTCCAAATTTACATTACATGTAGTAGATGTACTTACCAGTTTTCCAACCACCTTCTGCAGATCGTTTGATCATAGACTCTTCTATCGTCTGCTGATTAGTGTACATAGACATATCTTTTAGGGGAAGCGTTGAATGATTATTGTTGATAATGCAAATGTCAACAAATGCGGCTGCAAGGGCTATTGGAAATAATTGTATTTGATTGTTGAAAAAATCAACATTTCTTTAGAATTCTTCCGTCTCAGCCATGTTCCTCATCGTCGTGCATGTTGTCTTTGTACGAATAAATTCGCAGAAACCACACCGGAGGGTGTTTTTCAGAATCGTTTGTAAAAGATTCTCATTTAGCCTCAACATGTTTCTTTTTTTTAGAACAATTTTTGTGGCAGTTCCCTCTTTCATTTACTATTTTTATCATTTATTTATAGAGGTATGCCCATACTGCCGAGAAGATACAATAAAGACATCACTTTATGATTGCAGTTATGAAAACAGTTATAACGTAAAAATAGGCAATTACATCTAGTAAATATAATAAACGATAGTAGTCGACTACTTTAGATAAATAGTCAACACGAAAAAAACTTGAAAGTGGGATAGAGCGTGATTACAAAGAAAAGAAAGAAACACTTAAGCAAGAGTACCTAAAAATGACATAGTACTAAACACGGCATAGTACTTATTGGAGAGAAAATTCAGAGCTCAGTCCTCAAAAGCTGGTAATGCCATAAACGGTAACATTTAGAACAGGTGTTGCGATCGTGGTGGAGAAAACATGCAGGGAAAGCACCAAAAATGGGTGGTAGATTGTAGTGTACATCAGTGGTTCTCATCATGGTGATAGTGTCGACAACATTCTGAGGTAGTTGGTCCATGTAATCCAATCGGGTTTTCCATTCATGGATACGATCTAAGACCTCTTCAGCAAACTGAGGATGACCAAACGCTACACATAGAATAGTAGACATGAATGTAGCCTCGTCAATCCCACCTTTCGATGCAGTGCGCAAAAAGGAGCAGCAGCGTAGATTTCACCTCCAACTAGTAACCTATACAAGCCGGCTAAGTAATTAGCTTTGGGGTTATTTGACTCAACTACCAAGCTGAAGAAGTCCGGACAGCGGTCAATTAGTTCTAGTTCATGCACGAATTCTTCAATGTTGAGTACAAATATGGTTGATGGCTCTTTAAATGCTCGATAGAGAACCTTGGAGTAACATCCTAGATGACAAGCATCCTTTGCAGATGATCTACCAACTAAGGATACAATTTTAGGTAGTAAGTTATTTAGATCTTCATCAAGGGAAAGTGGAGCCATGTTAACCTTCAAATAAAAAGCATTATCCAGTAAGTATATTTTAGTAGAATAGTAGTCAGAATGTAGACGACTACTGACTGCTATTTGAAGATATGTAGACAGCTAATGAAAAATATAACGTAATCAGAAACACATATACGACTACTATATAGAAAACCGTAGACAATTATTGCAAATATAGTCGGAAACACATATCCCCCTTGCAAATATAGTAGGAAGCACATATGGGACTACTATATGGAAAACCATATACAACTACTCGATAACATAGTCGAAAACACATATACGACTACTATATGGAAAACCGTAGACAACTACTGAAAACATAGTCTAAAGCACATATATAACTACTATATCAAAACTGTAGACGACTACTGAAGAAAACAAGGGACAAAATAAGAACACAACCAGTAATACTCATAAAAAGTTGAAAAGAACTTACGGCCTACTGGCAAGAAGAAAGAAAATCATATCCAATACTCAAATTTTTACAACGACTTGCCGAATCTTTGAAAATAATGTTAAAAATAGGTTCAACCCATAATTTCATGGTGAGAAATCATGAACACCTAGATTACGAAAAGAAAAAAAAAAGAATTTTGAAATTTGAAAACACCCTGATTCCCAAAGTAAGAATCAAATTTGGAACAGCTAAAGCCACTAGTTTGGAACTAATTTTCCTATATTTCAAATCTGAGAATAAGCTAAAATACCGATTTGAAAAAATAGATGGCTGATCTTAGTGAGAAAAATCTAACCGGTGTAAGGTAAAACTTGAACCAGACGGTTGTTCTTCGCTCTACTATACTTTCAAATGTGGAGAGCTTCAGTCTGGGTAAAAAAAAAAGGTGAGCTTCAATATGGGCCAAAAGAAAAGTTTATATTCAATCGGTTTTAGTGATTTCGTTGTCAATGATGCAATACAATGTCAGACGAAATCAAAAAGTTCTCGGTGCTAGCGTGAATATTCAAAAGTGTAATCGAGATATGGTGATGGGCAATAGTGAACTTTTTCATCCTCTCCAAAAGTTACTTTTTATTTACCTAATTTTGGTCTCATCTATAGTCACCATGCCTAATTTTCCAATAAAGATTTGATAAGAGAAGACAAAAGATTAATGCTGACAATTCTTTAATATGACATGTCATGTTGTTGTTGAAGCTACAATCACAAACAAAGGTGTTAACTGTTAACCATGTCCGAATTCTAATTAAACAACACCAAGTTTAAGATTTCTTAAAAGGCCCATCTATATAAGAGTCTTCAAAATTTATAAAAACACTTACTTTTATATATTAATTTATGAAAATATATAATAGATTTCATATGTTTGTTATTGAAAACATAAAATATTCTGAAAATATATAAAAAGTAAAAATTATGTAAGTTATAAGTGTGAAATTATATCTTTTAAGATTTTTTTGTTTTTTTCTTTTCTATTTTTATTTTGTTTAAATTATTTTCTTGTTTTATATAAATTTTATATAAAGTTTTTATTGGTATAAAAATAATATTGTAGACTTTTTTTAATAGGACAAGAGTATCTTAGGTTCGGCTCTGCCCCAAACGTATTCACTGCACAAATTATCAAGTATATTAATGGGAAAATAATAGATGTTGAACTTTTGAATTTATAAAATGCAAGATTTTGAAATAATACATTCACCTGGATGGACGGCTGGTGGACTGGATGTTGTTAGAGTCGCCAAAAAGCTTGTGATGATGGTGAAAAACAGAAGGAGAGCCGAGCAAACGATCCACATTATCGATTTAAATTTTGTGGACTTGTTTGGTTAGTCACAATATTACCATCAAGAAAAGATTAAATAAGGGTAGCCATGAAAATTCTATGGATATTATCTACTTTTAGGTCTTCTCGGGTCGTCCCCTCGTTGGCTAGTAGAGAGTAGCGATACATATATGACGAAAAGTCAATACTGAATTATTGTGCAAGTTGCAATGGTGAATAAGTACAGTTTCATAAATTGCCTCATGCTTCATATCCTTTTATTTGTTTAGCCCATATCTTTTACATAATCAGTATACACTAAATGAGGGCCGGCTCTAGGCATGTGCAAGGGGTGCATTTGCACAGGGTCCTTTATTATTTTTTTGAATTTTTAGCCTAAATGAACAGTAATTTAGGATCTTTTTTTTTTAAATATGTAAATAGATGACCTAGATTTTTTTTAGAACAGGGCCCTGTAAATAAATGAGACGGCTCTAAATCCAATCTAATTTCAGCAGCATTTATACGGAGATCTCGTCCCATGCAGATGCAGGGGTGGACAGATCTGCATATCCGGATATGTAGCTCCGCGATATTTTGGCTTCAAATATCAGTTTAACCATAAGATATTCATGGATATATAAATCTGGATGATAATCCGTTAAAATAGTTAAAAATCTAAATATAATTATAAAAGTATTTAAAAATAAAATCAAATATATTATAAAAATATAACAATCAAGATTTAATAGTGAGAATTCGGTTTGGATGCGAGATCCAAATCTCAAAATCAGAATTCTTTATATTAATTGAGAAGTGCTTTTGGCATTATATTCACACTCAAATTGGTTGATTACTAAATTACCATTAATGAAATTAAGCTTTTTACAATATTAACCTTAGTTTATATTTACAATTTTACATTTATTACATTAGTTTTAATTTTAGAGTTATACATCATCTAGATAAAATAAATAAAAAGTAAACCAATAAATATGTAAAATATTCTTGAATTATGAATTTTTAATATTGATAACTATGACTATTGTGTATAAAAAATTCTATTGTAAATTATTGTTAGTTATATGAGTTATAAATTTAGATAAATGTAAACGATAAAATAGTTAAAAAATTAAAATATTCATTACATATATAATTATATTTTATTTAAAATGTATTTGTGAGATATACATATAATTTTGAATAAAAATAAATAATAAGATGATAAATATGAAAATATTTATGAAGATTTTTAAATATTAATAAATATAGTTATTATAGATAATTCGATTTATATAGTAAATTTATATTATTTATATAATTTTTGAATTTATATATAAATGATAAAATGTTTTTAATAGTATTATATATTTTATAAACATATAGTTATAATTTATTTTGTTGTTATAATTTTAGTTTACAATAACTATAAAATATTTTAATAGGAGATTAAATATAATGATGTTTGTATATATATTTAATTACAAATATTTTGATACAAATTTTTTATTTATAATTGTTATTAAATTAAATTGATATTTTTTTAGTTTTTGTAAATTTATATGTTAATAAGTTTGTGCTCGCACATGGTGCGAGCGAATCATGCTAGTTTTATATTAATCGAGAAGTGTTTTTGGTTTTATATTCACTCTTAAAATGGTTCATTACTAATTTGTCATTAATGAAATTAGTCTAATTACTGTTTTAACCTTAATTTATATTAATAAATTTTTATGTTTTTAATTTTATTATTGAGATATATATTACCTGATAAAAAGGTAAGATGATAAATATGAAATATTTGTGAAGATTTTTAAATTTTATTTTGGAATATACATAATATTGAATAAAAAAATAAAAAATAAGATAAGATGATAAATATGAAAATATTTATAAAGATTTTTAATATTATTTTAGAAATATACATAACATTCAATAAAAATGAAACGTTTATGAATATTTTTAAATATTACTAAATATTATTTTGGATTTATATAGTAAATTTTGATTTATATATGCATATAAATGATAAAATATTTTAAATAAAATAGTCTCATATAAATTTTATATATATTATATAAATTCTTATAATATTATTCTTAATGTAGGTATGTCTCTTTTAAATTTTTATAATATTATTATTGCTGTTAAATTAATTTAATAATTTTTTATTTTTAAATAGATTATGTTTAATAAAATTTGTGTTCGCACATGGTGCGGGCAAATATCATCTACTAGCAAAATAGAGCAAATTTATGAGGAAAATGTTGTACTAAAATGGAGAACAACAACTAGAATACAAATATTCCTCTAACCTCAATATTCCATTCATTAATTTCCTCTGATCATAATTCTATTTGTTCCCCTCATATCCTTTAGGTTGCCATTCTTACATCTTTTTATATTACAGAGGAAGAAAACTCTACTGTGGAGTTTAGGATCATAGATTCTGGGTATTGATCAGAACCAGAAACAGGGAATGTCATTGTTGTCTGATCGGTCACACCAGACCTGCTAGAGCTTCCATCTGAATCAATAGCTCTCTGTTTTGAGCTCCAGTTATGTCCATATAAACCAGGATCTGACATAACCTGTCCTATTTGGATCTCTCCCACTAGCATTTGAACGGCCTCTGACATTGTTGGCCTCAACAAAGGAGATGAGTTTGTGCAAACAAGAGCAACATTGATCATCCTCACGGCTTCTTTCATGTTGAAATCACCTTCCAGCATTGGATCTACAATCTCCAATATGTCCCCTTTCTGTTGCAGCTTCAGTGCCTGAGATTTGATGTTAAATCAAAACAGGTTTCAAGACTTTATAATTGCGAATCGAATGTGATAAAGAGAAACAAAAGATCCACGGTTACCCATTGGATAAGGGAGACGTGATCAGCACTTCCCTTGTGCTTAGTAGTACTTTGCCCACTAACAATTTCCATTGCCACAACCCCAAAGCTGTACACGTCTGCTTTCTCTGTTAATTGACCCCATAGTACATATTCCGGAGCCATATATCCCCTGCATTACAAGAGAAACCAAGACTAAGCTAATTTTGGTCGGTCAAGGTGAATTTTTTTTTTGTTTCTTGTTCTATACGTACATGGTTCCTGCAACTTTGGTGCTAACGTGAGTGTGTTCTTCTTCATAGAGCCTAGCCAATCCAAAGTCAGATATCTTTGCATTAAGGTTGTCATCTAGAAGCACGTTACTGGTTTTTATGTCACGGTGAACCATTCGGATCATCGATCCTTCGTGGAGGAATTCAATCCCTCTTGCAATTCCCACACATATTTTTTTCCTTGTTGCCCAGTCCAATTTCAGGGGGCTCTTTTCTGGAAATTTCGGTAAACAAAAGAGAAATGATGTATCCTTACATACGTACACTTGAATTAGAGTCGAAACCTAAAGAAGAAATTTGATTTACCAGCCATGGCAAGAGCAAGGGAGTTATTTTCCATGTACTCATACACGAGCAGCAGTTGATTCTTTTCAACGCAACATCCATAAAGCTTGACAAGGTTTGGATGATTAAGACCTGAGATCATTCCTATCTCATTCACAAATTCGCGGTTTCCTTGGCGTGACTTGGAAGAAAGCTGCTTCACTGCTACGATAGTTCCATCCAAAAGCTTTCCCTGCATTAAGTTTCTTATATCAGAAACCGATACAGATAAAATTTCTCAGGTATCTACAATTAAAAAAACACTTAGCTAATGTTTTAGCATACTTTGAATACGGATCCGAAACCTCCTTCTCCAAGTTTGTTGGCTTCAGAAAAATCGTTTGTTGCAGTTTGCAGTTGCCTAAAAGTAAACCAAACCGTTTGCAGACCCTGGGCTCTCAGATCTGTTGTTATGATCAGGTTCAAAAGAGAAAATCATCAGTAATTCTATAAGCAGCAAATATGAGGAATGGATTCATATACTCTATGAGCTCTATCTGATACCTCGTTCTCTCGTGTTTTTATCGCCTCTACATCTTTTCTGAGCATATAATCCCAAAGCCAAGAGAGTAATTGCTACCAAGGCACCCGCTACACCAAAAATTAGTGGATAACTAGTGGGATGTTTTGTTTTCTCCGCTGCAAATGAGATGCTAAAACTGTTAAGGTATACATCAATATACTGAAAGACGTTTGTAACAAAGTATTATTTTTTGGGACCTCCACAATGTTGTTCCAGACCTGAAATTTTTAAACCGAATATTATTGCTAGGTTGCAAGAGCGATTGTCAAGAAGATGAAGGTGAAACACACAAAAATACCAATAATGGAAGTGTTCTTACTATGACACAAGGAGATTGCAGAGATGACAGGACCATAGTTTCCTCTGTTAGGAATGAGGGTTGTCCCCTTCCCCGCCCAATACAACCGAATATCTAACACATGATCAGTCACATTCGCGGTTGTTTCTTTTACAACGGGCTTCAGAGTTCCATTAGCCTCCTCTTTGATGTTAAAATCCCTCAAGAACAATTCTCCCTAACAATCGGAGAGAAAGTAAAAAAGGAAAAGAACTTCAATATCCCATACATGATTGAAGATAACAATTATTCTGTAATCCTTACCGATGCTTTACCTGAACATAGACGTCAAATATGCGTCTGCCCAGACGACTAAATGGTTCTTCGTCTGAAAACTGGATCTCCACAAAATGGAGTTTCACATTGTAGGTTCCGTTTTCCAAGCAGAACGCATAATAAACTAAAGAGAGAGCAGATCGACGTGCAGTATTATAGAGATCAGGAGAATCTCCAGATGGTTTTAAACTAGTTGAAATGATGTACGTGTCATCTTCTTGTGGATCATCGATAAAGTCACCCGTATTGCTGATTCCCCAGTTTTCCAGGTGATGATTTGTTGCGGCCTTGGTTGTACTGTTATCAGCTTGATAAGTGATTTTTCTGGAGGACTTCGTAATCTGTACATTTCCTCCACCACAATTTATATGTAGTGATCGCTGATCTGTAATCAGCAAGGAGTAGAGGTTTACAGCTTTGTAATGTAACGAAAAGGTTTTAACAAAGATAAGTTAATAAAGCTCGATATGTACTTACAGTTCGTGCAGTTGGTCCGACCAGCACATGGAAGAAGCCCAGTTCTACATGACAAGACGATCAGAACATTTAGGCATCTTATCAGCAAAGAATCTTTCAAACCATTTCTATTTATAAAGTTTAATCAATTCGTGCTATAGATAAAGCAAAAGACTGTACTTACAAACTGTTTTGCAAATGTGAGCTCCGGTATGTGTTAATGTTACTGATTCAACAGAAAAATATAGCATGAGAAGGTTATAAAATATAAGATGTAAAGACGTTCTGTTTCATGTTCATACCTCTTTTCCCGACAGCTCGAAGACCAGGAGAAATTGTTATAAGAGAGATCACTGTAGAAAATCGATAAGAATATTAGTTGGGATGATGGCAAATTTCTAAAGCCATACAAGCAGGAGAAACACGTACATATTAGATTTGCTGTTGATGAAAACAGAAGCAGATTCAATGTTTCCAGAAAGCATGTTGCCAGTCAGATAGCTGAAGGAAAACCAATAAATCTCAATCTAGGATTAACTGGTATCAGCTCTTTAAATTACTCAATCTTGGATTGTATCTACTTACGTAAGTTTGGGTACATTTTTGACCTCTTGAACTTCACCAGTCAGCTTATTAAACGATAAATCTCTGCATTAAACAACTTGTAAACAAATATTTTGTTTGAATGTAAATGTTCTAGATATTCTTTATTGTATAAATAGTACTCAGTCAAAAAAAATTAAGAAATCCTTTCATACTTTCTTCTGTGACAATCTTTAATTTAACATAAACGTGGTGTAGCATACAATGTCACGCATAAACAAAATCCAGTCATACGCAATATAATCAGCAAGTACATGTGGAATAACAGATTTCTGATGTTTCAAACTTCTAATGTCTTTACACACATATCATTTAAAAGAACTTACAGTCTCCTTAAGGTTGGCATGTTCCAGATGTATGTAGGAATTGGACCAGACAAACCCACATTCCTCAAAATTCTGACACAGGAACGACGACATTAGTTTAAAATTTTTCGAAAAAGATGAAAACAAAAGAAGCCCCAAGCTTCAGTGGAAATATAACTAACAGGGTTTGCAAGACTTTGCTGGATATATTTGGAAAGGAGTTTATCCCGGTCGTGTCACTCATTCTCCTGCGCATATGAATGTGTAAATATCGCATTATTCATCAGTATTTTTCAGATTATCCTTTTGATAATCTATTAAAAGTAGTCAATTACAGATCAACAAGATTTTCTAGGCCGGCCACTGCCACAGGAATAGGTCCTTTTAGTCCACTCGCCTGTAGATATCTGCTGACCATAATTGATACATGTTGGACGGTACATAAGCAAAAACAATAAGAGAAAAATGAAGGGACAAGCTTATGTACAGCTTTCGAAGCCGAGACCAGTTGCCAATATATCCTGGGATGGTTCCGCTAAAGTCATTGTCACCTATCCAACTGCAAAATTATAACAAACAACTAGTTTTAGAACTTCAACAAACTGTGTTATATGTTTTCTGAAATATCTTTCCACACACATTAACTAAGTAACCTTTATAGAGTGTCAAGATCAATTTCAAAACTAATCAAACAACACATACTAAGAAGTAACAAGAGCATAAGTGCTAAACTGCTCAGCAAGAAAGCTTTAAATACACGTTTTCAGCTCAATCTACGTGCTCATAAAAAAAATTCTTCAAAGTTTCTGGAAAAATGTGTCCTCGTCCTCTCTAAACTCTGCGAACTTACGGGGTTTTTTACGTCCAAGTAAAGATTAGCCTATCCAGTTTTCAAGAAAAGGCAAAAAGCTTGTGAAATTTTCTTTCAAAGAATAGCAACAACTTACAGTTCCTCAAGGTTTACTAGTCTAGCGAGAGTGATAGGCAAGCGTCCAGTAAATTGATTGGATGCAAGATGCCTGCAAGAGCCAATTTCAGAAAAGATCAAACAATGTACATTTTACCACAAAACCAAAGATTCCGAAAATTGATTGCCTTCAACCCCTTTGAAAAGCCAAAGATTGTCTTACAATTTTGTTAGGTTGGTCAAGCTACCAAGCTCATCAGGAATCGTACCAGAGAACTGGTTGCCTTCAAGCCCTCTGAGAATTTCATCACATCACCGTATTATTAGGTCAAATCAAAAAGGTACAGAAGTGGGAAACAGTTAGAAACGTACAGGATTTCCAGATTCTTGAAATTTTTTAAACCAGTTGGTAAAGGCCCAGACAAATTATTCCCGGAGAGCACGCTGCTAGAAAATTCATAAGTACTCGTAAATCATGAAAGATGAATCATGGAGAAAGAGAGAGAGAGTGAGAGCTAACATAGAAGTGAGGTATGGCAATGAAGCCCACTCCATAGGGATTGTGCCCGAAAGGTAGTTTCGCAACAGGTTTCTGCAAAGAAGTGCATCTCGTTTTTTCACTAAGCACGCACCAGATTTTTTCGTGAAAAACAATTTATTTATTTTTCTTTTATCGATATGTCATCAAATTTTAAACCGAAGCTAGGCATTAAGCGGCTTTATAACATAGAAACATGATTTTGAAAATAATTTTATAATATTTTATTTTAATAAAGTAATTACTGTAAAAATTACTTAATATATATTTAATCAAGTATTGCATTGATATAAATAATTTATAGTTTTAATAGAACAATATATATTAATATATGAAATTTATTTGTGTTTCTGAGATTTTATTAATTAAAATTACAATTTTTATATAAATATAATTACAGATTTTTGAAAGTCGAAATACAAAAATTTGTCCATTTAACTTGTCTTGCATTAGTTTAATTTTATTTTTGGTGTTTCTATTCTTGAAATAGATTAATCCATATTTTTAACCCATCTTACAATGGTTAAAGTTCGTTTTAATATTTTATAATTGAAATGAATTTAATCCATTTTTAACATATCTCATAGTAATCTAATATTTTACATATTTGATATAACAAACTGCTAATAAAAATTATATTTAAAATTATACAAACAAAGAATATATTTTAAATAAAATAAAAATAGAAAGATAAAAAAAATTCAAACATTTGCAATTTACATAATTTATTTTATTTTTTCATATATTTGATTATTTTCCAGAATACTTTATGTTTTCTATAACAAACATATGAAATATAGTATATATTTTCATGAACTATTATATAAAATATGTTTGTTGGGTCCTTGTGTAGGTAGAATCTATTCAAATATTTTTATATGAATGTGCTCATGCCCGATTCTGCATATACGATTAGCTCTATATAATTACTCGAAATTAATAGATTAGATATACAGGGTCGTGCTTCATGTTCAGTCAACATGGCTTTTCCCCAGACGCCATAAATATAACATTTTTAGAGCACTTTTTGCTGAAATTATGATATGGTATCAGGGCCGGCCCAGAGGACAAGCCAGCTAAGCCATTGTTTAGAGACACCATTTTTTTTTCATTTTTTTAGGGCTATATTTTTTTTTTGCTATATGTAATAAGTTAATGGATCTACTATTATATCACAAATGTTAAACAATGTCAAACCCAAGATATTTTTAATGTGTTTATGATTCAATAAACATGTTTTGTTATTGAATATGTTAAAAGTTTATGACTCTCATGTTATGAGTTTGGTTTTATACATATATATAGGGGCCACAATTTTTCGTTCCGCTTCAGGTCACCAAATTAGTTGGTTCGGCCCTGATGGTATAATGGTTTTGATACTAGAATGTTGCCTTTTCCCTCCCACGTTCGATTCTATGTTTTTTTCCGACATGTTGCCTTTTTGAAAAGTAAAAATAATTTTGCTCAAATTCCCAAAACAAAAAAGAAAGAAAGAAAAGCTGTATCTTAACAAAAAATATTCTGAATTCCCAAATCAAAAAGGAATAAAATTACAATTAGCTATATATATGTATTCTAGTATTAGTTATGATCTAATCAAAAACTTTGACACCTTTTTTCTTTCTTTTCGTGACTTCTATCAACCAATTCCCAATCAATCAAATTTCTAACCAAAATAAATTTACAGTTTTTTTTCATCCAGCACGTGCATCTTTTGTCTCTCTCAAACTTACTCAGCTTTTGTCTCTCTCAAACTAACTCAGGCAAGCTTCATCTTTTTATTCTTTTTATAGTTTTTGTTTTTTTCCCCTCTTTTATATGTTTCTTTATATTTTATTTACTTAGTAAAAGTCACATATTTAAACTATTTTATAGTGTTTTAGTTTTTAGCTTTTTCTTAATCAAACATCTTACACTATTTCATATATATACTAAATTTGTTTATGATAATGCTATATTGTTGATCTATTATTTATTTTAATCAGTAATTTCAGAAAATATGGTTCCAAAAAAATATTTACCGGGAACACACAAAAAAACTAAAAAGAGAGAAAGGTGAGGCATTGGTGAAATCAATGCAAGGTTCTATGGACATGTTTCTTGTAAAACCTGCAAATCATCCTAAATCTGTTAGAATTGATAATGAGTCTGATGATACAACGGATGATGAGAATGAAAAAAATGTTGAGAATGCTAGTGAAGAAGATAAGGATACTAACAAGGATGAAAGTCTAAGTGAGAAAGAGAATGAAGATGTGAATGATGAAGAGAATAGGGATATGGGTACAAAAAATTATGAATCTGAAGAGAATTTAAAAATTCTTGATATTTACGATCCTGGAAATTGGGGAAAAGTTGAAACTAGATTAAGACTTGTCATGGTTAAAAAAGGATCCGTTCCAAGACTGTCAAATTGTTTTATCTTTCTAAAAAAAAAATTAGTGGTCGACATTTCTCCCATGCATATTATATAAGAGTTTTGAGTAATGGGAAGAAGCAAGACATGTGTTGGCTAGTTTATTCAAAAAACTTTAGATAAAATCTTTTGTTTTCGTTGTAAGTTGTTCACTCGAGACAAAAATCCTAGTCACATGGCATCTAAAGGATTTAGTGATTGGAAACATATTTTGGAGAGGTTTAAGCACCACGAGACTAGCCATGAGCATATCAAATGCATGAGCCATTGGGTAGAACTTGTATTAAACCTGCAGAAAAACAAACAATTGATAAGCATGTGCAACATGAAATCAGCAAAGAGAGGAATCACTGGAAATATGTGATGTTTAGAATTTTTTCCGTTGGTAAAAACTCTTGCTAAATAAAATTTAGCATTTCGTGGGACAAACAAAAAGTTAAGAATTGATGGTAATGGAAACTTTTTAAGTTTTATTGATTTGATGGCTGAACGGGATCCGGTAATGAAAGAACATGTTAGAAGGTTTGAAGATGGAGAATCTCGTTATCATAATCTCAGAAATAGAATTCAGAATGAGATAATAGCAATGATAGCTGATGAGATAAAATGTTTGATCATAAAAAAAGATTTGAATTGCAAAATATTTTTCTATCATTGTTGATTGTACCCCATATATTAGTCATCATGAACAAATGACTCTTATCCTTCGTTGTGTTGATGTTTTAGCAACTTCAGCTAAAATATAAGAATTTTTTTCTCACATTCTTGATAGTTGATGATACATCTGGAGAGGGGCTTTTCCGTGAGATTCATGCTGTTTTGGCTGCTCTTGATTTATTGATGATGCGAGAGGACAAGGATATGATAATGAATCAAATATGAAAGGAAAACATAAAGGAGTACAAAATAGATTCATTGATGTTAATCCACGTGCTTTTATACACCGTGTGATTGTCAAAGCCTTAATCTTGCACTTTGTGATATGGCAAGAACTTCCGAAAAAGTCATTTCATGTTTTGGAATAATCCAACGTATTTATTGTTTGTTTGCATCTTCAACGAAGCGGTAGAAGATATTAGAAGATATGGTAGGAGGTTTGACGGTTAAATCTTTATTGCAAGCTCGGTGGGAGAGTCATGTTAAATGCGTTAAGGAAATTAGATTTCAAGCTCCAAAGATAAAAGATGCTTTATAGCAGAAACTCCGAAACAAAAAAAAAGTAATGACGAGTGTCTTGCGACAAGTGAAACACATGGGATTGGAAATTATGAATTTTTGTTGTCTATGGTGATTTGGTACAAGCTTTTATTTGCGGTTAACTCTGTAAGCAAGATTTTGCAGTCAGAAGACATAGATATTGAAGTTGTTGTGTCTCAATTGAAAGGACTTGTTTCTTTTTTCAGAACTACAGAGAAACATGTTTTGAAAATGCTAAAACAGATGATAAACAAATCGTAAAAGCTATGGAGATTGAAGCTATATTTTCGAAGAAAAAAACGTGTCATCAAAAGAAAAAAAATTTTTGACGAAGAATTATAGATAGTTAACGAAGCTAAGGATTTATCTCCGGAAGAAAGCTTTAGAATTTCTTATTTCATCCAAATCAGGGACCAAGCTCTCTATTCTCTTGTTACAAGATTTGAGCAATTTCAGAAGTATGAATAAACATTTGGTTTTCTGTTTGATTTGGAGAAATTGAAGTGAGCAAGCGATAATAGTTTGATGGCTTCTTATACCAATCTTGAAGCTACTTTAAAGCTTGGAAATCATTCTGATGTAATTGGAGATGATTTGTTTTTTGAACTAACAGTTTTAAGACAATTTTTGCCGCAAGATTTCAAGAGATCTATTGAAGTTTTGAACTTTTTGAAAGGAATGGAAGAGTACTATCCAAATTCATGGACTGCTTATCAAATATTGTTGACAATTCTAGTTTCAGTTGCTTATGCTAAGAGAAACTTTTCCAAATTAAAATTAATTAAGTCATATCTATGATATCTATGATCAACAATGTCGCAAGAAAAATTGAATGGTATAACTATAATGTCTATATAAAGAGCACTAATGAGAAATTTAGATTATGAGAATTTAGTAAAAAAGTTTATTAAGGAAGAAAAAATATGTCTTAGTTTTTAAATATATTTTGTTTCATTTTATATTTATCTTTTTTAAGTTATAATATATTTTTATCAAAAAAAAAAATTAGGCCCCTAATTTTATTTTTTCCCCAAGCCTCCACAAAGCTTCTTATTACGGCACTGTAGATATACAATGGCGTACATGAAGATCAACAACGATGGAGGAGTACATGAAGACTATACAAATATTAATCACAAGTATTAAATATATTCATTCTTCATAAATATATTAGGTTTGATTGGAAACAATATAGTAAAAACATTAGAAACATACTTTTTGTCATTAATTAGAAAATATTATCAAAAGCTACAGTAAAAATAGTTACCGTTTTTTTTGTTTTCTACTTTTTCCTTTTATTTTTTAAATTATTTAAAATTATTATAATATTATTATCACCTTTAGTCTTGTAATGTAGTATTTTTAGTTGTATTAAACTTTAATTATCTTTGTTTATTCATTGATAATGATTAACCGCCACAAAAATGTGAAAGATATATTTATAAAATTTTAAAATAAAATTCAATTTAAATTATTTTATATTTTAATAAATTTTAATTAATTGAATTCAAATTCATTAATTTAAATTAAATAGTTATTGTAAACAAATGTTAATTCAAATTAAATGCTGATGTGGAAAAAAAGTAATTGAGATGAATCAATAGAAATGAGAGAGATTAGTGAGTACTATTGGCAAAATTGGAAGAACCCAACTGTCTGAAGTATTATATAAGGAATTTATTAATTGACTTTTTAGAAGATCCAAAGTCAAGTCCATAAGCAAAATTTGGAAGTTGAGTATTTTTTTTTTTTTTGTAGAATTTTCCACTAGATAAATAGATTATGAACCATGATTAGTCGTTGGACGATTCTTTAAAAATAATTCAAACTTACATCTTCTGGAGATACTGAAGCTTGGCCAACTCAGGCGGAGGTTTCCCTGAAAGACTTGTGGACCGGAGAATTCTGTGATTGTTCAACAAAAAACCAAAAATACATTAGAAAAAATAAAGAGAATACAGATTTGATAAAAGAAGACAAGATTAACACTCACATTTCTGTAATATGACATGTCATGTTGTTGTTGAAGCTACAATCACAAACAATGGTGTTATTCACCTCCGGATTCCAAACAAAATCAATTTCTTGTGTGATTGATAGAGTTCTTGAGCGGCAAGGATCTTCATAACTTAGGTTCAATCTCTTTATACCAAGTGTAATGGCTATCTCCTCAAGCACATTCACTGCACATATATATATGTGTGTAAAAGAATTATGGTTGTTGAACTTTGATTATTATAAGAATTAAGCTTTTGATTTAATACCTTCATCTGGATGGAGAGCTGGTGAAGTGGATGTTGTTTGAATCGAGAAGAAGCTTGTGATGATGGTGAAGAACAGAAGGAGAGCCGAGGAGACAATCCACATTATCAATTATTTTCTGATCTTTTTGTATATGTACTTGTGTGGTTATTCACAATATTACCATCAAAAAGAGTTCAAATAAGTGTCATAATGAAAATTGTATGGATATTATCTACTTATAGGGTCTTCTTGGGTCGTTGGCTAATAGATAGTAGCGATACATATTTGACCAAAAGTCAACACGAAAATAACAATAATGTGCAAGTTGCAATGGTCTACAATACATGACAGGCTCATGAATGATTGATGTTTCATGTCCCTTTATGTTTTTAGCTCATCAATTTACAAAATCCATCTACACCAAATCCAATCAAATTTCAACAGCTTTTAAACGGAGATCCATCTACACCAAATCCGATTAAATTTCAACAGCTTTTAAACGGAGAGAGATGTTGCTATTTCTTGAATCATAGGGGGGGGGGGGGGGACGTTATAGTAGAAGCGTTAGAGCCATATCGTTTTCTTTGTTACCAATCACGAAAACGTTCCCAACCTTTTGTTATCGCTTTCGCTAACAGCTTTCACTAACCGCTTTCATTTATAGTTTTACACTATTCAACCGCTTACCACTTCCGCTAACCGCTAATCTAACTGTTTCACTTTTGATCACCAATCAGACCATTTTACCATGTATTTGTAGCTTGTGACAAAAAAACCATGTATTTGTAGCTCTACAAACCTGATGTCAAATGGAAACTATAAGATTTCCTTTTTAGGAATATGAAGTTATAAGATTACCTTTTTGTGAAATTAAGAGATTTCCCTAAAAGAAAACAAAACTAGAGTTTGTTTTAGAAAACTAGAAATTTTCTCTTTTTAGGGATATTAGTTACATTTTCTCATCAAAAATTTAGATAGATATTGTCTATTATATAAATAGTATACAACTCACATTTGTATAATATTTTTTTTTTGGGAATGACCCCAAAACAAATACATATTTTGTTACCTAGGTCCAGGTATACAATATCATACTAATAGAGGTGGACCAAAACGAAAAAGATGCATGATGAATATAGACAAGTCAAAGATCCTACATGTTTTTGTTGCAAGAGAAGAGCCCTCAAAGGTAATAAGATCTACCATGTTTTGTTGCTAGAGAATAGTTCTCAAAGGTGACCTCGTGATTCAAGATGCCAGTATCTTAAATCAAAAAAATCTTAACAGAGCCTTAAGATTTACGTGAAGAGTTTTGTTGGTGCATACATCAATATATATATATATTATTGGAGATAACTAATAAGAGTTACAGTGCTTGTTTCTCTCTCTAAAAAAGTTCTCCCAGACGACTTTTTCGAGACAGGTTTCTTTGTTCCTCCTTTTAGAAACTTTTCAAACACATACCACCTAGAAAATCTAAAAACCAAATCTACCTGGTTTTAACTATCCTCTTTTAGTAAGTTGACCTCACAAAACTTCTTAAGGAGTTGAGCCGCCGCGGTTCCACCCCCGACGTTTGTCGGAGGGTCCTCCCACCACCACCGGTAAGGTCTCTGCTCTCTCACTTTTTTCTTTGCAACCCTGGTATCAAGCTATCCACAAATTCTATCGCAAAACAAAACCACTACACTTTCAACTCTCAAGAAATAGCCTTTGAGCGACCCTTGTAGCTTGACCACCAGCACTTTGGAAGTCTCTACGGTTGAATCAAAAGCTGACTTGAAACCATCTTGAAAACTTTCATCAGTGTAAAGATGACCCATCTAATCTACACACACTATGTTCCAAACATTTCCTGCTAGACACATCAGAGAACTTTCACAACAGGTTTTAGCTAACAATCTCTCTCACTTGAAAGGTGAAGATCGACTGTTTAGCAAAACTTGTGCCTCTCATCAACTCTCTGCTCTTACAAGTAGAAACTTACAAGACAAAGCTCACCCTTTCTATCAAACATGTCAAGACAATTCTCTGCAGCAGAAAAGGGTAAAGGAGTAACACTTCCCACGCTACCAACACCAAGGCTGCGGATAAGGGCTCCAGAGCTAGATACATCAGACCTAGTAGAGGAAAATGCTCTTACTCTAACAGGATGCCTCACAAACCCAAGAGAGCAACGACTTTGGTCGATGAAACCATTTCTCTCTAGACGCTGGAATCTAAAGGGCAAAGCTATATGATCAGATCTTAGACATAACTGCTTTCAGTTCAGGTTTGACTACGAAGAGGATCTCCATAAAGTCCTTTACAACCGACCTTACCATTTCGCTCACTGGATGGTCATCCTCCAGAAGTGGGAGCCAATTATCTCTCCCCTTTTCCCGAATCAAATCCCTTTCTGGATCAGGTTAAAATGCTTGCCTCTTCACTACTGGAAGGAGGAACTGATAGCAATATAGGAAGGGAACTCGGAGATTTTGAAGCTCATGAACTGACCAAAACCTCAGCAAAGATCAGATTTCATATCAATGATTTACAAACTCTAATCAAGGAGACAGTGATAGAATTTCCTGGCGGGGAAGAAGCTCTAGTCACACTAGAGTACGAAAAGCTGGAACAGTCCTGTGCTATATGCCATCGACTAACCCATATCGCCAAAGATTGCTCTGAATATGAACTTGAACTAACCCAGCCACAAAGCAAGCTGGAGCCAACAGCTACGAAGGCCCAGGAAGTTGTAGGCCATCAAGAGGAGCCATATGAAAGGCGTTCATACTACCAGAGATTGGATAGATATGGACGACCTTTCGGAGGCCGAAGCTGATAACAAGGATTTTGCAATCCTTTGAGATACCTATTCCTCAAGCTTATCGATGTAGCTTTGAGGTATCGAACCTATTCTGGGATGGATAAAACCAACAAGCAAATACTAATCCTTCAGAGTCAAATCAAACAAATTTTGGTTTTTAATTTCTAACTATCCTAACAAAGTAAATCAGACCAAAGCAAACAAAAACAGATAAACAAACGATTCAATCAATAGGAAGAATAAGGCTCAAGGGTAAGGGTCAACGGATAGGTGACTCGGGATGATCAAGGAATCCTAATTCAACTTCTAAAAGCTAATCTCCTAGCAAGGAACACACCATGTAAATCAGTTTAATCTCTTAATACCAATTCTTCATTTAATCTTAACTCAAGAGCAAATCATCATTTGTGAATCAAAATCAAACAAGCATTCAAACAGGTTCTAATTAGCAACCAATCACTCTAGACATACATTTTCATGTGCTAGAATATGAAAGTCCTAACAAAGCTAAATACTGGAATTTCATCGAACAGGTTGTGAACAAGAAATTCTAAACATCCTAATCAATGTGATCAAGATTAATTAGGCATTAAGCACACTTTGCTAGATGAGATTTTAACATTTAACTACTAGAATTCTATTGATCACCCCTAATCAACCTAGTCCTACCCAACCCACAAGCCTATGGAGAACTACTCACTAATCATAGCTAGATCAACAAAACTCATAGGAATAGAGTTGATAATGGTAGATTAGTGGGAGATTGAAAGATTAGTTGATGGAATAACAAGAGAAGTGCTAGATTAATCAAAAGAATCCAATATGTTCTTACAAAAGAGTTTAGAACATCAAAAACAGCTTAAGAAACAAATAGAAATAGGTTTTTGGCTTAAATAGTCATTAGGGTGCGAGCCGGGTCAACCCGGAACAAACCGGGTGTTGACCCGGATCCGGAACATCTTCCTCTACGCGTATCGGTCTGCTGGACCGGTACACCGGCCGATACGGCTTTTCTGGGTTCCTGTATCGGCTCGGTCGGCCGATATCCAAGCCGATATGGACTCTCGGTTTTTCTGGTTTGGAAGCGTATCGGCCCACCTGGCCGATATTCAAACCGATATGCGTCTTCGAATTTTAATCCGAGAGTTCATATCGGTTGAACCAACCGATATTGAACCCGATATGGACTCTCGGATTTTTGCTTGAACAAACGTATCGGCCTGCAAACCGATATCCTAGCCGATATGCACTCCTGCTGCTTCCTTCTTGGTCCTTTGAGCTCCAAACTCCTCATCCAAGCTCACCTTAGCTCCATGCACTCCAAATCATCTGCAAAACACAGAAAACACTCTAAATGCACGCCTAGAATGCCTACTCCTAGTCCTAAACAACTCTAGACTCTAGATGCGACAATGACTAGAAAAAATGGTGCGAATGATGGAGGAAAGAAGTCAAAACAAGGACTATATACAAGCCTAAATGCATGAAAATGTATGAATATCAATTCCCCCAAACTTGAATCTTGCTTGTCCACAAGCAAGCATAAGTCAATCAAAACAGGTTGGGGAAAAGGTTTGAAGGTGGGAACTCATATCCAAAGGTTCAATCAAGCTTCAACAAGTTTCAAGTCTATACAACCAAAGTGCAACCGAGAAAATCCTACTCCAAGGATATAGCCATACTCATCAAAACATAACTTCTAGCTTAACCTTCAACCTACACAAGCATTCAAATCCACTAGCTCCTTGACATTCATTAGATTTTTCAAGTGAATCCTTATTCAAAGCAATGTGATCAAACTCATTTGGCTTAAGGGACAAGGTCTTGAGACAAAGAATGGTCTCAACTGAAAGAAAGGCTTCTCCACAATCATTTAGGTTCTCTCGGAGGAAATATGAACAAGCTATGGTAAAATGCTAAGAGTTAGAGGCAATTGGTGCATACTAGGATAGATTCCCATCTACCCATACCCCAAGAACTTCAACTCCTAGTCTAAACCCTCCTAAATGAGTTCTACCCTTTTTCAAGGCTATTGATGCCTTTTCTTTCTTTCACAATACAAAACTTCCCAAGAACCCCAAAGGATCACTCAAAACACTTTGAAAACATCGGTAACTTTACTCTTTTCAAATCAGCTCAAACTTTTCTTTTCTTTGGTCTCTTTTTACAAACTTTCTTTCTTTCTTTTGGTGAGCACATTGGCTTCTTTTCGTTACAAAACTTGAGACACTTTCTTTTTCAAAACACATAAGAGCTTTCATTCTTTTTGTTTACCAATAAACCTTGATCCCATTCAAACTTCTTTCTTCTTTTTACCCTCTTTTTCCTTTCCCAAATCTTCCCCCAAACTTAAACTCTAGCCTATTGCAAATCCAAAGATGAAGAGCTTGCATCTATAATGGAAATTTCTCCTAGTCGCCTCATACTCAACACTTTTTACCGAGCTTGTTCCAAATAGGCCTACCACTCAAGATAGTGTTTGGGGTTTGAAATAAGGGTGATGAAAGGTATGAAAATCTATTTGAGCAAGTAGAGAGGGGTAGAAAGGATAAGCTTGCTCAAATATTTTGGGGGTACCCATGAGTTTATCACACAAAGCATGAACAAGGATAATTAGATCATTCAATTAAAGTTCTCACTTAGATGGAGCTAGCTTCAAATCACACAAGTTTCAGCATCAAATCAAGTTTCAAAGCAAGTTATCCAAGTATGGTTCGTTCTAGCTTTCAATGCGATTCTCGAGTTACAACTTTAGTGTGGTCTATCTAGCATAAAGCTAGCGTGTGAAACAAGTTTAACCCAATTGAACCTTACAAGGAAATCAAATCATTGTTCCCAATGCATGCCATATATGATGCAACTAGACTCGATCCTAAGATGCTATTGCAACTAGATGCTTTCTTTTTGTGAAAATTTTCTGAAATTTTTTTAATTTTTTGGATTTTTCTATGCCATAAGTGAATGCATGAGACTCAAGATTAGTAAATGGTCTCTCCCCCAAACTTAAATCACACGGTCCCTTGTGTGATCTAAGCGAGGAATAAAGACCGAAAACACACAAAAAACAAACAAAAAGAAAGAAGAGAACTATGTACAAAGGTGGAGTGTAACCTGGCTAGTAGTGGAGGTACGGAGGTGATAAGTCCCCCATGGAGTAAGTCGGGTTTGATGAGGAGCAGGAAGGTGTCCTCATGGCTCTCCTCTTCTTCCTTCTGTCCTCGCGAGTAGAGTGGCGGTGAGGGTCCTCATAGTAGGAGTCATGGGCCATGCGTGCAGATCCTGATGTCTCGTGTCCAGCAACCGAGTACCTGCCCTGCTCCAACTCAGCCTGCTCAACCAAGTCATCTGCCTCAGCTATCACCTCCTCAGTAGCTGCCTGAATCTCCTCATCTACACCAGCCTGAGCCTCTCGGGATATGGAAGCCTGTCCCGCAGTGCTACTCTTGTCCTTCTTCCCCACAATCATCTTAAGAACCTTGGTCACTTTCTTCAAGCAGGAAGCCATCTTCTTAATGTTCCTACCGTGTCATTTGCTCTGCCTCTGTAGGTCCCGGTTCTGATCCCTTAGTGCACTCATCATCTGGTTTGCGATAGGATCTTCCAGAGGCTCGATGTAGTACCTGTGCAGCCCATACACCCCAGCAGGTGCATCAGAAGAATCTGATTCGGCTGCAGCTCTCGCGGCTCGCGGTCCGCCGTGTTCGAATTGGTGCTCTATACCCGGTAGGAACTTGACATTAGCTGGATTAGCTGAGAAGCTTGTGATCGTGGGGTTTGGAAGGAGGTACTTTTCCTGCATCGGTGTGTCAGAACACATCCGGTATACATAACGCCCCGGAGGTGGCTTGGAGGCTAGGAAATGAGTCCTGATCAACTGAGATTCATCTAGCCATGCTACCGGTGTAGGCTGTCCGAATGTACCCTCTAGCACACTTCCTTCCAACATAACCTTCCTTGCCCTGAGCAAAGGTGTGATCAAGCCACCCATGGTGAACTTGGGCTCAACATCCCTAACAGAAGCTCCCCAATCTCTGTGAACCCCAAATTGCTCAACAAGAATGGCGGTGTAGCTCGGTGGCCGCTCGATGGGTGGTATTGTACTTCCGTTGGGGAACGTGCGAAGTAGTGGCTGTAAACCGATGTACAGTATCTTCATCTCCAGCTCGTGGACTTGGTTTGCCTCCTTCCTAGCAAAGAAAGTGTGAGATAAAGCCTTGTGCACGTATCTGATAGCCGGGTGTCTAATCCTTGCGGCTTTCATAGCTCCACTCTTGTATGGGCCATCGGCTATCATGTGCCACACTCCCTCGAGGTATTCCTTTTCGATGGGAATAGAAGGTCCAAGCTGAGCACCAGCCTCCTCAAAAACGAAGATGGAACTGCTCTCCTCAAAAGTCATCGAGTACTTCTTCTTGCCCATTGCAAAGTCTATCTTTCCTCGACTCACTTCTCCCCTCAAAGCTGCCTTCCTCATGTTGAAAGTTGCTCTCATTGTTGCGAGGAACTGACAGGCTGAGCTTTGATACCCATCACTAGTGACACTGAAAAAGGTCTTGAGCCCCATGTTCTCCACAATCTGATCATAGTCTTCTAAAAGACCAAGGGCCGTAAGAGTTGGGACATGAGGGTATCGGGTTGGCCAAAACTGAATCTTCTCCAGCTTGTCATTAATCTGAGAAGGAGTGTATTTCATCGGACGCACCCCGATCACTTTCCCTGTATTCGTTGGAGCTTCTTCCTCAACAGCGACTCCCTTTCCTTTTGAAGAGGTACCCGCATCTTGTCTTGGTGTACTCGCACTCGCTTTCGGGTTGGCTCGTGTCTTCGCCATTGTCCTACAGAAGACAACACAAAAAGTGAATCAGCACAAATCACAATCCAACCGCACAATGAATAATAGCTTGAGACATCCATGATCAACAATTGTGGGAGCTTAACAATTGCATACTTTATCAGTTTTGATGGAGCAAACAAGCCTAAGCATCTTAACCAAACTCAATCCTAGCTCAGCATAAGCGCAATGAACGAGCAAATCAATCACATTCTCGAGCAATTCACTGTCTCATCAACCAAAGGCCTTAATGTGCATTTTTAAAACTTTTGTGAAACAAAACTCATCCAAATCAAGTAGTATCACAAAGTTAAGCTTTTAACAATCCAATGCATCATTAGAAACCATCCAATTAGAAAACCCCCAAAATTTTCGGAATTCAAAATCCTCAAGAACCCTAATTCACCAAAGATCAAATTCATTCACTCCTAGGGCGAAATTGGCTATGGGTATTCACTCAAACACATATTGGGTAGGAATTCAAGCAATATCAACCATCAACAACCAAAAAATTTCAAGTTCAAAATTTCCGGATTTTTCAATCGGAAAATCTTGAGAAAGTTGAGAGCTTTACCTTGGTTTGTGATGAAGGATGGTGGTAGAGAGTGAAAGCAAGTGATATAGCCAACAAAATCGAGTGTTTAGAGCTTTGAATCACTGAAAACCGAGTTGAATTGAGAGAGGTAGAGAGTTTGGAAACTTTTGGGAATATTTGTTGAGAAAATCGCCAAAGTGGAGAGGAAGAAGGTGAAATCGCGAGTTGGAGGAGAAAACAAGGGGAAAAATCGGTCCAACCGGTTTAATCTGGTTCATTAAATCAATTTTTGGTCGAAATCCGGTTTGAAATCGGTTTAGAGTCGAAAACACTTACCTGGGCGAAGGGGCGTATCGGGTTGGCCAACCGATACGCCAGCCGATATTAGCTCTCGGATTAAATTTTTGCAATCCGTATCGGCCTGGCCAACCGATACGGAACCCGATATTCGTTCACTCCGAAGAACCGTATCGGCTTGGCCAACCGATACGGAGACCGATATTGGACTTTCTGGGAAATCCGTATCGGCCTGGCCAACCGATACAGAACCCGATATTGAGCCTCGGATTGTTTTTACCAGAACCGTATCGGCCTGGCCAGCCGATACGGAACCCGATATTGGCTCCTACACAACTTTTCTTCATTTCCGCGGCCTTTGCTCAACTCCAACTGATCTACAACCTCATCCTTTAGCCAAAACCTGACAAAACTCAAAGCAAAACATCAAAAATAACAAGCAAAATACGTATGTACAAGGATAAACATGGGAATGTCTCCCAAGTGCGCTTTTATTTAAAGTCGTTAAGCTCGACTTTGCAAACCGTGATCTCAAGCTGAGGGAGGGCTAGAGAGTGGAATGGAAGTCCCCTCCTCTATTGCTTCTGAGACGGAGTAATTCTTGAGTCTTTGGCCATTGACCGTGAACTCTTCATCAGATTTTCCCAAAAGTACCACTGCTCCATATGGTCTCACCTCCTTCACTCTAAACGGTCCCGACCATCTAGACTTGAGCTTCCCGGGAAAGAGTTTCAACCAAGAGTTAAATAGCAACACAAGATCTCCTTCTTTGAACTCCTTCTTCTGGATCAACTTATCATGAAAAAGCTTGGTCCTATCCTTATAGATCTTCGAGCTCTCAAAAGCCTCAAGCCGTATCTCGTCAAGTTCATTCAGCTGAATTAATCTCCTCTCAGTCGCGGTCTTGATGTCAAAGTTCAGCAACTTGACAGCCCACATGGCCTTGTATTCCACCTCCACCGGTAAGTGACATGACTTACCATACAGCATGGTGAATGGTGTAGTGCCCAATGGAGTTTTGAAAGCAGTTCTATATGCCCACAGTGCGTCATCAAGTTTCTTAGCCCAATCTTTCCTTGAGGCTCCTACAGTCTTCTCTAGGATATCCTTGATTTGCCTATTGGATACTTCAACTTGGCCGCTTGTCTGAGGATGATATGGTGTTGCAACCTTATGCTTCACTCCATACTTCTTCAAAAGGCTCTCAAATAGCTTGTTGATGAAGTGTGAGCCTCCATCACTAATCACAATCCTCGGGATTCCAAATCTTGGGAAGATGATGCTCTTAAATAGCTTTATTACAACCTTGGCGTCATTAGTTGGACTCGCCACTGCTTCTACCCACTTGGAAACATAATCCACAGCTACTAAAATGTAGCTATTCCCGTAAGAGGATGGGAAGGGTCCCATGAAATCAATACCCCACACATCAAATACTTCAACTTCAAGGATGGGGTTTTGAGGCATCTCATTTCTTCTACTGATATTCCCCTTTCTCTGACAAGGATCACACTTAGTAATGAACTCTTGGGCATCTTTGAACATTGTAGGCCACCAAAACCCAGCTTGTAGAGCCTTTTGAACCGTCTTGAAAGTGGCAAAGTGACCACCATAATCTGACCCATGGCAATGTAGGAGAATGCCTCCCACTTCTTCATCAGCTATGCACCTTCTATAGAGCTGATACTTGCACAAAGTGTAGAGGTAAGGCTCATCCCAATAGTACCTGTTGACATCTCTAAAGAACTTCTTTCTTTGGTAGCTATCGAGGCTTGGTGGTTCTTTCCCAACAGCTAGGAAATTGACTATATCAGCATACCACGGTTCCTTGTCTTCAATAGAGTTCACTTCCTCAATCTTCATTCTTGTATCATGAGCATCCTTAACAACCTTGCAAGCCATTAGCTGCTCCTCAGGGAGAGAGTCATCTAGAGGAATTCCATCCTCAATTCTCAGTCTTGACAAATGGTCTGCCACTCCATTCCCAATGCCTTTCTTATCCTTAATCTCCAAGTCAAATTCTTGCAGCAACAGTATCCACCTCAGAAACCTTGGATTGGCATCTTTCTTGGCAAGTAGATACCTCAACGCAACATGATCCGTGTACACCACAACTTTAGATCCAACCAAGTATGACCTGAACTTCTCAAAGGTAAACACCACAGCAAGAAGCTCTTTCTCAGTTGTTGCATACCTCACTTGAGCATCGTCCAATGTCCTACTAGCATAGTATATGACATGGAGTTTCTTCTCTTTCCTCTGCCCAAGGACTGCTCCCACTGCGTAGTCACTTGCATCACACATGATCTCAAAAAGCAACTCCCAGTCGGGAGCTTGGACTATCGGGGCGCTAATCAAGGCCTCCTTAATCATGTGGAACGCTGCCAAACACTCATCATCAAACACGAAATCTGTCTCCTTACACAGCAGACGTGTAAGTGGTCTCGCGATCTTGGAGAAATCCTTAATAAACCGCCGGTAGAACCCTGCATGACCCAAAAAGCTTCGGATCCCCTTCACTGAGTTTGGTGGCTGAAGACTTGTCATCACCTCTATCTTAGCCTTATCCACTTCAATACCATTCTCTGAAATCTTGTGACCCAACACAATCCCTTCTGTTACCATGAAGTGGCACTTCTCCCAATTGAGCACGAGGTTCGTCTCTTCACATCTCCTTAAGACCCTGCACAAGTTCAACAAACAGGAGGAGAAAGAAGAACCATACACAGAAAAATCATCCATAAAAACTTCCACAATATCCTCAATAAGATCTGAGAAAATAGACATCATGCACCGCTGAAAGGTAGCCGGTGCATTGCACAAGCCAAATGGCATCCTTCGATAAGCAAAGGTACCATAAGGACAAGTGAATGTCGTCTTCTCCTGATCATTAGGGTGTATCGGGATCTGAAAGAATCCACTGTACCCATCAAGAAAGCAATAGAAAGGATGATTAGCAAGGCGTTCTAGCATTTGATCAATGAATGGTAATGGAAAATGATCCTTCCTAGACGCGGCATTTAGTTTTCTATAATCAATACACATCCTATGCCCAGTGATAGTTCTAGTAGGAATCAATTCATTACTGTCATTTTTAACCACAGTAATCCCCCCTTTCTTTGGAACAACACAATGCACGGGAGAAACCCAAGTGCTGTCCGAGATAGGGTAGATTATCCCTGCATCAAGCAATTTTAGAATCTCTTTCTTGAATACTTCTTTAAGGTTAGGATTCAATCTCCTTTGGTGCTCAATAGAAGACATGGATTCATTTTCAAGGTGGATCCTATGGGTACACAAGCTAGGTGACAATCCTTTTATATCATCGAGTGAGTATCCTATTGCTTTTCTAAACTTTTTCAACTCAGTAGTCAAAGCAATCAATTCATCATTATTCAGCAACTCATTCACAATGACAGGATAGGTAGAGTTAGGGCCAAGAAATGCATACCGAAGCCCCCGCGGAAGGGGCTTTAACTCAACCTTTGGTGCCTTAAGCTCGCTCCAATCATCACCTACAAGCTGCTCCTTGCACAGCTCTACTCCTTTGGTGCCATCAGTACCCATGTCTACAGCAAACACCTCCAGCTCCTTACCCACTGAATCTGATCCCAGCTCAATGAACTCAACCTCTTCTAATAAAGGCTTGTGCGAATCAAGCGCCCTCATATAAGCCCAGCTCTCTTCTTGAAGATACCCATACTCCCCACATTCCTTGGTCAAGGTAACCTCTAATGGATCATCCATGTTCAACTCTTCAAGGAGTTCATCAGCTAGCTCATCCATAGTCTCAATGTAAATTATTTGACCTTGAATGGTTGGCTTCTTCATCACCTTGTTGATGTCAAATTTGAGCACTATGTCCTTCCCAAGGTTAAGGTCTATCTTCCCTTTCCTGACATCTATAATCGCACCAGCTGTGGCAAGGAAAGGTCTCCCAAGGATTAGAGGATCCTTTGGTTCTTCATCCATCTCCAGTACAATAAAATCTGTTGGCACTTCAAATCCTCCCACTTTCACCGGAAGATCTTCTAGGAGACCAATTGGATATCTCACTGATCTATCTGCAAGAACCAAGGAGATCCTACATGCCTTGTAGGTAGAGAAACCCAGCCTCTTGGCTACTGAGAAGGGCATCAAACTTGCGCTTGCTCCAAGATCACACAAACAACCCTCAAACCGATATGGGCCGATAGCACATGGAAGAGTAAAACTGCCAGGATCTTTAAGTTTCTTTGGAACAATATCCCTTTGGATGATTGCACTACACTCATGAGACAACACAACCATTCCTTGCACTTCCTTGGTTCTCTCCTTGATTGCATCCTTGAGAAACTTGCTATACTGAGGAACTAGTAAGAAGGCATCAATCAAAGGCATGGTCAACTCAACATTCTTCATCTATTTCTCAAAGAGAGCTTTGTACTTCTCTATGAGCTTCTTCTTTAATCTGCCCGGAAAGGGTAGCTTGGGCTCATAGGGTGGTGGCAAAAACACACTATCCTTCTTCTTGAGTGTATCATTCACTACTTCTTCAACAACAGCCTTTCCTTTCCTCTTAGCCATGTCACTATCACTCTCTTTGTTGAGAGCAGAGTTTTCAGAATTCTCCTCCCCTTCTTGAATTTCAATGTCCTCATTGAGTGAAGATGTCAGCTTAGGCTTGGGCACTTGACTTTGTTGCAACTCTTTACCACTTCTCAAGGTGATAGCGCTGATGTACTCCTTTGGGTTTTGCTTAGATTTTCCGGGTAAAGTACCTTGAGTGCGGGACGTAGAGGCATTCTTGTTTTCCATGTTTGTGACCCTTGAAGTCAAACTCTGAAGCTCATTCTTAAGGTCCCGTACTTCCATAGCTCCTGAGGCTTTCCCTTGAAGGAGTTGCTGCATCATACTTTTCAGCTCATTGTCAACTCCCGAGGTAGAAGAAGTTTGTTGTTGTTGTTGACCAAAACCGGGTGGGTAGTGTTGCTTTGGTGCATAGCCTTGTTGACCTTGAAACTGAGGCTTATTTCCAAACCCTTGTTGGTTGGCGTAAGGAACAAATGGCTTTTGCTGTTGAGGTTGTTGAAAGCCTTGTTGACCTTGTGGCTGAGCTTGTCCTTGAGATGGAGCTTGAGGATAAACTTGGTCTTGAGGATTGGCTACATTGGTGCTGCGGTATGAGAAGTTTGGGTGGTTTCTATAGTTTTGGTTGAAGCCTTTGTTGAAACCACCTTGTCCAGAAATGAAGTTGATCTCTTCATGTGTCAAATCCTCATCATCATCATAAAATTGTGGCTTAGAATCCTCCTGGTGTCCCACAAAGCTGATGTTCTTTTGGCCAATGGAGATCATCTTGTCCAACTTCTCATTCAAAGCCTTTATCTCTTTCTCATACTTCTCATCTGAAGATGATGATCCTCTATTAGTCCTCTCATAATCCTCATTGTAGTTTCCATCACTCTGTTCTAGATTTTCAATCAGCTCCATAGCTGCATCTACTCCCTTGCCTAGGAAATGTCCATTGCTGCATGAATCTAGCATTGCCCTCATTCTAGGAAGCACTCCGCGGTAGAGGTTGCTGAGTAGTGTTTCCTTGGTGAAACCATGATGTGGGCACTGAGTGGTGAGCTTATTGAACCTCTCCCAAGCTTCAGCGAAGCTCTCATTGTTGCGCTGCACAAACCCGGATAGCTCACTGCGAAAATGGGCAGTCCTAGTAGGTGAGAAGAACTTCTTCAGGAAAGCTTTCTTCAGGTCTCCCCAGGTAGTGATCGATCCTGGAGGGATAGTGTTTTCCCAATCCTTGGCTCTGTCTGCCAAAGAGAAAACGAAGAGGCGCATTTTCAACCCATCGTCAGTCACACCATTCAGCCTCGTGGTTGCACAAATCTTGTCGAAGGTGTCCAAGTGCTGCAACGGGTCCTCAGATGCTAACCCATGGAATTGATTGTTCTGCACCATGTTCATCACCATAGCGCGGATCTCAAAGTTATTATTTTTCACCGCTGGTGGAATGATTCCATGTCGGTTAGCATTTGTGTCAGGTGTATCTCCATCACCAATAGCCCTAACCGGCCTTTGTTGCTGCTGCTGTTGCTGCTCTTGATCCTCGTGGTTATCCATAACTGTTGGCTCAACACTTTCAATTTGAACAGCTCGTTCTTGTGCTCGTCGTTCCCTTGCTAATCTCCTCTCGTGTGCTTTGATGTCGTAAACTCTTGCAACTAAGTTTGTAGTCCCTTTGCTGCGCAAGTTCATACACCTAGCATCAAAAAGAGAGAAAGTAGCAAATTAGTAACAATAACTTGAACTAAAAAGGAATAGAAAACGAATTGATATATCCAGAATCCCAAAATGGCAACGGCGCCAAATTGATAACAAGGATTTTGCAATCCTTTGAGGTACCAATTCCTCAAGCTTATCGATGTAGCTTTGAGGTATCGAACCTATTCTGGGATGGATAAAACCAACAAGCAAATACTAATCCTTCAGAGTCAAATCAAACAAATTTTGGTTTTTAATTTCTAACAATCCTAACAAAGTAAATCAGACCGAAGCAAACAAAAACAGATAAACAAACGATTCAATCAATAGGAAGAATAAGGCTCAAGGGTAAGGGTCAACGGATAGGTGACTCGAGATGATCAAGGAATCCTAATTCAACTTCTAAAAGCTAATCTCCTAGCAAGGAACACACCATGTAAATCAGTTTAATCTCTTAATACCAATTCTTCATTTAATCTTAACTCAAGAGCAAATCATCATTTGTGAATCAAAATCAAATGAGCATTCAAACAGGTTCCAATTAGTAACCAATCACTCTAGACATACATTTTCATGTGCTAGAATATGAAAGTCCTAACAAAGCTAAATACTGGAATTTCATCGAACAGGTTGTGAACAAGAAATTCTAAACATCCTAATCAATGTGATCAAGATTAATTAGGCATTAAGCACACTTTGCTAGATGAGATTTTAACATTTAACTACTAGAATTCTATTGATCACCCCTAATCAACCTAGTCCTACCCAACCCACAAGCCTATGGAGAACTACTCACTAATCATAGCTAGATCAACAAAACTCATAGGAATAGAGTTGATCATGGTAGATTAGTGGGAGATTGAAAGATTAGTTGATGGAATAACAAGAGAAGTGCTAGATTAATCAAAAGAATCCAATATGTTCTTACAAAAGAGTTTAGAACATCAAAAACAGCTTAAGAAACAAATAGAAATAGGTTTTTGGCTTAAATAGTCATTAGGGTGCGAGCCGGGTCAACCCGGAACAAACCGGGTGTTGACCCGGATCCGGAACATCTTCCTCTACGCGTATCGGTCTGCTGGACCGGTACACCGGCCGATACGGCTTTTCTGGGTTCCTGTATCGGCTCGGTCGGCCAATATCCAAGCCGATATGGACTCTCGGTTTTTCTGGTTTGGAAGCGTATCGGCCCACCTGGCCGATATTCAAACCGATATGCATCTTCGAATTTTAATCCGAGAGTTCATATCGGTTGAACCAACCGATATTGAACCCGATATGGACTCTCGGATTTTTTCTTGAACAAACGTATCGGCCTGCAAACCGATATCCTAGCCGATATGCACTCCTGCTGCTTCCTTCTTGGTCCTTTGAGCTCCAAACTCCTCATCCAAGCTCACCTTAGCTCCATGCACTCCAAATCATCTGCAAAACACAGAAAACACTCCAAATGCACGCCTAGAATGCCTACTCCTAGTCCTAAACAACTCTAGATGCGACAATGACTAGACAAAATGGTGCGAATGATGGAGGAAAGAAGTCAAAACAAGGACTATATACAAGCCTAAATGCATGAAAATGTATGAATATCAGAAGCTCAGAACAATTTCCGCAATCAAGGAAAATAAGAGATATACCAAGGCTAACAGAAAATCCCTCCCTCCAAAGACAAGAGAACTCGCTCCACTCAGTCCCGTCAACCCACGTTTCAAAAAGACTCTCTTCTCCGACTCACTCTAATGATAGAAGAACCGCCTCAAGGGACATGTGAGACAAAATGAATAATCAAAGATCTGAAAGGAACTCGACCAGATCACCAGCCATGTACTGGAGAGAAACGTACCAGCTGAGAGATTCCCCTGAAAAAGAATACTCAACAAACTCAGCTTATAATAAGGAAGACAGAACACTTGAACATGTTCAACCAACAATCCAAACATTACCCTCTGAAGCAGAAATCATGGAGGAAATTCGAGAAGCAACCATCCAGTATACCAACTACGCAGACCCAACTGAAAGCGCTGCTAGGAGGCAAAGTGTGCTGCTAAGTAAACAAAATGGAATGGTAGAAGAAACAACAGCTAATCTGCTTGCAGAGGCTGCAAAGCAGGCAGGTGTTGAGAAAACACATCCCAACTCACTGAAACTCCTGCTCCTCTAACATCACAATTGGATTTTGACAGCGACACTCCTCTAGCTACCCATATGAAGAAGAGAAGAGGCAGACCTCCACTAATAAGAGGAAATGCGGGGAGCCCCAAAAGAGCCACTTATGCTAGTGCAAAGAAGCGGAAGGTAGCAATCATCCACAACTCACCCAAATGAAGATTAGCATCTGAAAAAACTGTCATTACCAGAAATGATCAACAAAAAGCTGCAACAACAACAAAAAAGGGCAAAAACCTTCAAATGGGCAGAAAGTGTTAGAATAGTGTCCTGAAATCACTTTTGTACTCACTCATGATGATAGTTGTGTGTCGAGATCAGACATTCGTATAATACTGGGCGGTTGCAATGTTTTGCTAGAAACCTCTTGCAATCTGTAAGTTGTAGACTTACTGCCAGTATTATATGATCCTATAGGGTCACACACCTAAGCAAACTGGAAGCTACGACATGGGAATGATCATTATGGCAATGATCATATTAATGTGTATTGGATGCGCATTATAATCGATATAATGGTGTTGTGTCGATCGACACAGCTTGTGTGTCAGTCGACACAGTTCGGGTTTTCGGAAAGGCTTTCCGAATTAAGACTTAATTAAGTCTGGCCCGTTAAGCAAGTTTAGGTCGAATAAAACTTGAGAGTTTCGACCTAAACAGTGAGCCGTCCACTTTTTTGACAGAAAGAGTAGAAACACCAGAGAGATTCGATTCCCATTGATCCGGCACTAGCATCCCGTTTCCAGCTTGTGTGCGTGTGTATCTGGTAGAGGCAAGGCATCTGCGTTGCTCCACTGATCTCGTTCACCATTATCATTCCGCTGCCAGTTCAAAGGTAAGAACGAGGTTGGTTTTATTCAATATATCGAACCCTAGATCCTAGGAGATCCAACAGTGGTATCAGAGCGTGTTAGGGTTTAGACTATTGAATCTGATGCAATTAATTCGAAACTTGTTGTTGTTGAATTGAAAATTGCCTGCTAAAATCGTTTTTCTTATGATTAATCTCGGATTGTATGCATGTTGAAAATCGATGAACTTTTGAAATCGCACTGTGTCGATCGACACAAAGCGTGTGTCGGTCGACACGCCGCGAAATAACACGTAAAATTTTAGGGTTTGTCGCAGAGTGTCAATCGACACAAAGCATGTGTCGGTCGACACAGAGCGAAAACTCGCGTAAAATTTTAGGGTTTGTCGCAAAGTGTCGATCGACACAAAGTGTGCGTCGGTCGACACAAAGCGAAAATCCGTAAGTAATTTTAGGGTTCGATCTGAGATCGAGTACCCGTATTCCTGCTGTGTCGATCGATACACTGGGTGTGTCGATCGATACACTGGGTGTGTCGGTCGACACAGGAAATGCGATCAGATAGATCGGTTCGATTAGATTGAACCGGTTATCTCGCTTGGTTAATTTTAATTAACCAATTGGTTCTGGTTTGGTAATATCGATCGACACACAGTGTGTAACGATCGACATGGACCATTAAACCGAACCGGTTTAATTGGATTGAATCGGTTATGTAAATTCGATCCGGTTTGACCGGTTATCGAAGAACGGTTTATGTCTGGTTGCGTCGACCGATGCCAATGGTTGGCGTCGATCGACACGACAGTCGCAGATGTGCTGGTTGGACCACAAATTTGCATATACCAGAACAATTTAATCCTAAAAGTTCTAAATGAACATAAACCTAATAAAATTGAATGTTTTAAATAAATTTATAACTTCTTGGATGTATATTGGATATACATCAAGATAAAATAGTTTCTTTCCTCAACTAAATATCAAGTGATCTTGATGTCTTGCCCGATCTTGTCTACTGTCAAGACTCGTGTCGTTTGTTGAATAATCTTGGAGTCCTCGGTATCCACTGCAACATGAGTAAGGCATGTGATCGTTGACAGACTTGCAGTGCAACTGTCAGTAATCACAAGACAGAAAATAGATTGGTTTTACTTGACTGGGCCAACAGAAGTTCTGGGCCCAGAGACATCAGAGTGGATTAGGCATAGTTTGTCTTATCCACGACCAAGAGTTGTACTAGGTACAATTAGCAATGATTTGCTTACCTAGATGGCTAAAGTTTGAGTAACGGCGAGTCGCCCACTCGAATTTTAGAAATCTGAGGATCTTGGCTCATTGTATTCATCTGAGGAAACATAGTTTTGAATACAATGCGAGTTTTTCTTATTAGATAAGAATTCTCATTTCTTGAGCATTATAACTAAAACTCTAGCTCTTTTAATTACATCTATGTCTGTCTCAAATCACATCAACACTTTCTCACTAAGATCCTTCCTTGAGAAGGACAAGTTAAATGGATCTAATTTCTTGGAATGGTATTGGAACCTGAGAATAGTTCTCAGGCAGGAGAACAAGGAATATGTCCTTGAAAGAGTTCTCACCGAGAGGCCACGTTCCAATGCCCCACAGACAGAAAAGAATGCTTGGGATAAGCATTCAGCTGATGTCAAAGATGTTAATTGTCTAATGCTGGTGACTATGAAATCTGAGCTGCAGAAGCAATATGAGAAAGTGATGTCACCCATTGAGATGATTAACAGCCTGAAAGCTTTGTTTCAGGAGCAAGCTCGCACAGAGAGATACCAGACGGTTAAATCTCTCATGGATTGCAAGCTGGCTAAGGATAGTCCAGTAAGTCCTCATGTCCTTAAAATGATGGGTTACATTGATAACCTGGGGAAACTGGACTGTGCCATTAGCCAGGAGCTAGCCACTGACATGATTCTGCAGTCTTTGCCGTCGTTTTTTGATCAGTTCATCATGAACTACAACATGCAAAACATGACTAAGACATTGACTGAGTTGCACGGCATGCTGAAGACAGCAGAGCCGAATCTCAAGAAGGCAACTCCCAGTGTACTGATGGTACAAGGGGGTAAAAGGTTTAAGAAACCTAAGAAGGGTAAGGGAAAGGCCCAGGTTGTCCAGACTGAAAGTCAGGACAAGCCCAAGCCGAAGCCCAAATCCGGGCCTTCTCTTGAGGATAAGTGCAACTACTGCAAGCAGTTGGGGCATTGGAAGAGAGATTGCAAGAAGTTCATGGAAGATTACAAGAAGCTGAAGAAGACGTATGATGCATCTGACTCAGGTATTTATGTTATCGAACTTAATGTTAAGTCTTCTAGTTCTACTTCGTGGGTATTGGATACCGGCTGCGGTGCTCATATTTGTACTGATGTGCAGGCACTAAGAAACAGTAGGACGCTGAAGAAAGGACAAGTGGAGCTACGGGTCGGGAATGGAGCTAAGGTTGCTGCACTGGCCGTAGGCACCTACGAGTTGTCCTTACCATCGGACATGGTTTTAATTTTAAATAATTGCTACTTTGTACCTGCGATAAGCAGAAACATAATTTCAGTTTTGTTTTGGATTTGGAAGGTTTTGATTTTGCTGTTAAGAATTTAATCGTGATGGTACGTTTTATGGTAGCGCCCCATTAGATAATGGGTTATATGTTTTAAACCAAGAAATGCCTGTCTTTAACATAAATGCAAAGCGGTTTAAGTCCAATGACGAAAACCCGACTTTCTTATGGCATTGTCGTTTGGGCCATATCAATGAGAAACGCATCCAAAGGCTCCATCGTAATGGGCTTCTAGGCTCATTTGATTTTGAATCATGTGAGAAATGCGAATCTTGTTTGATAGGCAAGATGGCTAGAGCCCCTTTCAACAAACCAAATGAAAGGGCCAGTGATTATTGGGCCTTGTTCATACTGATGTATGTGGGCCGATGAGTATTGTTGCCAGAGGAAATTACAAGTACTTCATTACCTTCACTGATTATTTCAGTAGGTATGGCTATGTCTATTTGATGAGACACAAGTCAGAATCCTTTGATAGATTCAAGGAATTCAAGAATGAAGTACAGAACCAACTTGGCCAAAGTATCAAAGTTCTGCGATCGGATCGCGGAGGAGAATACTTAAGTCAAGAGTTCAGCGACTATCTGAGCGAGTGTGGAATTATTTCACAACTCACTCCTCCTGGAACACCCCAATGGAATGGAGTGTCAGAGAGGAGGAATCGAACCTTATTGGATATGGTTCGTTCTATGATGAGTCATTCAAATCTTCCATTATCCGTTTGGGGATACGCTCTAGAAACGTCTGCGTTTACACTAAATAGGGTACCATATAAATCAGTGGAAAAGATACCACATGAACTGTGGACTGAGAATGTTCCTAGTCTGTCTTTCCTGAGGATTTGGGGTTGTGAAGCTTATGTCAAACGTCTAATCTCTGAAAAGCTTGCACCCAAATCAGATAAATGTTACTTCGTTGGTTATCCTAGGGAAACCAAGGTATACTACTTTTACAACCAATCTGAGAACAAAGTATTTGTTGCTCGGGACTGTTCTTTTCTTGAGAGGGAGTTTCTCTCTAAGAAAAACAGTGGGAGTAAAGTACATCTTGAAGAGATTCAAGATGCGCAGGAGGCTACTCAACCTGCAGAGGAAGAGCAGCAGCTGGATCCACAGAGTTCTGTGGAACCGGCGCCTGTGGAGCCTGAAGTTCGCAGATCCGGAAGGATCCGTCACGAACCCGAGAGATACTATGGATTTCTCGTGACCAATTCAAATGATCTGATGATCATTGAAATTGACGAACCAGCGACCTTCGCGGAAGCAATGATGGACCCGGACTCCGAAAAGTGGCTTGGAGCCTCTAAATCCGAAATGGGATCCATGTCAGAAAACCAAGTATGGTCCTTGGTCGATTTACCTAATGGTGTAAAAGCCATTGAGTGTAAATGGATCTTCAAGAAGAAGATTGACGTGGATGGCAATGTACAGATTTACAAAGCGAGGTTGGTGGCTAAAGGTTTCAAGCAAATTCATGGTATTGACTATGATGAAACCTATTCCCCAGTCGCTATGCTTAAATCCATTCGGATTCTTCTAGCAATTGCCGCTCATTATGATTATGAGATTTGGCAAATGGATGTCAAAACCGCATTCCTGAATGGTATTCTGGAAGAGGATGTGTATATGACACAGCCTGAAGGTTTTGTCGATCCTAAGAACGCTGGGAAGGTATGCAAGCTTCATAAATCCATTTATGGATTGAAGCAAGCATCACGGAGTTGGAATCTTCGTTTTGATGAAGCAGTAAAACGATTTGGTTTCATCAAGAACGAAGAAGAACCATGTGTTTACAAGAAGACTAGTGGGAGCAAAATTGTGTTTCTTGTACTGTATGTCGATGACATACTCCTCCTCGGTAATGACGTTCCGTTGCTTCAGTCTGTTATGACTTGGCTCGGAAGTTGTTTTTTCATGAAAGACATGGGAGAAGCCGCGTATATTCTTGGAATCAGAATCTACAGAGATAGAATGAACATGCTGATTGGATTGTGCCAGGACACTTATATTGATAAGGTACTGCACAGATTCAGGATGCATGATTCCAAGAAGGGCTTCATACCGATGTCTCATGGCACCAGTCTCAGCAAGAAGCAGTGTCCGGCGACACATGCTGAGCGAGAACGCATGAATAGGATTCCTTATGCTTCTGCAGTAGGATCTATTATGTATGCCATGCTCTGCACTCGTCCAGATGTAGCTTACGCGTTAAGCATGACGAGTAGATACCAATCTGATCCAGGTGAAGTTCACTGGACAGCAGTCAAGAATATTCTCAAGTATTTGAGACATACCAAGGATAAATTCCTAGTGTATGGAGGAAGTGAAGAACTTGTGGTGAATGGATTGACCGACGCGAGTTTTCAGACGGACAGAGACGATTTCCGATCACAATCTGGATATGTCTTCTGTCTAAATGGCGGTGCAGTGAGCTGGAAGAGCTCTAAGCAGAATACCGTAGCTGATTCCACGACGGAAGCTGAATATGTTGCTGCTTCAGAAGCGGCAAAGGAAGCTGTTTTGATCAAGAAGTTCATGGCTGAACTAGGTTTGGTTCCTAGTATCTTGGAGCCAGTGGCTTTGTTTTGTGACAACAATGGAGCCATTGCTCAAGCAAAAGAACCCATGTCACACCAAAAGTCCAAACACGTGGAGAGGAGATATCACCTGATTCGTGATATCGTCAATAGAGGTGATGTGAAGATCAGCCGAGTTCCGACAGACGAGAATGTCGCTGATCCTCTAACCAAGTCGCTCCCAAGGCCTAAGCATGAGAGTCATGCGACTGCTATAGGCATTAGAGATCTTAAGATGTAATCTTGATTCTAGTGGGAGTTTTAGTTTTGTTTTTAGTTATAATAAGACGCTCTTGTAAACATTCTTTTGGAAATGTTTAATGAAATTTGATTTCAGCATTATTTATTGTGATCTAAATAATGGTCCCAAAATAAGTTTATGACATATCATAGGTTATCAAGTTGAGGACTTGATCATGAAACCCTATAAATTAAATATGACATAAATTATGTTTTGTCCCTAGTCGAGGTTGTCAAAGTAGGACACTGACAACCGTAAGAGACTAGATTGTGAGGTGACTGTTGGCTAAGTTTCATGGAGCCAATGATATGATTATCGCAGTCAGTCACATAGATATATGTTGGTGAACATATGATCGGACATGACCCGCTAATGAGAAGTTACAAGATAGTTATATATCTGTGTCATAAGAAGTTCTCATTACGACTATAGAGTATAGTCCTTAGACCTGAGTTCATCATGCTTTCTTGCATATGAATTGGTACATTTTGACTTTGTCAAACGTCGACCCGTAACTGGCGACTATAACGGCACTGTTCAAGTATATCATGAAGTGTGCGTTGAAACAGGGATGGAACAAGATGGGATTTTTCCCTCCTGTATAACGGGAGATAAATATCTCAGGGCCTATCGAAGATTGAATACTGAGAAAATGTGTGGCCGCACTCAAGCGAACTGTAGTTCAGTTGTTTGTAATGTTCAGTATGAGATCAGGAGTTCGATAAACACGATGTTGGCTTAATAAGGATGACACCAATCTTTCCTTATGCCAAATCGAGATATAGAGACAAAAGGATTATAGGAATAGATTCCAGTACAAGTGGGAGATTGTTGGAATAGTGTCCTGAAATCACACTTGTACTCACTCCTGATGATAGTTGTGTGTCGAGATCAGACATTCGTATAATACTAGGCGGTTGCAATGTTTTGCTAGAAACCTCTGTTGGAAGTTTTGGTTGATCCTGATTTCAATTCTCATATTGATATCAACCTAAACATGCATTAGATCTAGGTGTTCTTATTTAGAAACATATGATCTCACCTTTTACCTGTTTGTTTGCAGCGGAATTGATGAACAGGTCAATGATCAGGGAGATACACCGAGAGATGGATCCTCCAAAGGCTCACACACGCAATCACCGGAAACTGGCTGCTAGACCACAAGGAGGCTGGCGCAGAGAGAGGAGAGAGGCGCGGCTAGGGTTGGGTTAAGGGAGAAGAGAATTGGCTTTTAGTCATTTAAAAGCCTTCTCTTTCCCTTTTGGGCTTTTGGGCCCAATCTGATTAAATTCCATTTAATCAGACCCATTAGTCTCTCTCTCTTAGTACGACAAATGCCTAGCACTTTTGTCGTACTTCTGCTAAGCCGTTCCAACATTATTTCCTGCTAGCTTAAGCGTGTGACCCATATGGGATCATACAATAAAGGCAATAAGTCCAAGACTTATAGATCATGAGCGGACTCTAGCAAGCCATCATGACCCCCAGCATTGTATGACTTATGTCTGATCACTGACATACTCTTACGTTATAGAGACAGTACAGAGATTGCTGGACACAATTCCAACAATCTCCCACTTGAACTGGAATCTCTGTATTCATAATCCCTTTCGTCTCAATATCTCGATTAGTCATAAGGCAAGATTAGTGTCATCCTTATAAAGCCTAATCTTGTTCATCGGACTCTGATTTGATACTGACAATACAAACGACTCGGGAAAGTCCGTTTGAGCATGGCCATGCGTTTTCCAGTATTCAAATCTCCGATTGGCCTAGAGATATTCACTCCATTTATATTGGAGGGACAAATCCCATCTTGTTCCATCACTGTAAACTACTCATTTCATGATGTACCCAAACAAGGTCCTTATAGCTATCACAGAACGATAGCGTTAGACAATGATCAAAGTGCATCAGTCCATATGCAGTCACATGCATGCGAACTCAGGTCTAAGGACTATACTCTATAGTCGTAGTAAGAATCTCTTATGACACAGATATAAATATCCTGAAGAGTTCTTATAAGCGGGTCTTGTCCGGTCGTATGTTCCCAACATACACCTATGTACTGACTTTGATGCCGTGCATCTATGACACATTAAGACTTTGTCATAAGTCACGTACCAATCCAGTCTCACACGGTTGTTGATGTTCCAATTTCAACAACCTTCGACTGGGGACGGGATGATATAAAACATCTATCAAATATAGGGTCTCATGATCAAGCTAAATGACTTCGATGACTCAAGATCAAGTCATTTACTTCGATGACCTATAAAATGGTTCATATCATTTTGGAACGATTATTTCATCACAGTTAAAATAATCTTGAAATAATAATTTCATTAAAACATAGAATAATGTTTTACAAGAACATATCAAATAACTAAAATAAAGCTCACAAAACTCCCACTCAAATTTAGATTACATTTCAATGTTTCTAATGCCTACAGCTTCAGTCAGGAACTCGAGCTTAGGCCTTGGGAGTGGCTTTGTCAACGGATCAGCGACATTATCATCTGTCGGAACTCGGCTGATCTTGACTTCCTTTCTATTAATGATGTCACGTATCAAGTGATATCTTCTTTGAACATGCTTGGATTTCTGGTGTGATCTTGGTTCCTTTGCCTGAGCTATAGCACCATTGTTGTCACAAAATAGTGCCAGAGGCTCAGCCGCATCTGGTATCACACCTAGTTCCATAATGAACTTTCGAATCCAAACAGCTTCCTTCGCTGCTTCTGAGGCGGCGATATATTCAGCTTCTGTAGTGGAATCAGCAACGGTGTCCTGCTTGGAGCTTCTCCAACTTACTGCACCGCCATTCAGACAAAAGACATAACCGGACTGTGACCGGAAATCATCTGTGTCTGTCTGGAAACTTGCGTCCGTGAATCCACTGACTTTAAGCACATCACTTCCACCGTACACTAAGAACTTATCCTTAGTATGTCTTAGATACTTCAAGATGTTCTTTACGGCAATCCAATGGTTTTCACCTGGATTTGACTGGTATCTACTCGTCATGCTCAATGCGTAAGCAACATCAGGACGAGTACAGATCATGGCATACATGACAGATCCTATTGCAGATGCATAAGGAATATTCTTCATGCGCTCAAGCTCAGCAGCCGACGTAGGGCTCTGCTTCTTGCTTAGCGTTGTGCCATGTACCATTGGCGTGAAGCCCTTCTTGGAATCTTTCATGCTGAATCTTTGTAGGACTTTGTCAATGTATGAGTCTTGACACAAGCCTATCAGCCTCTTAGGTCTATCCCGATAGATCCTAATTCCAAGAACGTATGCGGCTTCACCCATGTCTTTCATGGAAAAACAACTTCCAAGCCAGTCTTTTACAGACTTCAGCATTGGAATGTCGTTTCCGAGAAGCAGTATGTCATCAACATACAGAATAAGAAAAACGATTTTGCTCCCACTAGTTTTCTTATACACGCATTGTTCTTCTTCGTTTCTGATGAAGTCAAATTGCTTGATCGCTTCATCAAAACGAAGATTCCAGCTCCTCGATGCTTGCTTTAATCCATAAATGGATTTATGAAGTTTGCATACTTTCCCAGCATTCTTTGGATCTATGTAACCGTCAGGTTGCGTCATATACACATCCTCTTCCAGAATACCATTCAGGAAGGCGGTTTTCACGTCCATCTGCCAAATTTCATAATCATGAAAAGCTGCAGTTGCTAGTAGAATCCGAATAGATTTCATCATAGCCACCGGTGAATAGGTTTCATCGTAGTCCACACCGTGAACTTGTCTGAAACCTTTTGCCACCAACCTGGCTTTATAAATCTGGACATTTCCATCCACGTCAATCTTCTTCTTGAAGATCCATTTGCACTCGATGGCTTTTACACCAACGGGTAAGTCAACCAACGAAAATACTTGGTTGACCGACATGGAGTCCATTTCGGAATCAGTGGCCTTGCGCCACTTAGAGGAATCTGGGCCCATCATGGCTTGATTGAAGTTCGATGGTTCATCACCATCAATGATCAAAAGATCATGACAGTCAGTCACGAGGAATCCCTGATATCTCTCGGGTTCGTGACGGATCCTCCCGGATCTTCGAACTTCAGGTACTACAGGTTCAGGCTCTACAATTTCTTGTAGATCCTCCTGCTGCTCTTCCTCATTAGGTTGAGCAGTATCCTGTTCATCTTGAATTTCTTCAAGCAGTACCTTACTCCCACTGCCTTTCTTAGAGAGAAACTCTCTCTCAAGAAAGTTACAATCCCGGGCAACAAAGATCTTGTTCTCGGAACGTAGATAGAAGTAATAAGCCTTGGTTTCCCGTGGATAACCAATGAAGTAACATTTGTCAGATTTTGGTGTAAGCTTGTCTGAGATTAATTTCTTGACATAGGCTTCACAACCCCAAATTCTGAGATAAGACAGCACTGGAGCCACTCCAGTCCATAATTCATATGGTGTCTTTGCTACTGCTTTTGATGGCGCTCTGTTTAATGTGAACACTGCTGTTAGCAGAGCATATCCCCAAAGGGATATTGGAAGGTCTGTGTGACTCATCATAGATCGAACCATATCCAATAAGGTCCGATTTCTCCTCTCAGACACACCATTCCATTGAGGTGTTCCAGGAGGAGTGAGTTGGGATACGATCCCACACTCTCTCAGATGATCACTGAATTCTTGGCTTAAGTATTCTCCTCCTCGGTCGGACCGAAGAGCCTTAATGCTTTTGCCAAGTTGGTTCTGTACTTCATTTTGGAATTCTCTGAACTTCTCAAAAGATTCAGACTTATGTTTCATTAAATAAACATATCCATACCTACTGAAATCATCAGTAAAGGTAATGAAGTACTGATAGTTTCCTCTTGCATTAGTGGACATTGGGCCACACACATCAGTGTGTATCAGGCCCAATAAGTCACTGGCCCTCTCGTTAGGTTTATTAAAGGGGGCCCGTGTCATTTTGCCCATCATGCAGGATTCGCATTTCTCACATGACTCAAAGTCAAATGAGCCAAGAAGTCCATCCGAATGGAGCCTCTTGATGCGTTTCTCGCTGATGTGCCCTAAACGACAATGCCATAGAAACGTTCGGTTTTCCTCATTAGGTTTAAACCGTTTTGTATTGATGTTATAAATTGGCGCGGATTGATCGAGTATGTAAAGCCCATTCGTAAGAGGGGCAGAACCATAGAACAAATTGTTGCGATTGAAGGAACATAATTTATTCTTAACTGAAAAATCATAACCTTCCAAATCCAACAAAGAAATTGAAATAATATTTCTGCTTATAGCAGGTACAAAATAACAATTATTAAGTTCTAAAATCAATCCCGAAGGTAAAGACAACAAGTAAGTTCCTACAGCTAGTGCTGAAACTTTCGCTCCATTCCCAACTCGTAGTTCCACTTGTCCTTGCTTCAGCCTTCTACTGTTGCTGAGTGCCTGCATATTAGTACAAATATGAGCCCCACAACCAGTATCCATGACCCATGAGGTATTATCAGAAGTAGTTGTATTAACTTCTATAACAAAAATACCTGATGAAGAAGTCTCGAAAGTCTTCTTCTTTAATTCCTTTAGACCTTCCTGGAATTTCTTACAATCTCTTCTCCAATGCCCCAGTTCTTTGCAGAACCTGCACATGTCAGTAGGCCCAGCCTTGGACTTGGGCTTGGGCTTTGGCGTGTCTGAGTCCACGACTTGGACACCCTTGGCCTTTCCCTTATCCTTAGCAGAAGACTTCTTAAACCCCTTGCCCTTTTGTACCATAAGTACATTGGGGTCCTTGGCGGTTTTCTTCAAGTTGGGCTCTGCAGTCTTGAGCATTCCGTGAAGCTCAGGCAGTGTCTTACTCAAGCCATGCATGTTAAAGTTCAGAATGAACTGATCATAGCTTGCAGGTAAAGACTGCAGAATGATGTCGCAGGCAAGTTCCTGGCTGATTGGGCAGTCGAGTTTGTGAAGATGATCGAGATAACCCATCATCTTCAACACATGAGGACTCACTGCCGCATTCGCAGCCAACTTACAGTCCAAGAGGTTCTTAACTGTCTGGAACCTCTCGGTCCTAGCCTGCTCCTGAAAAAGCGATTTCAGGCTTGCCATGATCTCGATTGGAGACAATACACTTTCGAACTGCTTTTGCAGCTCTGGAGTCATTGTCACCAACATCAGGCAATAAACATCATTTTCATCTGACGAATGCTTTTCCCAAGCATTGTGCAGAGTCCTGGCAGCATTGGCAAGAGGCCTCTCGGGGAGGGGATCTCGAAGGACGTAATCCTTCTTCTCCTGCTTGAGGACCAGCCTCAAGTTCCTTGACCATGTCAGGAAGTTCGTTCCAGTCAGCTTCTCCTTCTCGAGAACAGACCGGATCGAGAACGTGTTTTGTGTGCTTGTAGTAGTCATATCTGAAATATATAAATAAAAAGGTTATTAGTTATATGTTCAAAATGATTAATCTCGTATTAAAGTATAATATGATTAATCATGCATTATATTCAATAACCTAAGTTACCCTCAATAGAATATAATGATTCCAAGATCCACATATAACTAAGATCAAAGTGGGCCACTGGCCGTCACCCAACCTTAGCTTATATCGGTAAGCCCTATTTCGGCTAATTATATCCGTGATATAACTCTTGGTTGTGAATCTGGGCCCGAGGCCCAATCCACCCTGATGTCTCAAGGCCCGGGACTCCCGATGGCCTAGTCAAGAAAACCGGACTATACAGTCATGTAATCATTAATGTCTGGGACTCCCAATGACATTTATGAATCACAAACCGTCTTACCCACGCAAAAGCAGACATCCTCACACTGTAAGGCCATGAATGCAATTGAATGGGCTTTGACAGCTGACATAGCCTGGACAAGACATCCAACGCTTGATATTGTTTGAGGTCCGTAGGTTTATTAAAATCATTCCCAAAATAGAAGATTACTATTTCGGGAAACTTTCTATTTATGGAAACCTACTATTTTTAGAAACTTTCTAAAATTGGAAACTTTCTAAAACCGGAAACTTTCTAACTTTAGAAACTTCTTTAAAATCCAAAACCCGCAAATTCAGAAACTTCTAATTTTGGAAACTTTCTAATTTCGAAATTTCGGAACTTTATAAAAATTAAAATCGAATTTCATAATTTTATTTTATAAAATAAGTTTTAAATTTAAATCTGAAGAATGACTCAATTAATGGCCCAATTGTTTTAACTTCTTGGCCCGAGGCCCAAGAATTGGTCCATGTCCAAGACATGACCCAATTGTCCAATTAATTGACATAACCGGTCTGGTTCATTAAAACTGGTCTAACCAAGTTTCAATTACTACGATGACCACAATTGTCAACCGGTTATTTACTAAACCGGATTTTCTCAATTTATTTGGTCCAACCAAATCAAATTAGAAATCCTGGTTTAGGCACTAAATCCAATTTACGACTTTGGATTTCTTATCCCGGTTTAACCAGATTTAATAAAATTATTAAATCTGTTTATTAAACCAGAACGTTGATTTTTAATTAAAATCTTAAACCGAGCCTTAAACCGAACCGAATTAGTCACGAACCAAACCGAGTTGGTCGTGACCTAATTTCCAGCCGCTCAGCCTCTCGTCCAGCCGCTCAAACCGCGAGCCGTTCGATCCGAGATCGAGGACGGTCGGGACGAGCCAGCCGGACGATCGGGACGCTCGCTAGCCGGACGTACGGGACGGTACACTGACGCACGGACGGACGCGATCGGGACGCAGCGCACGGTCGGTCGTTCCACGATCGCCGAGCGATCGGGACGACGCGATCGGTTCGACGCGACGATCAACCGCGATCGGTCAACCGATCCGATCCGATCCGCGTCCAACCGTCCGACCGTCCAGCCGGTGACCGTCCGTCCGAGACGCGATCGCTCGTCCGACCCGAACGCGTCCGACCGTCCTGCTCCGACCGATCCAAACCTGAGTCATATAGCTCAGTTTGCGATCTTTTCTTGTGTGTTTAGGGTTCAATTCAGTTTCTTATGTGTTTTTCTTATCAGTAATGGATTCAAAACACATCTAAACAGATTAAACAACCTAAACAATGAATCTAAAACAAGAAACCTAAGAACCAATGGCTCTGATACCACTGTTGGAAGTTTTGGTTGATCCTGATTTCAATTCTCATATTGATATCAACCTAAACATGCATTAGATCTAGGTGTTCTTATTTAGAAACATATGATCTCACCTTTTACCTGTTTGTTTGCAGCGGAATTGATGAACAGGTCAATGATCAGGGAGATACACCGAGAGATGGATCCTCCAAAGGCTCACACACGCAATCACCGGAAACTGGCTGCTAGACCACAAGGAGGCTGGCGCAGAGAGAGGAGAGAGGCGCGGCTAGGGTTGGGTTAAGGGAGAAGAGAATTGGCTTTTAGTCATTTAAAAGCCTTCTCTTTCCCTTTTGGGCTTTTGGGCCCAATCTGATTAAATTCCATTTAATCAGACCCATTAGTCTCTCTCTCTTAGTACGACAAATGCCTAGCACTTTTGTCGTACTTCTGCTAAGCCGTTCCAACATTATTTCCTGCTAGCTTAAGCGTGTGACCCATATGGGATCATACAATAAAGGCAATAAGTCCAAGACTTATAGATCATGAGCGGACTCTAGCAAGCCATCATGACCCCCAGCATTGTATGACTTATGTCTGATCACTGACATACTCTTACGTTATAGAGACAGTACAGAGATTGCTGGACACAATTCCAACAACCTCTTGCAATATGTAAGTTGTAGACTTACTGCCAGTATTATATGATCCTATAGGGTCACACACCTAAGCAAACAGGAAGCTACGACATGGGAATGATCATTATGGCAATGATCATATTAATGTGTATTGGATGCGCATTATAATCGATATAATGGTGTTGTGTCGATCGACACAGCTTGTGTGTCGGTCGACACAGTTCGGGTTTTCGGAAAGGCTTTCTGAATTAAGACTTAATTAAGTCTGGCCCGTTAAGCAAGTTTAGGTCGAATAAAACTTGAGAGTTTCGACCTAAACAGTGAGCTGTCCACTTTTTTGACAGAAAGAGTAGAAACATCAGAGAGATTCGATTCCCATTGATCCGGCACTAGCATCCCGTTTCCAGCTTGTGTGCGTGTGTATCTGGTAGAGGCAAGGCATCTGCGTTGCTCCACTGATCTCGTTCACCATTCTCATTCCGTTGCCAGTTCAAAGGTAAGAACGAGGTTGGTTTTATTCAATATATCAAACCCTAGATCCTAGGAGATCCAACAGAAAGATGCATCTAGCAGCCGACAACCGCCAAAAACCAGGATCATACCTCCGATTTCAAAGAGGAAGATGGATTTTCAGATTCCACCACCTCCTCTTCCTTAAAGATAACGAGATGGAACTTTTGTGGGCTTGGGAACCCTATGACAGTCCAGCGGCTGCGAGAGATCCATCGGAGCATCTCGTCTGACATCCTATTCCTAATGGAAACAAAAAACCAGACTGAGTTCGTCCTCGACACGCTCAAATGGACTGATTATCCATCTCATCACATAATCCCACCTCAAGGCAGGGGGGAGGATTAGTGCTTCTCTGGAAACAAAAAATTGAAGTGGACATTCTCCACAGCTGCGAAAACTTCATTGACACATGTATAAAAGCTGTTGGAAGAAAATTTTACACCACCTTTGTCTATGGTGCACCAGACCAAACGGAAAGAAGACAAGTCTGGGAGAACATATTTGTTCAAGCCTTTGAAAGATCTGATGCCTGGCTTCTGATAGGAGATTTTAATGAAATCATAGAAGCATCAGAAAAACAGGGCGGACCATGTAGAGCAGAAGGATCTTATGTGGATTTCCATACCTTCATGTCAGAAAATGACCTCTATGATCTGCGGTTCTCCGGTAACTTTCTATCCTGGAGAGGACAGAGACATGAGCACCTTGTCCAATGCAGGCTGGACAAAGTCATGTCAAACAGTGCATGGACAGAAGAATACCCCTTAGGAAGAAGCGAATATTTACGTCTCAAAGGATCAGACCAAAGAACGCTCATAACAATCTTTGACGCTACAAAAAGAATAAAAAGGCTTGTTCAAATACGACAGAAGGATAAAGAACAATGAGGAGATAAAAACCATTGTCTTTAATGCGTGGAACCTAAATGAGGCAGATTCAGTAGAAAACCGGATAGCAAAATGTCGACAAGCCATTATCAGTTGGAATAGAGAGCAACAACAGAACAGTCACAAGCTAATCCTAGAACTTCAGGACACACTAGAGAAGACGCTTTATGACCCTATACCTGAAACGACTCTCATCCAACAGACCAATGAAGCACTTAGAACTGCTTATAAAAAGGAAGAAGAGTTTTGGAAACAAAGGAGCCGACAACTATGGCTGGCTTTGGGAGACCAGAATACTGATAGGTCAAGAATTAATCCCTATACTAAACTGCAAGTGTACAGCAATGTCAAAGTAGTATATAGGGTTATCGAATCCACAGGGACACTTGGTCTCAAGAGAATCAAACCGTAGGGAATGAATACTAGAAATAAGCAATGTGATTGTATTGAAAATAGTGCAAGAAAGTAAATCAGTAGCAGAGATTATTGGTTGTGAAAGCAAGTAATTAAAAGCGTCAAACCTAGGGTATTCTCAGGAAATCAGACTAGCAGACAGTTCATTCAGCAAGGATCTAATTAAGCACAGTTCTAGAACTCAAAACACAGATATAGAATTAACCAAATTCCTTTGCGATAATTCTCTAAGTCTAAGTGCAGCAAACCAAACTTCCGTTTGCGAGAACTAACAGATTAAACTAGCATTAATCCCAAGTTTGATATGTTCACAATTATCCTAAACCAAACTTTCGTTTGCGCAAAGTTTAATTGCCCAATTTAATTAGTTCAGATTCCTAAACCCCACTTCCGTGACGTATTTAGCAACCTAAGATCTAGATTCTAATTGATCAGGTTAGAACTAGCTTTAAGCACAATTAAATTGAAGAACAGATATAGTTTGAATCCTTAACTGAAATTGAACAAGTCTAGCAAGTCATGAAATCCTATGTGAGAAACCCTAAGTCTAACTAGGAATCTACTCAGACATAGATAATGAAAACATGATCATATGATAAGTAAATTGCATAAAAGAATAAGAGTAAAAGGGGTTCGAAATCTTCTCCAAATACAGATGATGAATTAGGTTCAGATCAGCCCCAAAAGCTCTAAAAATCCTCTGCTCTTAATTATGAAAGTGTATCTAATAAAAACTCTAAAAACTCTATTATATAGGCATAATCTCGGCCAGGGGCTTCTTTGTAAATATCAGGAACTTCTGGATCAAAGTGCAATATCTTGATTCTTCTAAACCGCCGAGCTTTTGGCCCATCTCGCTGGTGCAACGATCGTTGCTAGAGTGCAACGATCGACACCTTTCTCTGTTTCGGACAGTGAACTCTATCTCTCGGCCAATCACTCCAAAAATCTCCAAAATGCTCCATAATTTCCAATTTAGCTCCCAACCTGATTATACCTGTAAAAGACTCTAAACAAAGACAAAAGACACTAAAACACATCTATATCATGGCCTAAAACTAGTAAAAACCATGATATATCAACTCCCCCACACTTAGCCTTTGCTTGCCCTCAAGCAAAACATAGAACTAAAACATGGTGAAGAGGTTTGAAAACTCTTCAGAAACTCATTTCATCTTAGAAGCTACAATACTCAGATTCCCCTTAGTAAACCACTGAAAGAATCAATCACAGGACATCAAGACCAACATGTACTTCCCCCACACTTAGCAACTGTCCTAGGTAAACTCCACAATCACATTCAAGCATTCAAATTCTCCCTACTGACTTCTGCAAGTATTTAAGTGCGGTCTCACCTAAGGAGTATCGATCTAAGGGCACATGGATTCTTACCTAATCAGCTCTAGACCACCATACTATCTTTCTCTAGTCCCTTTCTTCTCTTTCCCTTCTTTAACAACTGATTTTTCCCCACTGGGTATCATTTTATTTTTTTTATCAGTGTTCTTCCCGTTATGGGGTGTACTTTGGACACATTCCATGGATCACATGAGAGATAATAGTGTTTGCTACTATTCCCATGACCACTTCGGAGTTACTAACTCATCCTCAGTTTATTATTATTTTTTTTTTTTACTTTATAGAAGGGGAGAAGGGAACTAAATAGGACAGGTTTACAGGCTGTGTCAGAACTAACAGGGAATCCGACATAAAGTATACCAAGCCCTTAGGTGAGAAAATCTAAGTCAGTATTAGGGGTGAAGTCAGTAAAAGATCCTCTGATACCTGAAGTGATGTGGGTGTTCCCAGTAGGTTGATCCGTGTCTGAGTTTTCTAACAGTCAGAGATAGATCCTGCAACTTCATCCCAATGGTTACTTAAGTTCCTGCAAGTTTTGTAAATCTCCTCCGAAAATCATAGTTTCTTACTTAAACAATTTTGACTCAATAAAACAAAAAATTTTGAAAAACGGACTGACTCTTAAGAAAATAGAAAGATAAACGTCAGTAGCACCTCCCCCACACTTAAGACACACTGTCCCCAGTAGTGTCCAGCGAAGGATCGGTAAAAGAAAATAAAAAAAATTGAAAAGGTGAGTTTATGTCTGTCGGGTTACCTCTGTCGCACAGCATCGATCGGTGCATTAGATGCATCGACCGTTACTTGGCGATTTTCGTGTATGGTCGATCGTTGCTCAGGACCGCAACGATCGCTGCAATGCGATTCATTTCGTGTTGTGACGATCGATCGCTGCACTGCGATTTAATCCGAGACCTGCAAACATGACTGCACCAGAAACAAAAACAAACGTAAAATCCTAACAAAAACACCAAAAATTAAAAAGAAAAACACCAGTACCTAATGGTGGGTTGCCTCCCACCCAGCGCTTGTTTAAGGTCAATAGCTTGACCGGACGCGCAAGAGCTTTCAAGTTGAGGGTGCAGCATCCAGAGGCAAAATCTGTCCTCTGGGAATCTCGGCCTTAGCCCAATAGTGTTTTACCCTCTGCCCATTCACAGCAAACTCATTACCTTCCTTGCCTATTAGTATGACAGCTCCATATGGACGCACTTCTTTTATTGTGTAAGGACCGGACCATCTTGATTTCAGCTTTCCTGGAAACAAATGCAAGCGAGAATTGTATAGAAGTACCTGATCATTAGGCTCAAACCGTCTAGAAACAATCTTTTTATCATGATAAGCCTTTGTCCTCTCCTTGTACAGCTTTGAGTTCTCATAGGCAAGATGTCTAATCTCATCCAACTCATTAAGTTGTATCAGCCTTCTTTCTGCAGCTGATTTAAGGTCAAAGTTCACACTACAAAAATTAAGCTTATTGATAGCATAATATAATAGCACGGTTTTCCAAACTGCTATTGAAAATAAATTTCAGAATTTTTTTACTTTTAATAGCATTGATATAATGCTAAGATAATGTTTAAGTAAGCGGGAAACAAAAAGAAACTAATCCGCCAATATTTAGGTGAATAAAATTTCAGACCGCCAAATTTTTGTTTACTCGAGCCAAATTTTTTTCTAAAACCGCCAAACCCTTAAAATTTTTCCCTCTATTCCACCAAATTTCTTTTATCCTCCTTCATCTCTTCCAATCTCAAACCTAATTCATTTTTTTGTGTCTCTCTCTCTTTCCCTAACTCTTCAATCGCAGGCACTTGCTCCTCTATTTATGCATCTGGTGTTGGCTCCTTCGCCTTTCTCTCCCTCTCCCCACCTCTTCTGCACCACTTCCCGTTTCCCCCGATCCAGGTCACCCAAACCCTAACCCACTTCCTCCCGATGTCCACGCCGACGTTAATGGCGGATCTAAGCTGGTATCGACAAGGTTCCTTTGCAGGTATCATTGTATGCTCTCTATTTCTTTCAATTATCGTGTTGTAGTTTCCTTGTTTGCATTCAGTATGCTCTCTAAGTATGAAAATTTGGATCTTATCTTCTACAGGGATTACTTGTCTCCAATCAATCTCGTAGCTGTTGTTCTTCGAGAAATTCACATCTTGTTGGAACACCTGGTACTATTATGTCAGTATTCCTTTTCTCCCGATTCTATTTATGATGCTATCAACATAATCCGTGTTGCTTTCTGCTTCGTTCTTTGGTTGTATTTACCGCTTAGGGTTCACGTACTGTTTGTGTTGAATTAGATGTGTGTTTTCTGTTTATTCTAGGCATGACGATGATTTGGTTGTTCTAGGCATTGAAACGAGCTGCTATGACACTACCGCTGCTGTCCTAAGCCCACTTATTAGTCCACTGATATTGTAAATTTTGGTTATTAGGTGAGAGGGAATGGTGAAATTCTTAGTCAAGGCATTTCTGCTCAGGTAAAAATCGTTCCTTTGCTTTGCTCCGCTAGATTTTTTTAGTTCATTTGATGTTTACAAGACTCAACTAATCACTAGTAGACACAGTTTTGTCTGACTTTCTTTTCACTGAATTTGGGATTCACAGTTTATCTGGATAAAAATAATTCCTTTATATAAATTCATCAAGTTTCACCTGATCTCGGAATTTGCGATGACATTAAGGCAAAACTGCTTGCCTAATACGGAGGCGTCGCTCCTAAACAAGCTGAAGAAGCACACTCTCGGGTTATTATTGATAAGGTAAAATATTAGACTTTGTTTCTCATTGCAAAGCATTGCAAGCCTATTTGTTCCATTGTGGCAGACAAACATGTGTATTCGTCTGTTTCAGGTTGTGCAAGACGCACTTGATAGAGCCAATTTGACCGAGAAGGATCTCTCTGCTGTTGCTGTTACCATAGGACCTGGTTTGAGCCTATGTCTATGCGGTAAGTTAGAGAAAACAGTACCCACTCTTGTTCTTTGGAATAATAAGTGCTGTTAGAGAACTAAGCTAGAACTGTTTCTTTTTTTTTACTTATACAGTTGTTGTGCGGAAGTCTCGACGAGTTGCTGGTTCTTAATACCCTCACTTTACTTCAAACTTGAAAATTTGAATTTATCATCAGCTTTTGATTTGTTTTTGTAGATTAGTGAAACATGAATTAAGTTTTCCTTTCATGGCATTACTTATATCAGGTATTGCTTGAATGGGTCTTAGTAGCAGGATAACAATAACGAAAGGCGCTTTAGGTTAATTAACTACATTCGTAAGCTTCGATTGTTTGTTAACGTTTACAGTTTGCATTATTTGTTTTTTTGCTGTCAAATGAATCCACAGCTTACCACTTTAAATCTCTCGGTTTAGAACAGTCTAGACCTTAGTCTTTGCTGCCTTTGATGAAACGTTTCTGGCCATGTTGAATAGTTACTCTGGATTATATCGGTGGCGTCATGGGCAAGGTTGGTAATTCAATCTCTGGCTGCAAAAGGTATGCTACAACGCAAGTAAAGGCTCCACCTCAGCTACAGAAAATGGTGTGTTAAGTAACTCAAATTCAGCTGCTCTTTCTTGCATTGTTGTTTCAAATGTCAGTCTTTTCCAATGATTTTAAGTCTCTCATCACTATTTACGAGTGCAGGGTACCATTAGAGTGTCAATGGTAAGTCCCTGATTTTCTTACAAACCCTATACACTCCAGGTATCTTCAAGAACCAGGTTCGATTAGTGTATTTAAAAGCCAAACTTTGCTGGTATGAGACAAAGAACATGTATTTTGGTGGGTCTGTTTTTTCATTCTTGAAATGGATGTTTATGTATTCATTTCGTTCTTGAAATGAATGTTTGTGTATGCACCATGTTGAATGATGCCTTTGTCTGGTTTTGTAAATTTGTTTATGATCATTACACATTGTTTCGTTGATATGGCTTTAACATGCGTCGTTCTACAACTCGCAGACACAACTTATGTCAAGACCTGCAGTTTTGGACAAAACAGTCAAGTTCGGGACTGTTACATTGGCAAGCTTAAGAGTTGATGGCCATTGTTGCATAAGGTTGGACAAGAGGATCAGAATGTTGAGGATGGAAGAGACCAAGTGGGAAGCAACTCTTAAGTGATGAAGAAACAATGGAACAATGTTATGAATATGTTAGGAATTTGTAGTTTTGTCTTTGGTATTTGCTATATAATATTACATTTATGTAACTTTTAATAATATATGAAATATGTTTTTAATCAAATATAAAATATAAAATTATAATTAATTAATAATATGTAAAAATAGGAACCAAAACAATTGAATAATACTACTTTTAAATACATAGCACGAATATGAAGCTATAATAAAATATATTACGATACACTTAATGTGCTATAGTACGCCTAGTAATAGCAAGAAGAAAATATCGCTATCATAGGTAAACGATATAATAGCACGGACGAAAACGCTATAATATATGGCCGACCTATTATAGCTGGGGCAGACATAGCATTATCACAAACGCCATCATATACATACGATGGCGTTTTTCGTGTGCTAAGAATAGAGCTTTTTCTTGTAGTGTCATCTGCTTCACAGCCCATGCTGCTTTGTGCTCAAGTTCCACAGGCAGATGGCATGCTTTTCCATACAACAAGTGAAATGGAGTAGTCCCCAATGGTGTTTTGAATGCAGTCCTGTAAGCCCATAAAGCATCATCAAGCTTAGCTGCCCAGTCTTTTCTTGTCTTCCCAACTGTTTTCTCCAAGATCTCCTTGATTTGTCTGTTGGAAACTTCTACCTGTCCACTAGTCTGTGGGTGATAAGGAGTAGCAACTCGGTGATGCACCCCATTCTTCTTCAAGAGCTTCTCAAATACCTTATTAATAAAGTGAGACCCTCCATCACTAATTACTATCCGAGGTACTCCAAATCTAGGGAATATGATGGATTTGAACAGCTTAATGACTACTGAAGAATCATTGGTTGGACTAGCTATTGCTTCTACCCACTTAGATACATAATCCACAGCAACTAATATGAATTTATTCCCATAAGATGAGGGAAAGGGACCCATAAAATCTATGCCCCAGCAATCAAAAACCTCAACCTCAAGAATGAAATTCTGAGGCATCTCATGCTTCCTGCTGATTTTCCCTCTCCTCTGGCAGGCATCACAATGAGAAATAAAAGAGTGAGTATCAGCGAACATTGTAGGCCACCAGAAACCTGCCTGCAAAACCTTAGATACAGTCTTGAAAGTAGCAAAATGTCCTGCATAATCTGATCCGTGGCAGTGGAACAGGATATCTGGAACCTCTGATTCAGCAACACATCTCCTATAAAGGCCATCCGAACAGTGCTTATAGAGGTAAGGTTCATCCCAATAGTACCTCCTAAGTTCTCTGAAAAACCTCTTCTTTTCATACTCTTTTAGATTATCTGGTTCAGCCTCTGCAGCTAGATAATTAGCTATGTCCGCATACCATGGTTGATCATTTGTTGAGACTGCATAAATCTCAAACTCATGTTTTCCAATCCGTACCGTAAAAGTCTCTGGGCCTGTGGTCGCGCTGCAACGATCGTCACAGTCAGATGCATCGATCGCTACTGCCCCGATAGATGCATCGATCGATGCTGATGTTGCATCGATCGACGCAATGCGATTAATCCGACAGTTTTGCAGATCTCTGTCCAAATCTGTCTCACAGATTGTCCCAACCATATTGACGTTTTCTTCAGGCAAATAGTCATTGATTGGCACGTCTTCCTCTACCAGCATCCTAGAAAGATGATCAGCAACCCCATTCTCAACTCCTTTCTTGTCTCTTACTTCAATATCAAATTCCTGGAGCAACAAGATCCATCTCAACAGTCTTGGCTTAGCATCCTTCTTCTGCATCAGATACTTCAGGGCTGAATGATCAGTGTGTACAATCACCTTGGAGCCAACAAGATAAGAGCGAAATTTCTCAAATGCAAAGACAACTGCTAACAGCTCCTTCTCTGTAGTGGCATAGTTCCTTTGTGCATCATCCAGTGTCCTACTGGCATAATAGATAGCATGAAGCTTTCTATTTTTCCTTTGTCCAAGAACAGCTCCTACATCATAGTCACTTGCATCACACATTACTTCGAAAGGCAAATCCCAATCCGGTGGCTGAACTATGGGAGCACTTACTAAGGCCTGCTTGATCTGTTCAAATGCGGTTTGACAATCTGCAGTGAACTCAAACTTGGTGTCTTTACACAGCAAAGCAGTTAATGGCCTAGCAATCTTACTGAAATCCTTGATGAACCGTCTATAGAAACCAGCATGTCCAAGAAAGCTTCTAATAGACTTAACAGAATCAGGTGCCTGCAGGTTCGTCATTACCTCGATTTTGGCGCGGTCCACCTCTATTCCTGCTTCGGACACCTTATGTCCAAGCACAATGCCATCTCTGACCATAAAATGACACTTCTCCCAGTTAAGAACTAAGTGCTTTTCTTCACATCTTTTCAAAACCTTACACAGATTATCTAAGCATTCATTATAGGATGATCCATATACTGAGAAATCATCCATGAACACTTCCATAAAATCCTCAATCATATCTGTGAATATGGACATCATACATCTCTGGAAGGTGGCTGGTGCATTGCAGAGTCCAAAGGGCATCCTACGGTACGCGAATGTCCCATATGGACAAGTGAAAGTGGTCTTTCCTTGATCCTCTGGATGGATGGGGATCTGAAAGAAACCCGAGTATCCATCTAAAAAGCAGTAGTAAGGATGATTTGCTAACCTTTCGAGCATCTGATCAATAAAAGGTAAGGGAAAGTGATCTTTTCTAGTCGCAGCATTCAGTTTCCTGTAATCTATGCACATCCTGTGTCCCGTCACAGTCCTAGTAGGTATCAGTTCATTCTTCTCATTCTTCACAACCGTAACTCCACCTTTCTTAGGTACTACATGGACTGGACTTACCCAATCACTGTCTGAAATAGGATAGATGATCCCAGCATCCAGGAGTTTCATAATCTCCTTTTTGACTACTTCCTGCAGATTAGGATTAAGTCTCCTCTGATGTTCGATTGATGTCTTGGACTCATCCTCGAGATGTATCCGATGCATGCACAGCTCTGGTGAGATACCTGAAATGTCATTAAGGGAATAGCCAAGAGCTTTGCGATGCTTGCGCAGCTTGCTTAGCAGTAAAGTGAGCTCTGCGTTGTTCAAACTAGCGTTGACAATCACTGGATAAGTTGAATTTGGTCCAAGAAATGCGTACCTTAACCCGGATGGAAGTTGTTTCAGATCTATTTACGGAGCCTTTTCTTCTGCCCAGTCGAGGTCGTCTTGCAACGATCGTTGCTCAGTTGGTATCGATCGTTGCAGTTCCGCGTCAGATACTTCGACCTGCATTGCAACCTCGATAGAATCCATCAATCTTGTATAGCACATTGCAGGCTCGTCCTGTAGGTACTCCAACTCCAAAATAGAACTCAGTAAGGCTCTTTCTAGTGGGTCCTCAGCATGTGATTGATGGAAGTACTCTGCAGCCAAATCACCCAATGTGTCCACATAGAAGGTCTGCCCGTCTATGGTTGGTCTCTTCACCAGCTTGTTCATGTCAAAACTCATCTTCAGATCACCCACATTCAGAATTATCTTACCCCCTTGACAGTCAATCATTGCACCAGCTGTTGCTAAGAAAGACCTGCCTAGAATTAATGGGTCTTTTGGCTCCTGTCCATATTGTAGAACCACAAAGTCAGTTGGGATCACACACTTGCCAACAGTTATAGGCACATCCTCTATTACTCCTTCAGGAATCCTGACTGATCGGTCTGCCAAAACTAGTGATATCCTAGTTGGTATAAAGTCTGTCATCCCTAGTCTTTTAGCAACCGAGAGGGGCATCAGATTTACGCTGGAACCAAGATCACATAGGGACCTTTCGAACCTCTCCTTGTAGATAGCACAATCTAATACGAAGCTGCCTGGATCCTTCAATTTCTCTGGAATTCTACCTTGAATCACTGCACTACATACTTCATTGAGCATCATTATACTTTCTTCGTCAGACCATTTACCAGAAATTGCATCCTTAAGGCATCTCTTCATCATGGGGGAGGTTTCAATAGAATCCAACAAAGGTACTTCAACCTTCACCTTTTTTATGAACTCCTTCCATTTTGCATATTGCCTATCATTCCTAGCTTTTCTGGGATTCTTGGGATAAGGTATCTTAGGCTTGTATACCCTTTCAGCCGGCTGTTTTGGGTTTTCAGCACCCGAACTTTCTGTAGTTACCTTGTGTCGATCGTTGCCCTTGTTACACCGATCGATGCTAGGCGACTTCGTTACGATCTCCGGTTCCTTGGTTTCGCTTGGCAACGATCGTTGCTTGGATGCATCGATCGATGCGCGGCGAATATCGCGTATCTCATCTTCCAACTCTTCAACTTCTACGAGTTCCTCAACGCTTAACTGCTTTTTCTGGCCAGATGACAGCTCCTTACCACTTCTTAATGTTACGGCATTGCATTGGTACTTAGGATTGGCATCAGTCCTTCCCGGGAGATATCCCTCTTCCCTTTGAGCATGCCCAGCAGTTCTTGCAACTCTTGCATCAAGCTCTTTTATGTGCGTGTTCAAACCTTCAAACTTCCCATTCAGCTCCCTGTAGATGGTATCCATCTTTGCGTCAGAATCTGCTGCGTACTTAGTCTGATTCTCCATCAGCTGTCTTAGCATCATCTCTATCTTACTATCAGGCTCATTGGCTTTCTTAAAACCACTTTGCTGAACTCCATTTGAAAATCTGTTTCCCTGCTGATTTCTAAATCTATTGCCTTGGAAACCAGAACCTCCCATGTAATCCACTTCTTCTTCCTGAGTGTCCTCCTCAGTCTGAATTACATCTACATTTTGGGCAAGGTGGACATCTTTCTTACTTGTCAAGAGATTGTAAACTGTGTCCAGCCTAGATCTAATCTCAGTCATGTTAGGGTCCTCTGTACTTACACCAGATTTCTTCCTCATCTCATCCATAGACTTGCAACTGTAGCTGCCAACCAGGTTCTCTATCAACTGCTTAGCTTGTGTAGGAGTCCTGGTATTGAAATTAGCATTACTGGAATTATCCAGCGCAGTCTGATAAGGGAGATCTATGCCTCTGAAGAAAATACCTATCAGCTGTACTTCTGTGAATCCATGGTGTGGACAATCACGCTGATATTTCTTAAATCTCATCCATGCGGTTGTCAAAGGCTCCACAGCTCCTTGGGAAAAAGTAAGTATGTCCTGTCTGGACTGATCTGAGCGCGCAGCGTCGTAGAAGTGACGCAGGAACTCACTCTTTAAGGCTGTCCAAGTAGTGTACTGACCAGGTGCCAGTTGTCTCAGCCATGCACTAGCGTCTCCAGCAAGACTGTGCGGAAATAGCTTAAGGAACAGATAGTCCGGGCATACTCCTTCATACTTCATGCCAGTGACTATGTCCTCAAACTTGTCAATGTGATCCATAGGCTGCTCTGATTGAAGACCATGAAAAGCAATCTGCCTCATCAGTTGGTAGTAGATAGTTTTTACCTCAAAATCATTCCTCTCGAAGGCAGGAAGCACTAGAGCTGCTCGGTTTGCATGAAACTCATCAGGTCTATTGTAATCAGCTAATGTCCTTTCATGAACTACCATCTCTCTACCTTGTGGCTCAACTTCATCAGGGATCACTCGTCCCTCAGCATCAATCCTTTGCCCAGCAGCATTGTAAGGATTGTTCTCTGGATCCCTCAGGACTCCATCAGCATCTGGTATCAAGATCAGACGTTCTCGAACCATTCTCTCTCTCTTTTCTCTTCTAATAGTCCTCTCTAGACGTCCAAGTTCCTCTAGGTTGAGATTAACTAAGCTCGAGTTCGGATTACTTCGAGTGTTCTGCGTTGGCATAAACTGTCTGTAATCGTCCAGCAACGATCGATGCTATCAGTGCAACGATCGATTCAATCTCAAATCGCTTAGCAACGATCGATGCAAGGGTGCAACGATCGATGCAAGGCGAAATTCGTACCTGCGACAGAGAGAAACAGAGAAAAAGTTAGCAAAATAAATAAATAAAAAAAAACGAAAAAACAAAAACGAAAAACGAAAAATTTCTAGTAAAACCCTAAGTTCGGTCCTATCGAAGATTCTAAGAGTCCCCGGCAACGGCGCCAAAAACTTGATAGGTCAAGAATTAATCCCTATACTAAACTGCAAGTGTACAGCAATGTCAAAGTAGTATATAGGGTTATCGAATCCACAGGGACACTTGGTCTCAAGAGAATCAAACCGTAGGGAATGAATACTAGAAATAAGCAATGTGATTGTATTGAAAATAGTGCAAGAAAGTAAATCAGTAGCAGAGATTATTGGTTGTGAAAGCAAGTAATTAAAAGCGTCAAACCTAGGGTATTCTCAGGAAATCAGACTAGCAGACAGTTCATTCAGCAAGGATCTAATTAAGCACAGTTCTAGAACTCAAAACACAGATATAGAATTAACCAAATTCCTTTGCGATAATTCTCTAAGTCTAAGTGCAGCAAACCAAACTTCCGTTTGCGAGAACTAACAGATTAAACTAGCATTAATCCCAAGTTTGATATGTTCACAATTATCCTAAACCAAACTTTCGTTTGCGCAAAGTTTAATTGCCCAATTTAATTAGTTCAGATTCCTAAACCCCACTTCCGTGACGTATTTAGCAACCTAAGATCTAGATTCTAATTGATCAGGTTAGAACTAGCTTTAAGCACAATTAAATTGAAGAACAGATATAGTTTGAATCCTTAACTGAAATTGAACAAGTCTAGCAAGTCATGAAATCCTATGTGAGAAACCCTAAGTCTAACTAGGAATCTACTTAGACATAGATAATGAAAACATGATCATATGATAAGTAAATTGCATAAAAGAATAAGAGTAAAAGGGGTTCGAAATCTTCTCCAAATACAGATGATGAATTAGGTTCAGATCAGCCCCAAAAGCTCTAAAAATCCTCTGCTCTTAATTATGAAAGTGTATCTAATAAAAACTCTAAAAACTCTATTATATAGGCATAATCTCGGCCAGGGGCTTCTTTGTAAATATCAGGAACTTTTGGATCAAAGTGCAATATCTTGATTCTTCTAAACCGCCGAGCTTTTGGCCCATCTCGCTGGTGCAACGATCGTTGCTAGAGTGCAACGATCGACACCTTTCTCTGTTTCGGACAGTGAACTCTATCTCTCGGCCAATCACTCCAAAAATCTCCAAAATGCTCCATAATTTCCAATTTAGCTCCCAACCTGATTATACCTGTAAAAGACTCTAAACAAAGACAAAAGACACTAAAACACATCTATATCATGGCCTAAAACTAGTAAAAACCATGATATATCAAATACCAGCTACTTCCATGCCATCACAAAAGGAAGACATGCTAGAAACAAGTTCTCAGTATTAGAAAACAAAAATGGAATTTCAGTTTTTGAAGAAGAACAGATTCTAGATGTCATCATGGACTACTATGCAAGTCTTTTTACCTCGCAAGAGAGCGACAGACTCGCTGCAATAGAGGAAGCCTTAACACCTCAAATCTCAGCAGAAACAAATTCATCTCTGACTGCTACCCCAACCGCAACAGAAATCAAAGTCGCTTGCTTCTCTATTCACCCGGACAAGGCTCCGGGTCCCGACGGATTCTCAGCTTGTTTTTTTTTTCATTCCAACTGGGATACAATGGGAGCAAAGGTCATTGTTGAATACAAGATTTCTTCAATTCCGGTGTGCTGCCGAAAAACATAAATGCCACACATGTCAGACTTATCCCAAAAAGTACAAAGCCCAAGAGTATGATGGACTATAGACCTATAGCTCTTTGTAATGTTTATTACAAGATAATAGCAAAAGTTCTTACATCAAGACTTCAACCGGTCCTTGGGGAGATTATCTCATAAAATCAATCCGCATTTGTACCTAAGAGAGCAATTGCAGATAACGTCATCATCACCCATGAAGTCCTCCACTATCTGAAAACTTCAGTTGCAAAGAAAAGATGCTCCATAGCTGTCAAAATAGACATGACAAAAGCCTACAATAGATTGGAATGGGATTTTATCGAAAAGGTACTTAAACAACTCGGTTTTGATGAGAAGTGGATACAATGGACAATGCAGTGCATCAAAACAGTATCATACTCTTACCTCCTAAATGGAGCAGCTCAAGGACTTGTGAAACAAACCCATGGAATCCGTCAAGGGGACCCTCTTTCACCATACATATTTATTCTCTGTAGTGAAGTTCTGTATGGACTCTTCAACAAAGCACAAGATGAGAGTCTATTACCGGGAGTTAGAGTTTTCAAAAGAAGTCCAAGAATCAATCATCTACTATTTGCGGACGATACGATGTTTTCTGTCAATCGGATCGCAATAGCTGCAACACTCTCAGACTAATAATCAAGAGATATGAAGAAGCATCCGGACAACTCATTAACTACCAGAAGTCTGCGGTCACTTTCTCTACCAAAACACCACGTGATATCAGAGAAAGAGTCAAGACTGATTTGGGAATTCAAAAGGAGGGAGGTGTTGGGAAATACCTTGGACTCCCAGAACACTTCGGACGGCGGAAAAAATATATCTTCAGTCTTATAGTGGACATGATAAGACAACGAGCAAGAAGCTGGTCATCCAGATTTCTGTCCATGGCTGGAAAATTAACAATGCTGAAGTCTGTTCTAGTTGCGATGCCGACATACACTATGAAATGCTTCAAATTACCGGTCTCCCTTTGCAAGAGAATCCAATCAGCATTAACCAGATTCTTGTGGGATGCAAAAGAGGGAGAGAGGAAAATGTGTTGGCTCTCTTGGAGGAAGCTAACAAGGGCAAAGCGAGAAGGAGGTTTGGATTTTCGTGAAATTCAAACCTTTAATGACGCCGTCCTAGCCAAAGAGAGTTGGTGAATTCTAACACAACCTTCAAGTCTGATCAGCCGAATCCTGCTACCAAAATATTGCCACTCAAAAACCTTCCTAGAAGCAGAAATTCCGAAAATCATGTTCACATGGATGAATGAGTATCTGCATAGGAAGAGAATTTATTAAGTCAAATGTGGGGAAAATAATTGGCAATGGCAAGACAACAAAGGTTTGGGAGGAGGACTGGCTAGCTTTAGACTCCCAAAAACGACATATGGGACCGCCTACTGAATCAACGAAAGACTGGTATGTCAATGATCTCATGTCCCCTGATTCCAATGGCTGGGACAGGGAGAAAGTTTTGGCTGTATTACCGCAATATGCGGAGGAAATAATGGAAATCAATACAAGTCAAAATGGAGCAGAAGACAAATTGGTTTGGTTATCTACTGAGGATGGAAACTACACGACTAAATCATGATATTATCAAGCCCTACAGTTGAATCCAGATAATCATTACCCACTATATGCAACCATCTCTGATTTTGATTGGAATAAGGTGATATAGAAAAGCTATACCTCCCCAAAGTTAAGAATCTTCCTTTGGAAAATCATGAGAAAGATCTTGCCCATTGGTGAAAACTTAGCAGAAAGGAATATTCTCACCTCTGATGTCTGTCCGCACTGTGGAGACCTTGAATCCACAAACCATCTCTTCCTTCATTGTGAATTTGCTTGCAAAGTATGGGATACAACACCATTAAAATGGAAGCTGAACTCACGAGAGATTGGGAAGATCTGAATCCTGCTGGAAATGGAGAATACCGTCATCTGCTTGCCACCGACAGGAGTAAAAGACAACCACCTTGTTCCCTGGATTCTCTGGTCAATCTGGATGGCAAGAAACCAAGCCATTTTTAATGAGAAAAATTAATCCCCAACAGAAACAATCACAAGAGCAATCAAGCAGGTTATAGACTGGCAATTAGCCCAAGGGATCATACCTCATCAACGGCAAACTTCCTGTCCGCAATAGAGAATCATTGTGAACCCTGACTCGACCCAGTGCCACACGGATGCGGCTTGGAAAGAAGAAGGAAAGTTGGGAGGACTGGGTTGGGTCTTCTCGAACAAATAAGGTGAGTCTATCCACCAAGGTGGTCGAGGTCAGCAAAATGTTCGATCACCCCTAACAGCCGAAGCCTTGGCCGTTCTCTCTGCTTTGAAAACGACAAAAACTCTGGGCTTCACCAAGTTATGTCTTGCATCTGATTCGCAACAGTTTATCAATGCAATCAAGGAGTCTCATCCGAAAGAGCTCCATGGGATTCTCCACGATATCCTTCATCTATCTGCATCGTTTGATTCGATTTCATTCAACTTTATTTCTAGATTTTTCAATTGCAAAGCTGATGCTTTAGCTAAGTCTTTTATGACTCCCTTGTTGTTAAACACTGCCGTTTTGGTTTAGATAATCAACAAGTATTTGCACAAAAAAAACATCAATATATATATTTTAAGATGGATGCCAATTATTGTTGGAGGTTGGTGGCAAATATTTATGTGGTACTTAGTTTGAAGTAAAAATTATTGGGATATTAATTCAAGTCCCATAGCAGAAGTTTTTAAAATATTGCATAATTTATAAATAGTGTAAAACTCTCATTAGTATAATGCATTTTGGAAAAAAAAAAATTACAAATGAATAGAGTTGGAAGTTGGCTCGAAAACCCCAACAAACATTTTTCTGTCAAAAAGTCCAACAAACCTATGGAGAGAAAAATCAATACAAATGAATGAAGGAAATATATAATTATAGATACATATGATTCAAAAAAAACTAGAAACTTTCATGGAAAGATGCTAACCCACAGGATATAATGTAAGGTTTCAAACAAATTTTGATATGAATTTTAAGTTAATTTAAGTATAAGATATAACCACACAAGAGTCAAGGCAATGTGCACAACCTTTGATATCACACAGACGAGGACGAAAACTCTGCTGTCGAGTTTAAGGTGGCGGATTCTGAGGATGACTCTGGCATGGTTGCAATACTCTCCATCAGCTTTGAGAAGTTCAAATCATGTCCATATACAACAGGATCGGACACAATCTGTGTTATTTCCATCTCTCCCTCGAGCATTTTCACGGCTTCTGACATCATTGGCCTTAACAAAGGAGATGCATTTGTGCATGCAAGAGCTACTCTTATCATCCTCACTGCTTCTTTTCTGTTTAATTTACCTTGGAGCATTGGATCTACGATCTCCATTATGTCCCCTTTCTGTTGCAGTGTTAGCGCCTGAGAAGGATGTTAACTTATGGTCAAAGAAATCACGGATTCAATTATAGAATTGAGGACATCAAGAGGGATGGATATATGAGGATTTGTTGCAGTGTTACCCAAGTAATAAGCGAGGTGTTGCCATCGCCTCCCTTTTGTGTTATATTACTCTTTCCACTAACAATTTCCAATGCCACAACCCCGAAGCTGTACACGTCTGCTTTCTCTGTTAAGTGACCCAATAACGCATATTCTGGAGCCATATATCCGCTACATGATAATAGAAATGAAGAAAATTTCAGAGCTTTATAGGCCATGGTGTGTCTATACAATACTACCTACATGGTTCCTGCAACTCTTGTACTAATGTGAGTGTGTTCTTCTTCGTGGAGCCTAGCCAATCCAAAGTCAGATATCTTTGCATTAAGATCGGCGTCTAGAAGAACATTAGGGGTTTTGATGTCACGGTGAACCATTCTGATCGTTGATCCTTCGTGAAGGAACTCAAGCCCTCTTCCGATCCCTACACATATTTTCTGTCTTGCTGCCCAGTCCAGTTTTAGGGAGCACTCTCCTGGAAATGGATGTAAACCAAAGAAATTATGTGAATTTGCATGTGGTAACATATATGTACACTTGAATTAGACTCAGAATTTAAAGAAAAGTTGAATAATTTTGATTTACCAGACATTGCCAAAGCAAGGGAGTTATTTTCCATGTACTCATACACAAGCAATAGTTGATTTTTTTCGACACAACATCCATAAAGCTTGACAAGGTTTGGATGATTAAGACCTGATATCATTCCTATCTCATTCACAAACTCGCGGTTTCCTTGGCATGATTTGGAAGAAAGCTGCTTCACTGCTATTACAGTTCCATCACACAGCTCTCCCTGCATTAAGTTTCTTATATTAGAATACTGACAAATTTTATAAGAACATGGTATCTGTTTGAACATACTTTGAATACTGATCCGAAACCTCCTTCTCCAAGTTTGTTAGCTTCAGAAAAATTATTTGTTGCAGCTTGCAGTTGCCTCCAAGTAAAGCAAACCGTTTGCAGACCCTGGGCTCTCAGATCTATGTGATCATGTTCCAAGAAAAAATTATCAGTAATTCTATGAGCAACAAATATGAGGAATGGATTCATATACTCTATGAGCTCTATCTGATACCTCGTTCTCTCGTGTTTTTATCGCCTCTACATCTTTTCTGAGCATATAATCCCAAAGCCAAGAAAGTAATTGCTACCAAGGCACCAGTTACCCCAAAAATTAGAGGATAATTAGGGTTATGTTTTGTTTTCTCCGCTGCAAATGAGATGCCAAAAGTGTTAATGTATACACCAATCTACAAATGATGTTTGTAACAAAGTATTTATTCATTTGGGACCTCCACAATGTTGCTCCTCACCTGAAATTTTAAAACACGAATATTATTGCTAGGTGGCAAGAACGATTATCAAGAACATAAAAGTGAAACACAAAAAAAAAAGCTACCAATAACGGAAATATTCTTACTGTGACACAAGGAGATTGCAGAGATAAGAGGACCATAGTTTCCTCTGTTAGGAATGAGGGTTGTCCCCCTTCCCCGCCCAATACAACCGAATCTCTAACACATGATCAGTC